>JANBXA010000600.1:1780000-2380000 GCA_030556225.1 Cricetiscus sungorus | reverse complement strand
ATTTTAATATTTTTTCCATATGTCCAATTCTTATATAGGTTTCAGGATATGTTTATAAACAGTTACAAGAAATGCATATACATAGTATTTCCTTTAGTATGTTAAGTTTTTATGTGTATTATAGATTGATTGCTTTGATATAGAGACTAATCTATTTTAATCGTTCTAGCAGCATGAAGTAACACATATTTTGTGTTAGGCCTTCATTTTGGTGGTGTTGCTATTGGTAGACAAAAACACATCCACACACACACATTGACCAACTCAAATTTTCACATACTAGCATATTGCTATACACTTTTGCAATAATATACACTAAAAGACATTTGAATAGCAGTTGTGCATATCTTTGTCTTGGCACTGAATCTCAGTGTGCTATGGATTTTTTCTTTCATAATTTCAGCAATGTATTTAATGGTTGCTGTTAATTTTATGTATTGTGAAAGTTTCTAACATTTTTAATTAATTAAATGTTGTCACTTGATGAGAAGTATTTGAAGTAACTACAAAATTTAATAATAATTGAGATGATCTTCTAATCATTCAATATGATAAATGATTTAATATGGGGTGAATCAAAGATATAATTCCAAGTTCCTGAGTAGGCAGATATGGTGATAGCATATTAGTTATCATTGTTTAAGTGACAGAGTTCATTTTTTACCTGCATATTTGAATTGACAAAGTTGTTTTTAAAATATTTTCCTTTTAAATTTTGTTCTTACCTCATTATGATATTTCATAACATCAAACGAATAAATATCAGTGTGAACGGTTTTTATGTCTTACCTTAATCAATGACTAAATGATAGGCTCGGTGTATTTATGAATTATCTGATAGGACTAGTCTTTTTATCTTGGTGAACATTGTAGGGTTGATTTTCTTTTTTTGCAACTGGAGTCGAAAACCACAGCATATGTTCAGTGATACTGGAAACGTCTGCGATATATATTTAAATGTTACACAGTAAATCCTGAGATCCTTCTGAACACTTCAGTAACAAATGTATACTCAGCCACACAAGATCCTCAGCTGCCTGTGGCTCAGGCTGGAGGTGTTAAGAAGTGAGCTATTGAGAGTAAAGACAACTTCAAAAGCCTCTACAGCAACACAGCTGTTCCCAGTCTTCCTAAGATTTCAACCTTTTAATGCAATTCGTCATGTTGTGGTGACCCCCAACCACAAAAATTTTAGTTGCTACTTCATAACTGTATTATTTCTACTTTTATGAACCATAATTTTTTGCCATCCAGGACATCTGATGTAACCCCTGTGAAAGGGCTATTGAACCCTCAAAGGGATCTATCTGAACCCACAGGTTGAGAACCGGCTGCTTAAGAGGTTCCTGGGAAGCTGGTGCTAAGCAGAGGTACTCCCCAGCTGTCATCTGCTGTTAATACAATCACCCCGCTATTATTTCACCGAAGGTCTGCCTAAGGTTTTCATTAGGACAAATGATCAACAGGTAGAACAAGCTGGGAAGAGCTCTTGCCTTGGGATCTTTGTCCTTTCCCACTGTCTGCCTAACAGCCTGCTGGCAAATGACCAGCAAATGGAGAATCTCAGCGCTCAGTGTCTCAACACATCACTGCTTTCAGCCAACTCTGAGCTTTGACAAGAGCAGGAGGAAAAGCCTTCCAGAGAAAGTATGCTTAAGACAGAAACCTGCAGGTGGTGAGGAAGTGAGTCATGTGATCATTAGGGGGCACATGAAGCTCTACAGAACAGATGGGCCACTGACAACCTGATTTTTTTAAGATATATAATTACTCATCCAAAGTAACATTAAACCAATTATTTTTTTTCACAAAGCCTAAGTATTTTTAGGAATATATATATATTATTTTTGGTTGTGAGCCTAGCCTTTAATGGCTGAGCCATCTCTCCAGCCCTATATTTTTATACATGTGTATACTATATAATGTTGTATAAAATTATTTATAAAAGATTTTTTACAAGAATTTATGGATGTTAGTATCTCTGAATGCATGGATAGATTCCTATAAACAAATGTAACTATATAAACTTTTATTACCTCTATACATGTGTTCCTTCCTTTCTTTTTATTTTAATTGATGCTTCTCTTAAAACTTTGTTTTTCTCTTAATTTTTCTAAAGGAAACATTTCAATCTTGTGTTAGAATTCTTTATAGAGAAATCTCACTATATACAGAAATTAGCAACAATGAGAGAAAGAGAGAGAGGAAGGGGAAAGAAGAGAGAAAGGAAAGATGAGAGAGTAAAGAAGACGGGGGGAGAAGGTGGAGACTGAGAGATTGAGACTGCTTGAAGAAAGAAGTTGATAGAATTTTGGCAGCCAATTTCCCCAGAATCTGTAATTGGAAAGTGGGGAGCAAAAAGTCACATATTATACTCTTGTTTCAAGCCAGAGCACTAAGGACGCCCTTGCTCAAAGAAAGCCAGGCGAATGAAATTCTCGCTCCTCATGAGAAAGACAGTCTTTTGTTAACACCAATATTTATAGACATGCCATGTATGTTTGAAAATAAGGAGTATATTATACTACCCATTAAATAGGCTGATTAATGTTCATGGTTAAAATAAATTTGATGTTCTTCAGATTTGTGTCAAATGTGTTGTTTTCTGTGTTAGTTGCTGAGAAAACATATGAAAATCCTTAAATAATATAGCATGTACCTCCTAAAATATCTTTTTCAAGTTCTTAAAGATTTATTTATTTTACTTATGTGTATGATTACTTTGCCTGTATATATGTATGTGTGATATGTATATGACTGGCACCTGTGGAGGCCAGAAGACTCTAAGCAATAGTGGAGAGGCTTCCTTAAATGCTCTTCCCCTACCTTACATGCCATTATAGAGCTTTCATCCAGTAGTTAATAGAAGCAGAAACAATGAATCAGAGCTAAGCACTAAGCTGACCACTTGAATTCAGTAATTGAAAGGGAGGAGTGACAAAAGAGTGTCCAGATCATGCTTGGAAAACCCACAAAAGCAGCTGACCTGAGTAAGCTGACCGACAGCTGGGGAACCTCCAAAAGACTGAACAAGGGCCCCTGAACATGGGTGTCAGGTGGGGGTCTTGGCCAATCATGGACAATCAATGGAGCCTCTGGTAGTGGAACCAGTATTTATTCCTAATGCATGATGGGTTTCAGGAGCTCATTCCCTATGGAAGTATATTATCTCAGCATAGATACATCGGGGAGAGCCTAGGTCCTGCCACAAATGATATGACAGACTTAGATGATTCCCCATGGAAGCCTTACCCACCCTGAGGAAAGGATGGAGGTGGGATGGGGAGATCGTGGAGGGAGGTGGAAGGACAGTAGGGAGAGGAAACTGAGATTGATATGTAAAATAAAATTGTTTTAATTTGAATAAAATTAATTTAAAAAGCAAAAATTGGTAACTATATGATACAATTTTATATCCAATAGAATCATACAAGTCTGAAGTCTAATATTAGATGCTTATTTTATCATGGACAGTAATCAGATGTTTTTATCTAAATTAACCCATTTTCTCTGAAAGAAACTGCTATATAGAGAGGATCCATGAGTAAGTTGACAGAGTGGAGAAGAATGGAGTCAAATCTAAACATGTCTGGGCCCATCAACCTTTATGGTCTACTGACTCAAATGAACATGTGCTTGAAAGAATGACATTAATGTTTGTAGTCCTTTGTTCTTTCTTTAATACCAAATCATAACTTGTTGCCATCATTCCCCATTATACTGTGCTTTGTAATAACATTTCCCAATTATATTCTAAAATTTAAAAAAAATGACAGCTATCTCAAATATCTAAGTGTAAATTATGTATTTCATCTCAGATTATGATTAATTGTCAAAATGGTGTGCTTAAACATTTTGTACCCAGTGAAAAATTTATCAAGAGTTGGTAGAATCTTGAATTTAGAATGCATGGCAAGAGGACTTCAGGTGTTTTTCTAATTGTTTTGAGGAAATGCAAATAGAAGTGCATGTCTTGGTCTTACAAAGCCAGTTCTTAAGAGAATGAATTGTTATGAAAAGAAAAATATAGAAGCTAGCCCCTACCCATTTCTGTTTTCTTATTTCAATTTGAAACCTCTGTACTTGGTGTATATCCTTTAGACATGATTCCATCAGTAATAGACTCAGGTATAGCCAAAGGAGACTTTTGCAGAGATCAAATTGATAGGACCATTTCTATTTTCCACTTTCAATTCCCAAAACCTGGGCTCAGTTAACTTATTTTTTAACATTTCTAGACATAGCTACATGTCTATAGAAATAAGTTAAACAAAACTTTAGGTACACTTAATTTCTGAACTACAGAACAGAAAATGACATATTGATAGCTTGAAAATAATTAAATATGTTTGCTGTAAAATAGAGTGTAATAGTGACTTGTGATATCTCATATATCCTTGAGTGTAACATTTTAAGACAATTCAGAATTTCTGAATTGCATGTTTGAAACCCCACACTTAAAAAAAAGAGTTATTCATTTTTACATTCTGCAAAGTGAGTGTTTCACTTGCACATACTTCTCTTTACTATCTGTGTCTATTAACCAACAGAGGTAAGAAAGGACATTGGATCCCACAGAACTGAAGTTCCCAATGGCTATGAACTGCCATGTGGGTGTTGTTATCAAATCCAGCTCCTCTGGAAACGCAGTCAATACTCCCACCACTGTGCCATCACTCTTTTCCAAAACTCATCTTTTTTAAAATGCCATATTTACTGTTTTATTTTTCAGAAGAAAATTACTTGCCCACTCTAAGATGAAAGAAGTTTAGACACATTAATTCTTAAATTGATAAGAAAGGAACTATTGCAAATATATGTAAATGTTTACTTATTCACAATGTATAGATACTTTTTTTTTCATCTGGATTCACAATTTCATTAGGATGAGCTCATCTCTTTGTATACTGTTAAATAAAAATGACATCAAAGTTACCATAAAAATTGATATGTAATTAGTGAGAAGCTAAGTAACCCCAACTATATAGTACTACTAAGGTATTTAAAACTTTGAAAATTTTTTCACTTCACTTCTGTATTTTTCTAAACAAAATTATCTTTATCTATTTTACAAAAATATATACTCAAAATATAATTTTTACACCTAGGATATTTATCTAATAGAAAAACTCATTACCACCATAATAACAACACTTAAGGTATAATTGATAACATCACATTGTTTATCTTGTAATCATTTTGTTTACAACGTGACTACTTTAATTTTATTTCATGTTTCAGACATGTTACACAATGTGATTTTTACTGTAGTTCAACTTCTTGTCGTCTCAAAATTACTAACTAGAATGAGCTGAATTTTTAAACCCCCCACACACTGAATTCTGTCCTCTCAAAAACTATTCTTTCAAAAACAAACAAAAAAACCCACATATCTCTTATATTCTATTTTGACTGGAAAAGTAAGACAGTACTGAAATAATGCCTCAGAATGAATCCTAATATGACAAACCTGAACGCTCAGAAGAGGCAAATCTCTTTCACACTTTTAAACTAGAAACATCAAAAGCATCTGGAAATTGAATTTTCACAGCAGGGAATGGAAAGGAAAGGTAAGAACAGAATGATATAGAACTTAATTATCATAATTCACTGCAGGTGTTGAAATGTTCACTACAGATACTCTTATAATGAGTATCAAACTTTGTATTCACAACTTACTGAAAAGTCTTGATTAGAAATCATGCATATTTCATAAGAAGGTAAAATAAACCAAGTTAATTTTTTGCTTTATATTGTTGCATGCAACATAAAATATTTATAACTTGTTTTAAAATAACACAATATCCTGAAACAATACATTAATGTAACAACTTTTCTTTTAATTTTTAGTTCAGCTACAGTTGATTACCATAGGCAATTAAAAACATGATGTATGTGCTAAACATATAGCCAGTTTTGAAAATATCCAGATTCATTAAGATTAAGGGCCTATAATTTAAAAAACTGTAGAAAACTAGTTATATATTCAGTATAAAATGAAAGAAAATATATTTGAGCAACTTGGAAACTTTATATTCCAAAACTCTTAGAGAAAAGTAGTCACCAAGAAAGGTTGTTAGAAATTTTCGATTCTTCTTTTATTATTGTACATTGATCTTTAAAAGCAATAATATTAGAAAATGATAATCATATGTATATATTATATAGATATATGTGTGTGTTTGTTCCTGCTTATATGTTCTATAAAAAGTGTATAGTTCACACAGTATACATCACCTTCAGATAAAGAGATGAACAGATAGATCTTATGTAGACCAAACACATAAAATCAAGTGGTAAAGGATGTATTAAGAAGTATAGCATTTTGGGAGGAATAAGGTGTTTTTACTGTATGGATGGTGAATATGGTATTTTATATAAGATCTTCCTAAAATTCCTTATTAATAAACTGACAAATAGTAACTGAAATGTATGAGAAAGTACTCCATCAGCTATCAAAGAGAAAAACATGTGTATATACCCAAAGGTGAAGTGTGAGCATTAAACCTCATCTCGAAGAAGCAATTAGTAGTTGATAGCTGTTGGAAGCAAGAGAGTAGGTTGTCTTTAAGGGTGTGACCCTGAAGGGTTGTAAACTTCCAGGTGAAGGCCACTCCTATAAAGGTATATGGAGAGCATAAACTGCTTGACAGAAAAAAGAAGATCCAAAATTGAGAGTGTATGGCTGGGGATAAACTAACTTGGAAAGATGGACAGAGGAAAGGAATATTATCAAAATGCATTATGAAATTCTTTCTAAGCACTATGGACAAATGCAAAAAAGAGGTAATAAAGGAAGTAAAATATGTTCTTTAAGGTCATAAACAGCTCTAACATCTTGTTATAATTTTTTGATGATTTTAAGTTTTACAAGTACCTGAAAAACATATATAAACATATAAATAAATGAATACAACATTATATGGCATTAAATATTCAAATATCATATATAATTAAAATTAAGAGGTGAACATAGCAATAGTGTTGAACTAAAGGAAAATATAAAATTAGGTAAACATTTTTTCTGATATTTGTATAAAAGCTATTTGAGAAAAGATCTTATTATTATTTGCAACACAATTAGAATCTAGTATCAATGACCAAAGATTGGGGTAGGTACCATGTTTCTGTATGGGTAATTATAAACTATTGAGGAAAATCTAAATATCTAAATACCTTAACAGCTACTCTTAGTTAATAAAGTGAGACATACATTTTAGTAAAATAGTTATTTTTGAATAGATCTGTAAATGCATTATCAACTAAACCTGAGTTTTCTTGTGAAAACTTGAATATGTATTCAGAATTATAAATATCTAGAAGATACAAAGTGAGTTGACCATCCTGGATGGATAGTGTTGATTGCCAATCTGACAGGATCTAGACTCCTGGGTATACTCTTATGGCCACACCTGTGGAGGATTGTCTTGATCATATTAACTAAGGGATGATAACAAAGCATATTGGTGGCACTATTCCTGGTTGTGATCCAGAATTTTGTAAAAGGAGGCAAGCATTAGTTCCTTACTGTCTTTTTCCTGGAAGGGGATGTATTGTGGCAAGCGGTTTCAAGCTTCTCTTGCTTGGATTCTACCCTCCACTGTGAACTGGATCTTGAACTGTGAGATAGAACTATTCTTTTCCCCTTTGCCTGGTTTTCACAGAGGATTTTATTATTAATAAAATAGAAGAAACAGCTAAGGTATCATTGGATGCAAACACCAAGAATTTATACAACCTATAGTAAAAACGAGTATATTGTTATGATACTAGAGCGCTATTATGCCACTATACAGCACTAAAGTGACAAGAAATAGACCTGCAAATGAGTAAAGCGGATTCCATAGTTTAAATGGTTGAATCTCTGTAAAATTGGTTTTCAAATTACTTTCCAAGGCAACTAACTGTAATGAGTTATAAAAATTTTATTCAGTACTATATCCCGTAGAGCTGCACCCTTATGGGTGATACTAGTGTCTCCCAAAAGGTATCAAGTGGTAAGTTTATCACGTATGTACTTTCCTATACTTCCATTTTATTCCATATGTGATCATGGTTTTCATTTGTTATTGAAATGAAGAGTGACAGGATACCGGGTTGTGAACAGGCCAGACCATTTCTATTTATCAACTCTTCTTATGCCTTGTACTTGGATTGCAGTTTCCAGAGGTATGAAAAACAAGTTTCTCTTATGATTTGTATCTATAAATGTCATATATATCAATATTTGTCATATATATATGTCATATATATCAATATTTGTCATATATAAATATATACATATATATATATATATTTATATATGACTTTTGTAAAGGTCACAAATTACTCTCTGGACCATGACACCATGGATGGTGTCACTAGAAATTAATGGAAGCTGTAGGAGGTGGAGCTTAATGGAAGTTATGTAGACCATTTGGATAGAAGCTTTAGAAGAAATATTGGAGCTTGACTCCTATACTCATTTTTATTATAATGTGATAAAGTATGCTCATTCATGTGCTTCCATTATGATGTCCTGCCTTCTACAGGCCCCAAATTTGGAGAGGGGGTTGATAATAAACGGGTAAAACTACATAAAATATCTATATTGTATTCTTATGGATTTATTGTTGTGGTAATCAGCAAGATAATATTAGTTTGGACAGTGTGTCAATTGTATTTATCTAAACTATGTTCTCATTTCTATCTGTCATTTTGCTAGTGACTTGGATATGTTTAACTACTATGATCTGCATTCTCATGAATTCTTTTAGTGTCAGTAGTCCAGCCTCTGTAGAGTGAAGACATTCTTTACCTGGGCAATTCAACTTGAGGAGATAGCCCAGATGCTCTGAGCTCCTGCATTTCCATAATCTCACTTCTTACCATTAACTTCCTTTGCCTTTGTGTTTACCAAAATGGTCTCTTAAGCAGCACTTTTAACTGTTCTCTTGATTCTTCAAATAATAGTTTGATGACCACATTTGGTCAAATAGAGTAGCTTCCATTGAAAGTTATTTTGTCAGGTTGTTACATTTTGTGAAATCATCCAAGTATCTACTTTGAAGAATTCATTTAAACTTACTATTCTTCTATACATTGCTTTAAGTCTATTAGTACTTGAATATCACATATATAAAATATTAAAAAGAAAAAGAGAATACATCAAAAATGTCTTTCACATGTGCAGAAAGTTTATTAATGAATAGCAAACATTTGATTTGGATTCCAGTCCCCATAACTGTGCAAGAAATATTTCTGATATAATTTTGATCATAGATGTTCCTGCAAGTGTTATGTATTGCAGTATGGGACTTATAAAGATGCTGTGTCCAGGAAGCAATGGAAGCTTTAACACACAGAATCCATAAGAGAAATGTAGGTCATTCCTTAGTTTCTACTTCTTGGGCATAATATATATATATATATATATATATATATATGCATATATATGCATGTATATATATTATAAATTATAAAACAACCTTTTTCTTTACAAATTAAAATGCCATGCTTGACTGAATTGCTTAATATGTAGAATTAGTTGAACAAGCATGAAGACTTGAGTTGGGGGTCCCTATAATCCACATAGAATGCTGGCCATGGTGGCACACATGCCTTTAATTCCTAACTGGTGAGGCAAAGGTATGAGTGTTCCAGAGAATCTCTGTAGCTGAATCAGTGAGCTCTAATGTCTATATGAAGTCCTTTCTCAAAATGTAAGTTGTAGAACTATAGAGAAAGACAATTGGCATTAATCTCAGGCCTTTACACACATGTATGCACATACATGAATATATCATACACAAATAAAGATAAACTATAACACCACCTCTAAATATCTCCCTTATGTATATACTTTTTATTTAAATTAGAAACAAGCTTGTTTTACATATCAATCCAAGTTTCTGCACCCTCTTGTCCTCACCTTTTCCTCCTACTGACCCTCTCCCATCTCCATTCTGCTCTACAGGGATGGTGAGGCCTTCCATGGGATGTCTTCAAAGTCTGTCATATCCTCTGGAGCAAGACCCAAACACTCCCCCATTGCCTAGGCTGACAAAGTGTTTTTCTTTGTGGAATGGGCTCCCAGAGTTTATTCATATACTAGGAATAAATACTAATCCACTACCAGAGATCCCATAGACTGCCCAAACCTCCCAACTAACACCACATTTAGGGAATCTGGGTCACTCCTCTGCTGGTTTCCAAGCTATCAGACTGGAGTCAGTCCATGAGCTCCCCATTATTTAGGTCAGCTGTTTCTATGGGTTTCTCCAGCCTGGTCTTGACACCTTTGCTTATCACTCCTCCCTTTCTGTAACTGGATTCCAGGAATTCAGTTAGTGTTTAGCTGTGGGTATCTACTTCTGCTTCCATCAGGTACTAGATGCAGGCTCTGGGATGGCATATAAGGTAGTACTCAATCTCATTATCGGAGAGGGCATTTGAGGTAGCCTCTCCACTATTGCTTAGACTATTAGTTGGGGTCATCCTTGTAGACCTCTGGTCATTTTCCTAGTGACAGAATTCTCTTAAAATCTATAATGGCTCCCTCTACTATTTGATCTCTTTTCTTGTTCTCCTCAATTCTGTCTTCCTGCTCTGTCATGCCAACCTCTACCCTCCTCCTTAAATAACACTCTCCTCCCTTGTGCTCCCAATTTTCTTGGGATATCTTGATCCTTTCCCCTTCTTCAGGTCAGGGCACAAGGCATGCCTCTCTTAGAGTCCTCCTTGTTTCATAGCTTTTCTGGTGGTATGGATTGTAATACTTTGCTCTATGTCAAAAAGCCATATATGGTGAATACAACCTTGTTTGTCTTTTTTTGTGACTGGGTTACCTCACTCTGGATGGTTTACTTTAGTTCCATCCATTTGCTTGTGAATTTCAAGATACCGTTCTTTTTTCCCCCTCCTTAGTAGTACACCAATTGTGTAAATGTACCACATTTTCTTCATCCATTCTTCCATTGAGGGACATTAAGGTTGGTTGCAGGTTCTGGTTGTTACAAATAATGCTGCTATGAACATAGTTGAACAGATATCCTTGTATGAATGTGCATATTTGGGGTGTGGAATTACAGGATCTTGAGGTAGACTGATTCCTATTTTTCTGAAGAACCACATTGACACTAAGATCAACAATTAATAAATGGGGCCTCCTGAAATTGAAAAGCTTCTGTAAGGCAAAGGACACAGTCAACAAAATAAGATGACAGCCTACAGAGTGGGAAAATATCTTCACCAACCCCACATCTGACAGAGGACTTATTTCCAAAACATACAAAGAACTTAAGAAGCTACTTGCCAAAACAATAAACAATCTAATTAAAAAGTGGAGTACAGAAATACATACTTAATTTTCAATAGAGGAATCTAAAAATGTCTGAAAGGCACTTTAAAAAGTGCCCAATATCCTTAGTCATCAGGGAAATGCAAATCAAAGCAACTCTAAGATACCATCTTACTCCTGCCAGAATGGCTAAATATCTTATTTATTTACAGAAATTTAATTAATTTCAAATTATAAAAACTGATCCTGGAAAAATATCCTAGTGAAAGTGTACATCACAAGGTGGTAAATTGGTCCCTGAAATCCATATGTTGGAAAGAGGGAACTACACTTATATGTTGGTATTAGGATAGTATTTAGAGTATAGTAGGGGATTCTGCTGGTCTCATAAAGTGGTTGGAATGGTTCATTTTGAAATGTGCATGACCTCACTAGGCCAAGGATTCTGGCTAAGTTACCAATAACAGGCACAGTTTGAAGGCTACTGAGTGTGCCTTAAATTAAAATAGCTGCTTATTGCTTCCAACACATGAGTGTAGTGACACATCTTTCATCTTTATGCATATATAGCCATGCAGGAAATTGTTGTGGTTCATAAGTCTAATATATTGGTAGGACTCAGGAATGAGACTTTCATGTCATAACTAGCTTGAAGTGTCTGAGTCTTGCACACTAATTGTATGGTATATTTAGCAATGGAGGTTCACCTTCAACACTTGAAAGCCAATCAAGGACAACACTAATTTGTACTGAGTGGGGAATCACATGAACTACCATGACCAACCATTCAAAGAGAAGTTTCTCATGTCATGTGAGGTATTGTGTGTTTATAATCCTATGTTTCTTGAAGAGTATATCTTAACTCCAAGTGGCTTAAATGTCATATATGTATGTATGTATATATATATATATACATATATATATATATATATGTATATGTGTGTGTATGTGTGTGTATATGTATATATACCTATATACATAAATTTAAAGTATTCTATTACTATAATATATAAATTTATATATAAACTTTCATATGTTATGCATACCTACAAAAATTATATATTATGTATACGTGTAAATTTTATATATTATGTATAATTTGGTTAAATATATGTTTCCTTAAGGCTTTATTAAATTCCCTTTGTGTTATTTGTCCCTCATCATTCCTTTTTCTTCTGTATTTGATTCCCTCCTTGCTCCCCATTTAAAGCAACTCATTATTTTTTTCCCACTCCATATAATTTGAATTGGTAATATGACAATGGACTTCGATATGTTATGAGAATCACATCATACATATTGTATGTATGCAGGACCAGTATACTTAAATGTATTTTTCTCAGTAAATCTTAAAGGTCTTATTTTGGCTATAACTCATTAGTAGAAGAAAACAAATGGGAAAATGTTTTAATTATATAATGAGTTAATTGCAAATAAAAATTCAATTAATACTTAATTTAATTCATTCAAATTAAGCCCAAAAGCTGGGAGCAGTAAGCACAGTCAGGTAGTGTTAGAAACTTTCTGATTTACATATGTATGTAGGTTAACAAATTGGGTAATTTTTTGCTTTTGCTTACAGTTTCAGAAGTTCTGTAAAAATGTTTTCAGGTAAGTTGCTGATTAATTTCAAACCATATGTTGGACACCTAGATCCTAGCGGAATGGTGATCCATTCTTCTTAGATGTTTGATGCAATTAAGATTTTTCAATGTGCACAT
The DNA here is from genome assembly GCA_030556225.1 of Cricetiscus sungorus. Classification (NCBI taxonomy): domain Eukaryota; kingdom Metazoa; phylum Chordata; class Mammalia; order Rodentia; family Cricetidae; genus Cricetiscus; species Cricetiscus sungorus. The sequence continues at coordinate 2,367,001 of JANBXA010000600.1, read as the reverse complement.
ATCTTTCTACTTTGATTTGGAATGATGCTTTAATGAAAGTTAGTCTCTGCCTTATATATTCTGAGTATCTTCAGAAACAGAATGATCTAAATTAACCTCTGTCTCTGTCTCTGCCTCAACATTCTTTCTTACCCACAAACCAAAAGATTCTGCAGACCACAAAATATTCAAGTGTTTCTCAAAGATGCAACACAAATAAAATAATTGTTTTAGCATGATGAATTTCAAGAAGGTAAAACTTAGGTTCTCAGTATATACTTTAACAAATACTGACTTCATTATATAAAGATGATGCAATAACTGCTAAAATTATTTTGGAGAATTATAATTACATTAACAACTTAAGAGGTCCAGAACTTACTTACTAGAAAGTCAGATTCATGTGCTGAGTACCACATATAATTACTCTTATGGGATTATCTGTAACACAAATTTGATATTGGGTGAAATTTCAAGTTGAAGATCAGAAAAGCAATGCAGCTGGGTACTAGTTCTTACTCTACCTCAGACTTAATAGCAATCCTAGCTCCACTAAACCTCAGACTGTAATCCCAGACTGCTATTATCTCCTCAATGTGGCTGAACAATCCTGAAACCAAGTGCTTTCTTGTCCTTAATATGTGTGGAGAACAAATCCGACTCTGAGACCTTGATCCTGTCTTATATACCATCTTAATGCTAGAATTAAAGTCATGTGATACAAGTACTGGGATCAAAGACATGAGTTCTATTACTTTTTACACTTTTGTAGATCATGATGGCCTTGAATTAACAGATATCTGTTTACATCTTAATCCTGAGTACTGGCATTAAAGATGTGTACCACCACTGCCTGAACTCTACAGCTTGAGACTAACTTTGCATTCTGAATCCTAGGCAAGCTTTAATAAATCAAAAGTCATTGCAATTAACAATAGCAGTAGAGATGAAATAGGATATGCAAAGTAGAATATATCATTTATGAAATAGTCAAAAGAAAAACACTATACTCAAAAGAAAACAATCAACCAAAATTGTACCAATCATAAAACAATATAATTGAGACCAAATAGAAAAATTTCATCTAGGCAAAGTATTAGAGGTATTCATCAACTAACTGTACTTGGAGATTCTCTGTATCTGATTTTGTTCAAATTAGAGTTTAGGGTGCATATATGGATGATGAAACTATGAGAACTGGTTTCCTTGGAAGTCAGAGCAGTGGTACTACAGTGAAAATAAATTAAATTGTGAAATAAAATAGGAACAGAGAAAAGTAATTGGCAATGAGATTGTTCCATTTTAGACTTAGTATTTGTAATTGTATGAGGGCTTGCTCTTTTATTCATAGTTTTTTTATATATATATATATGTATATATATATACATATATATATATATATATATATATATATATATATATATATATATATATATATCTTCTGTCTCCTGTCAGGGCCCATAAAGATACCTCCACTTCATTTTGCTTCAGGGTAAGCCAATTCAAAACTATCCTTAGTATGTCAAAGGACATAACGGTCTAAGGCTTGGCTACTGCATGATATTTTGTTTTTGTTAGAGCTTGTCTTATATAAATAACAAGACTTATCCTTCAAGGCCTGATAATATGTGTGGTTACCAAATGCTTGGAGGATTAAGGGAAGAAAGTCTGTTTGTGCCTTATACATGAAAATAAACATCTTCTGCTATAACTTCTTTTAGTTGAGGTACTTAAAAGTGTTGAAGAATAAACTTGAATAGTAGCATATAACTCTTAGTAAACTGATACATGATGAAAGCATTGTGCAAAGTTCTATGGTATGGGGACCATTTAATAAAAATAGTTCTCAAATGCATCAACTTAATGAGTTTTTAACTTTATGATGATTAAAAATCATACACAAAACAATTCTATTCATCACAGTGCATTATGAAACAAATTGCATGGTCATTCAACATTTTCAATAAATCAAGCTTTCAATTTTCTTTCTTATCTATCTAATAGGATATAATTATGCAGCCCAGGATGCCTACAATCTCATGATCCTCTTCCCCCCCAGTTGCAAGATTACAAGTACGTACTGTCATGTGCATTTCTAGGAAACACACTTCAACAATACAATGACATATATGTACAAAGTTGCTCATTTTAATTGATATTTAATGTAAAAATATTTTTAAAAATTCAAACACACACACTAAAGATAAAATTCCTTTAGTTCAATACCAAAATTCAAATTTATACATAAGAATAACAAGAAAAACCCACAAAGTGTAGATTTCTAAGATTTATGAATGTATGGAAAAGAGTAACTTAGTCCATGCTTGAGAAAGAAAGAGTTTAAAAGGAGAAAGAATCATTTATTTCATTTTCAAGGAGATATATAGGAACCATAAATGAGAAACATGGAACTTAGTGTGTTTGAAAAGATAGGGATGAGGAAAACCAGAGTTCAAGAGTTAAATATATAGAAAAAATATTATACTGCTTTTGCATAGGTTTGAGCTTTGGAAATACATTGATACTATATGTATTTAAAAATAAGTTTAACTCAATGAGTTTTACCTGTATTTGTTACCAAATACAGGTTGAGGACATGAGGTATGGAATACAATATAAAGCTAATTGCTTTTATCATTCAAATTTAGCCTTCTTGTTTTGCTGGTAAATAGGCAAATAATGGGAAGCTCTGTAGCTTCCTCCTCGAATGCCTATTCTAACTGTATTGAGTCATATACACTTTGGTTATGGTTAATTTTGGTGTATGATATTTTTATTTATTTACAAAGTTTTTATAATGGAGTTTATAAAATAATAAATGAACAAAATTATATTGGAACTGACATTGAATACAACAATATTTCAATTGGCATGGAAGAAACTTCAAAATGATTTTTAAACTTATTCTCATGTAAAAGTAATAGTGAATACAACTACTATAGAATTACAATATATTTATTTGTCTTTTGAGTAGGTAATGTTATTAACTTTTTGAAACTTCAAATGAGTTAAAGTGGAAATAATTGGGAATTGAGGGTCAATCCTTTTGGAGAAAGGAAATGTAGCATGAACTTGATAAACACAAAGGAATACTTGAACACTGGAGCAGGATAAGAAGTATTCCTATCCAGGTAACTAAATAAATGGCCTTTAATTTCCCCACATCAGTTTGCAGTAAGGACATAGGAGCAATTTTATTTACACCAAAATAATCACAATCACAAAAGAAATATTATTCATAAATATCTGTCAATAAATTGAAACCATCTGACCACTAAGAAATAATTTGTGTGTCAATATGATTACTAATGGGAAAGTCTCATTGAATAAATGTCTTTTGGAACAACAGCAAAAAAAAAAAAGAAAGAAAAGAAAAGAAAAACAAACAAACAAACAAACAAATCCTGTAAAACTAAGAGTAAAAGCTCCAGATTTCATAATATGAGATTCAAAACAGATAAATCAATCTCTAATCTCTATTATTAAACCTTTTAAATTAGCGTTAGCCATTTAATAAAACTCAGGTTTTTGCTGCTTCTCCTGTCATGGAATAACTACATATATGGTAGGAATTAAAAATATGCTATTTGCCCAGGCACTCTGGTTTTTTTTTGCTCATTCCCAGCGTTGCTAACTATGATATCATGCTCTACTACAAATGGAGATTCTTTCCTTGATTGGTTTCATAATGGTGATTTATGAAGTAAATGCTTTTTTAGAGAATATACAAATGCATCCCAGCATCCAATTGCCAACTTTATTCTGAGTAAGAAAAACAAATGGATGTAACAAGTACAGAGTGAGTCCCAGGATATCCAGGGAAACATAGAGAAACTCTGCTTTGAAAAACTAAAAAAAAAAAAAAAAAAGACTGCAAAGATTGCAAGTTTAACAAAAGTTTGAACTTTGAATGCAAATGAGTCAGAAGCAATACAAAGAGGAGGAGAGAGTATATGTCTTCTATTTTTTAATTGCATCATTAGATTAGAATTTAAGAGAATGGAATAAAAATTATAATTCAATAACATTTTTTGTATGCAGGTGTAAGTTAAAGGAAAATATGTTATTTCATGAAATTGCTTACCTTTGTGTTGTCTTTTCTAACTTCTTTAATTGGCACTAATATTCAGAACTAATTGTGAGGCACAGTTAAAGACTCCAGATGTGACTATGATTTAGCTTGATGAAAGAAGTTGCAAGACACTGATGATCAATGTTAATGTCTTTCATCCTGCTCAAATCTTAACAGTGTCATGATTACATCCCACACAGTGTTGTGGCACTACATTAGTAGTTTTCCTCACATATTCAAATATGCCACACATTTGTATTTAATAGATTTCTTCAGATAACAGCAAATAGAGAATTGTGCCAAATATATATGCAGTTTTCTGGAGCCAGAGACATGAATTATTATTGGGAATATATGATTTATCTCTTTGTTACATGGGAACAACACATGTGAGGATTTGATTTTCTTCTCAAAATCAGATTTTATGAAGTTCCCTCAGTAAAAGGTAAAGTGAATAGCTTGTCCCAAAAACTAGCACATTGAACATAAGAAAATATTCATAATTATGAAAGCCCAAGACACATAACTCAAATAATAATTTATACCTTCTGAGTCAGTTGTTGCCTGGTCCTTAACTGTAGTCATTAGTATCTTACACAATCAACAAAAGGAGAGAGAAAATATATCAGAGACAATATGTTGACATACACCAGATCTGCAGTCTTCAGCAAGTCATCGCTAAGCTTTGATGTTTTCACTACTGACTTCCCTACAGGATTTTTATTATTAACATACATTACTTAAGGGTTTTAATTATTTGTTTACACACTGGTTCTTATAAAGATGATGGTACCAACTAGTAATCTTTGAAAACATGCATACAAACAACATTATACAAATTGAGCAAGCTATATTTAGAAATATATATGTATATGCATATTCATACACACACACACACATATATATGTATATATATATATATATATATATATATATATATATATATATATATATATACATATACATTCATCTGTCGGTGTTGTGAGTTGTTTCTCCCTTAAAAAACATCTATTCGACCTATTTGTTTATCCTGACCCTTATTGAACCGCAATATATATATATATATATATATATATATATATATATATATATACATACATATATATATATATATATATATATAAAATCAATTAATGTGAAAGAGGTCATGGATTTGAATGGGAATAAAAAGTATATAGGAGTGTTTGAAGAGAGAAGATAAAACTTCTGTAATTATAACATTAAAAACAATCCAAAAATGGGAGCATAGTCTCCTTTCTCCCTTTATATCATCATGTTATACCATCCCACCTTCTGTAAAGGGGAAGGAGGATAAGGAGGCAAATTTAAGTAAAGAAATGAATGTGAGGATAGGAAAGAGAATGAGGGAGGGACTGTTAACTAATCCAAAAATATTTGAAAAATATTTAATTATTGTAAACTTCTTAAATATGCATATGTCATAGAATACATAAAAGCATTTTATTAAATATAAGTATGTGTACCATATATATATATATATATATATATATATATATAGAGAGAGAGAGAGAGAGAGAGAGAGAGACACACAGAGATCACCAAAAACTAATACTAGGTTTGAAATATCTCCCTCCATTTGTTGCAGTTGTTGGTAAGTGCTGTCCTGGAGACATCCAAAACAATACAGGGTATTGACATCACTCTTGATTGCCCACTAAAACTTTATATTAAGAACTTATTGTGGAAAATTCCATATTCTTCGATCTAACAGGCATGGAAAAAAATCATGTTACTAACCAGAGAGTTTCTCCTTGCTGGATAGCTTTCTTAGAACCAGATGTTTTTTTGTAGGCTGATATGGAAGAAAATCATTAACAGTCTACACTGTGTTCCTTGGTTCCTTCTGAGGCACTGACATAGATCTATTGTATTCATTCAGAATACAGACAGGTTTCGTCATCTTCTGAAACCAATTTCTAAGACTTTTCTGTTTGAAGATGTTAAAATGACCTCGTCTATATGACCTGGAGCTTAATAGTCCATTCTGTTTTTGTTGAAGCATCTACCACCAGTATCTCCTTCTCTTAGCTAAGGACATTCTTTGGTATTATGTTTATAAATATTGCTACTCTGATTACAAAAAGTGGGCTGTGACACAGTAGCCATGCTCAAATATAAGGGATGGAACAAGTGGATAAATATCCTATTTCTCTAGTTCATTTGGGGTTTCACAGTCTACATGAAACTTTGGATTTCAGAATAGTATATTATTTCCAGTTGTTGAATGTACAGAGAAACCTAGCACACAGAAACAGTCAACTGTTGCTGTGTGTCACTGAATGGAGAATGAGGATAGCATGGGCTTGAAGTACTATGTGAGAACTAGAACTGTGTATATGTGGGATCACAATCAAAACAGTGTATATGTGGGATCACAATCAAACCTCTGTGATATAATTTGATAAACCATCATCTGTACAAACTCAGATAATTAATATATAATTATCATATATGTGACATTTTAAAGTAAAAATTAACACTGCAATAAACATGTTTTATCTCATTATGTGTGGAATAATCATATTACAAACATATATTTTATGATTATACAAAATAATCATTAAAATGAAAAATGTGTATGAAATAATCATCTTAGCTTTATAATGTCATATTTCAATGTATTTAAGATGTATGCAGTTATTCAGAGAATGAGGTATTTCAGAAATTTCCATAAGATAAGCGGCAGCAAAAAATGGATGCTTCAGATTGTCAATTTCAAGTAATCAAGAGATAAGTAAAGGCTGTTAGAAAAAAAAAAAGACATGAAATTTGCAAGCAAATGAATGGAGCTAGAATATATCGTCCTGAGTAAGGCAACTCAGACCCAGAAAGAGACATTACAATCCACATATCTGGAAGAGTCCTCTTTCCCCGGCCCTTGACCTGTTGGCTACTAGGTCTAGGTAGCAAAGGGGAAGATGGGGCAATAGAAAACTTTAGCAGCCCATGAGCATGAACAGAGACATCCCTCTGGGAGACAGATTTGAGCTCAATTTTATTTAAGAGTATAATTAGCACATAGAATTCGAGATCCTGGAGACGAGCTCTAATTTGCGTCAAGTGGCATGCCCCTAGTAGCATGCCTAGTACACATAAGTAGGTACCCATAGCAGAGTTCCTTGCAGAGATCTGTGTCATAGGTCAAGCTAAAGATGAATCAGGCATATGGTTTAAAGACAGCTTCTAGATGAGATCAATGTTCCAGTCCTAAGAACATTCTCCAGATAGGGCAGGTATAGAGCAGGAAGCTTTCCTGGAGGGGAAGAGCTCCATTTGGTGGAATTTGTTAAGACAGCTGCTATGCCATGGGGAGGCTGTGACTTCTGCCCTGCTAGCAATGTCTTTCATTACATATCTAGAGTATTTAGGGAAGAGGAAATAAAATACTTCTTGTGGGTAGACTGGGAATGGAGATGGGAACAGGGGAGATCTGGTGGAGATAAGAGGAAATTATGGGAGAGCATGGGGAAAGATGACTAAATAAATAAATATTGAGGGAGTGATTTGGAAACCTAGTGCAGTGGAAACATCCTAGAACCTGTGAGGATAATCCTAGTAAAGCCTCTTATTAATGGAGACTATGGAGCTTGAGCTAGCCATATACTTGTTATTCATAGCAAGTCTACCAGCAATGGGACTGTGACACCAACTTACCCAGCCACAAAATATTTTGACCCTCAACTTGCTCTTCCATCAAGATGTGCTAGGACAATGGTAGCTCAGAGCTTGTGGGCCTGTCTAACCAATGACTAATCTAACCTGAGGCCCATACCACAAAGGGGAGCCCATGCCTGACACTGCCTAGATGACCAAGATATGGTTGTCTCATAGACCTAGGGTAGAGCCAAATATGACTAAAAAACAAAAATTCAATTAAATGATTCCTAGTGATATTCTCCTATACACATAATATCAGTGCCTAGCAGAAACCATCATCAGAAAGGCTTCCTTGAGCAGCTGAGAATCTCTGCAGAGATCCACAGTCTAACATTAGGTCAAACTCTAGGAACTTCATAGAAGAGTGAGAGGAAGGATTACAGGAGCCAAAGGGGTCAAGGGCACTAGGAGAACAAGGTCCGCAGAATCAATTCAGGAAGACCATGGGAACTCACATAGAATGAAGAGGCAATCATGGATCCTGCTTGTGTCTGCACCAGGTCCTCTACATGTACACTGTGGTCCTTTAGATTGAGGGTTTTGTTGGACTTCTAACAATTGGAGATATCACTGTACCTTTTTCATGCCCATGCGAACTATTTGTTCTTACTAGGTTGCCCCCTCCAGCCTTAACATGAGGAGATATGCCATGTCTTGTTGTGTAGAAGCCTGCTCTTTCCTGAAGAGAAACAGGGGAGCTTTGGATGTGGGGGAGAGAAGAGATGTGGGAGGATTTGAAGGCATGGAGGGATGGGAGGCTACAGTTGGGATGTATTGTATGAAAAAAGAATAAATATGAAATTTAAAAATGGAACAAGTACCCTGCTTTACCACACCTAAGAAAATCATCTGTTGTGCTCAGTATTTAATAAATAAACTGAGGCTCTAAAAGAAATAATAATAAAAATAAATATATATACGTATATTTTCCTAAGTATCTCTTGTTCAGCAAAGTTACTTGTATGTCAGCTTTAAAGCCAATGCAAAAAATCAGTTCTATATCAATTCCATCTGCTATGTAGGTCCAATGCCATTTGTGCATATATAAAAGAGTATATAGTTTATATAAATTGCACATGAAGTTTGAAACATGTGAGTAAATAGAGCAGGGCCTCATTGATGGACCATAGTTCAAGCTATTATAATTTCATAATAAATTTACATAATCCATTTCAGATAATTAGTTCCAAATGAAAAAATCATTTAATGTTTGTGGGCTTCTTAGAAGACCAGAGATTTTTTGTTTGTTTGTTTTGTTTTGTTTATTTTGTTTGTTTTTTTTGTTTTGTTTTTGAGACCGGGTTTCTCTGTATTGCTTTGGAGGTTTTTTTGGAACTCACTCTGTAGATCAGGCTGGCCTTGAACTCACAGAGATCCGCCTACCACTGCCTCCCAAGTGCTGGAATTAAAGGCATCAGCCACCAATGCCTGGCCTTTTGGCCAATAATTTATCTGCAGTTTAAATATTTTTATCATAAACTTGGTATTGTTAGACTTATCAAGGTACAACATTACAACTGAACAATACTATTCAATCTTTTTATAATGCACTTACCTCCTTTTTAAATGAAATTAGTTTTACATACATTATATTCTGATTGATTTTCTTCCTTCATCTCCTACATCCTCTATACCTCTCCACCTTTCCAACTTAACACTTTGTTTTTTCTCTCTTTAGAAAATCAACAGGCCAAAAGAAACAAACAACAAAAAAAATCAAAAAAAGGAAAACAATCAAACAAAGAAAAAAATCACAAGAAACACCCACCTACATCTACACAAACCCATATAAACATAAAATCTGAAACTATAATATACAAGCAAAACACTAGGAAAGTAAAAAGTGATCAAAAAAAACAATATGAGACAAAAAAGAGAAAAGTCTCCAATAAGACCACTGGGTTCATTTGTGCTGGCCATCTACAACACTCAATCTTTATTAGGAGGTAGTATAAACAGCTGAACACAACTTGCACTTGAAAGCTCCCAGATTCCTGTGATTTGTAGAGCTTTACACTAGCAATAGTCTCTATATCCTCTATCAGTACTTAGTTCCATAGAGAATTTCTTCATAGCTACCAAAGAAGATAAGCTTTAGCTTGGTCTATAAATAATTCAGTCCAATAATTTGGAAAAACACAGTAGTGGACAGCAGCAATACAAATGCACTTCACAGGGGAAACTCTAATGAAGGTTTTAGAGAAAATCTTTACATGCAATAGTCAGTCTTGTAGTTCTGCTTAGAAAGACAAATAACAGCAATTCCATATCAACATTGATCCTTGCACAGTGGATACGTGCTTGGGTTGAGATTCACATTATTGTGGGAGCTTATTTGAAAACTCCTGATTTGGGATTGAAGAATAGTAATACAGATCCACACATGCAAATAAAAAGTATTTTAAATTGATGTTTTAAGCTCTTCTAAAATATAAGTAGTAATATCTTGTCTCAGTAAGTATCTATCTGGTGACAATTATCATTGGACATTTGTTCAACTGTGTCATTGCTTCCATAGCTATATATATATGTTCAAATCTCTTTTTACCGTTATTAAATTGGGCTATTATGGTTTAGGTTTTTAAGTGCTCTGTATATTCCCAACACATTTAACTTTCTGTATTTTACTTTCTGTTGTTTCTCTTGGTCTGTGATGAGATTTTGATTATCTTAGTCTCTTTTCAGAGCTAAAATATTAGTAAAGAACAGTTTAGAATAACTTCATTAGGAGTTGACTCATTAGGAGTCAATTTGTCATTGTATCTAACACACATTTTATAGTTATTTTTCTAAGCATTTTCTTACAGAGGTTTTAGTTATTTCAGATTTGATCTCAGATTCATTTTGAATTAATATTTTGGCTTGCCATATCTACATCTTTCTGATATCCTTCTTATTCCTATTTTACTCTAACATTCATCTGAGAAATGTTTTCTTTACCTATACTCCAGTTATTTTATCCTTGCTTTGTTGCTGACACATAGACTACTATTTATTTTATTGTATTATTTATTTCTGGTATTTCATTAGATGCTTTCTTGAAAAATCTAACATCTACAAAATCACTGTTTTTTTATTCCTGTATGCTATTTATTTTTTCTACTAGACCAAAATTATAGTAATTATTAATTTGAATAATACTTCTATTTCAATGTGAATGTCACTAATAATTTTTTGATGAAGTTGCCTTTTCGTCTTTTTTTTAACTAATTTTTAATTATGGCTAGTAATTTTGGTTGGTTATTGTACTTGCTCAGATGCTGTAACAAACATCATGACCATAAAACAATTTGAGGAGGAATTCGCCTGTTTGGTTTACATGGTAAAGTCTGTGACCAAGAAAAGCCAAGGCAGGATCTCAAAGCAGAAACTAGGATGCAGAAACTGAAGCAGAGATCATGATAGAATGTTGCGTATTGCCTTGCTCTCCGTGCCTTGACCTGCTTGCATTCTTAAACAAGCCAAGGCTCCTGTTCATCCTTTCTGTGGGCTATTCTTTCCCACATAAATGAGCAAGAATGCTCCACAGACTTGCCTGCACTCTAAAATGATGGACACCATTCCATAGTTGAGGTTCTTTTTTTCCAAGTGAGTATAGTTTGTGTCATTATTCATTAATAAATCTTACAGGGATGTTGAAAGCAAGGAACGTTATGCCTGATACGTATACTTTTAATGTGAAGTATTCCCTAAAAATCTCAATAAGTCATTTTTACCTCAGCTTCTGGCACCTTTTGGTCCCACCTTTGCAAGTTGAGGAAACACGGAGAACACAGTGAGTAGACATTGGTTTGAAGAAGATTCACGTTAATGTGGTTAGAATTTGGGTCATGTTGAACAACTGCTTAGGTCTTCCTTAACTCCCTTTCATTTCTCATTCCTTGGTATTGGAAAGTCTGTGCACTGCATTTTATTTTGCACCATAACCCACAGAACGTGCAGAGGCTGGCAGGGTACTAGGGGACAGTCTGGCCTTTGTATTGTTTCAGTACCTTCAGTCCTGTATCTCAGCTGTTTGGCCTCCCCCATGGTTATCTTCCTCATTTTTGTCTGGGCTGGCTATGTAGTACCTCCTATGCTCCTATGTCCTAACCCCTCTCTTATTGCAGGTTTCCTCTGTTTTCAAAGAACGTGTCCCCTTTTTGTTGCATTCCTTCTCCCACTCACAAAAGACATTAAGATGGAATCAGACATGTAAGTAGGGCAGAATTTGCTTAGATGTCACAGATGTCTGGAATTGCTGTGTGGATTCTTTGTGTTTAGACAGTAAAAGAAAAATTATATGAGGGAACATGGATCAATATGTAAAATAAGCAAAAAAATAAAAATTATACACTAAAAAATATGACTTTGGCTTATCACATTTTTAATCCTTTTTTAACTTTTTAATCCTATTTTGCCTCATGTACTCTCCTTTATTTTTCTACTTCTTTTGTTGGCTAACTGCTTTGTTAAGTGTTCTAGAAAATTTTTCCCATACCCTTTTGGCCAATCATAGACTGAAGACATTAGTACATAAGGAATCTAATTATTTCTCCCTTTCATATTTGAATGAAATTTTTTTCTATGTGTTAAATAATAGATGAGATTTGTTTTCAATGATGTTGATATATGGATTTCAAATATAATTTGCTACATGTAAGAAATCGGAACTTTAGCCAATTGTTATTTGTAATCTTTATTACAAGAAATTCAATGTTATAGAAATAATAAAAATAATATTCTCTACCCTAATTTTCTAAGTGTAAAATAAAACTATCCCTATATGTTATGTTCTTTTAAAACAGACTTGTTTGTTTTTATTGTGTGTGTGTGTGTGTGTGTGTGTGTGTGTGTGTGTGTGTGTGTATTGTATACATGTATGTCTGTGAAGAACCTCATGTACACACTTCCCAGAGGAACCCAGGATGGTGCATTGGATCTCCTAGAACTGAGCTATAGAGGTTGTTAAACAACTTAGAGGTTCTGGTAATTGAACATGGGTCCTCTGGATATTTCATTGGGATGTATCTCAGGTCACATTTTTCAGTATTTCATTAATTCAATGTTAGGGATTTACTTTACACAGGGAAAAATCACGTGATTTCTCTATTGAATAATAGTTTTGTAGTATTTTTACTCAGCTGTCTCTTCAATCAATATCTAAATAAATATAGGAAGTTCCCCCCCCAACTATCCTTTTTAGTGGTAATCTCATATATTAGTAGCATTTTATAGTTGTTCATGCTTATATGTTGTTTGACTGACTTAATTCTTAATCTGAATATGGGTAGTTAGTTTGCTATTGTACTGTGCCTAATTTGGAGGAATGAAGTCTATAGTGGTTTGTGTTTGTTTTACTCACTCTTGAATTCTTATATGCAGCTCAGAATTTAAAACATATCCTCAGGCCTAAATACCAGTTTTTCTTAAACTACTAAACTCAAACTTTCATTTACTCCTCATAGAGGCAAATTTTTATATTCATTATATTTAAAGTACATGCACTACACTACCCTTTTTAAAAAAATCCTATGAAGTAGCAGTTTATTTGAGAAGCAGACCTTAGTCACATACAGAAAACGTATACAGAGATTCTCACCAAAAGAAAATTACACAATGAACTATCGGCCATATTTTAGCAGATATTTGCTTTTGGACAAACCCCGCTAAAATATTAACTGACAAAGCCAACATTTCTTTATAATGAAAACTCAAGATTTATGTCACTTAAGAATATAATGTTAATTTTCATACAATAAAATGTTAGATTGTGTTTTTCTATTATTGTGTCAAAGGAAGCCTTGATGTGAAACCACTAATATAGAGATGATAGTTATTAAAGAGAAAAGGTCAGGATATAAGAGATTAGTAAAATGATATGGCAAAACTTAAAGGCTTCTAAAAGAAAGACACACATTTTGGAACCACTTACTACTAAGAAAGTTCAAAACAACTTTAACATATTTTTACAGAGAAGGTTATTGACTGATTCCACAGTAAATATTGACTTACTCTGCAGAAAAGTATATACTCACTTCTTGTCATAGCTAAATTGTTTGTCTTTACATTAAGTATCAGTCTATAGCATATGTATCTCCTTTGTGACATATTTCTCTTTTAGATATTTTCACTTTCTGCCTCTGTGCCTATTTCCATATCTTCTAAGCTATATATTGTGAGAATGCCTCTACTTACCCTATGTTTTTTCATAGACTTACCATGTTCATAAGAGTATTAACCTTTTTGTGTATTAGTAATGCTTTGAACAACTTCAGAGTATTAATAATATTATTTAATTGATAAAAGTTAATTGCTTTATGTAAATTCATCATGATTCTTAGCACCCATTAATAATGCCCCCCAAATTCATGTAGCAAAGCCAGCTACAATCAAATATGAAAATTAAGATGTGTATTCATGTGTTTATATATTGTTTTTTATCTAATAAAGCCACTGAAGATCAGAAAAGCAAAGCAGCCAGCCAATAGCTCTTATCCTCTACCAAGGCTGAAATAGAGATTCTGTCTTCCCTGTGACTGGAAACTAAAACTCTTCCTGTCCTCAGCATGGCTAGAGACTAATTGCCAAATGAGACCATCTTCTTCCTTATATAACCCTCTAGTGCAGGGATTATAGGTGTGAACTCTGTTACTCATAGAGATCCATCTGCCTCTGTCTCCTGAGTCCTGGGATTAAAGGTGTATGCTACCACTGCCAAGCTTCCATGGCTGTCTATTATGGCTGGCTTTGCATTTTGATCTTCAGGAAAGCTTTACTAAATCAGAAACAACATATCACCACATATTTGTACCACTAGGTACGAATCACAACTCCAGAAAAAGAGACATAGTGGTTCATGTGAGATTAGATGTATTCATTTCATTAACATGAATACTTTTTTGTAAAACAGTAGTTTCTTCTGTTCCTTATTTTTTACTAGGTATTTTCCCTTCAAAATACTGCATTTGAGCATTACAGTATCATAAATGAATATTTCTTACTTATTCTCTTATTCTGAATATTTAGAAATTTGATTAAAACAATTCTGTGGATATCTGTGTCACCCCATTTTGATAATTATTCAAATTAAAAGAGAATGTCCGATTTAATAATGAGTAAGAGACAGAATAGAACAAGTTGAGCCAGAGACAATTTATATTTTAATATCTTTGATGTGTTCAAATGCTTGGAAATATTTGATATACATGACAGATTTTGGCATCAATTAGAAAATATATCCAAAAAGTGTATGCCTGAGACATACAACTCTATAAGCTCACAGCTGCCATGAATAGATGTGATTTCTACAGCATTGTAACTAGAAAGAAATTGAACTATGTAACAAAAATGAGTGCATATACATTAACAATAAATTTTTCTAAAATAAATTCATATTTGATAAATATGTGTATGTGACATTAAATTCAGCTCTCTATACTGTAAAACTGAATATCTGTATTATGTAAACAGGTATGTTGCACAAACCACCAACCATCTTTCAATGGATTTTATTCCCTAAAAAGAAACTTAATACCTTCTGAATATCTTGTCCTTTTACTGTGTACCTGAGAACTTTTAAGTGATCATTGCTTTTTTTCTGTAGCTATTGAAGTTCCTCCTATATACATGTATATGAAAGGAATCATATAAATGAGTATTACGTGACTATTGTTCTCATTGACTTAGCATCTTCTCAAGATTCAGCAACAATTCATTTTCCTGTCTACATATTATTTCACTGTAAATATAAAGGGCTTTTGTGACTCTGTAAGTCTATGGGCATAACAATCATTATCAACATTAGAAATTCTGTGATATTCTTATTAACATCATAAAAAACATGGAAATCAGGATTCACTAGACCCAGTATAAATGAAGTGGGACTTACTTGGGGAAAAGAACTTACACAGAAACAAGTGACTCATGGGGCTCCCACTCCAAGTATGCAGACCTTGCCTCCTTGCTCCTATCTGGAACCTAAAGGGGCCCTTATATTTCCAATCTTCTCCCTTTATCTGGTCAAGTTCTCACCTTTAGTCACGCCCAAAAGGCATGGCCACTGTTTCAGGTGCTCAAGAAACTATATGGCTACACATTATGTGAAAGATTTGCTTCTATGCATCAAAGTGTGATGTAGGTTGGGATTTCATATAGACACTGCAAATTTCTACAACTCAACACTCTCTTTTATGTTTTAAGTGTTCTAGTTATTATAAAATGTTATCCTATACTGTAATTTGGGATGAAAAAGAAAGAAACTAAGAAACAACTCAACAGACAAAAAAGAAAAGAAAAAAGAAAAACAAAGTAACAAAACAAAAAACAGATAACAGTGCCTAGATTTCTAATCTTCTGTAGCAAGCTTTCTTTTCGAACTGTCTTTGGGTTGATTGTCAGCTTGCAAATAATGACCTAGAAACTTGTTAATTACCAAAGTTGGTCTTTATCTTGGGTTTGTTTTAACTAGTTCTTATAACTTAAATTAACCTATTTTTATTAATCTAAGGTTTGTCACATGGCATTACCTCTCTGTCATCTTGTACCTCCTGTTTTCTCCTATGTGTCAATGGTGACTTTTCCTTTCTTCCCAGAGTTCTCTCTCTTCCCCGAAGTCCTGACTGTACTCTGCTACCATTTAGCTTTCAATTGAGGTTACACCAATGTGCGAGAAACACTTAAAGAAATGCTCAACTTCTTTAATTGTCAGGTAAATGCAAATAAAATCAACTTTGAGATTCAATCTCACACCTGTCAGGATGGCTAAGATCAAACAAACAAGTGAAAGCTTATGCTGTCAATGACATCAAGCAAGGAATCTCTCTTCCATTTCTCGTGAAAGTGCCAACTATTACAGCCACTTTGGTAATCAAAATAGCAGTTACTCAGATGGGAGTTAATCTACCACAAAATCAAGCTATACCACTCTTGGTCTTACTCCCAAAGGACATTTCAGCCTACCATTTGGACTTTTGATCAACAATGTTCATTGCTGCTCTATTCATAGTAGCCTCAAATTGTAAACAATTCTGATGTTCCTCCAAAGAGGAAAATTTGATACATTTACAAAACAGAGTATTATGCATCCCTTTAAAACAATTAATGTCATAAAATTTGCAAGCAAATGGATGTAACTAGGAAAAAACACCTAGTGTGAGATAGCCAAGACTAAGAAAAATAAATATGTTATGTATTCACTTTTATATGGATAGTATTCTTAAATAAATGGTAACCAAACTACAAGGTGGGGACACAGAATATTGAGGCCTAGAGAAAAAGATCGGGGTAGAGGAACCACATAGTTCTCTATAGAAGGGGGAAAGAGAATTTTTTTGGGGGGGGCAGAATGGGACAAGGGTAAGTGAGCAGAGCAGGAGCACATGGGTGAGAGCAAAATTCCAGGAGAGAGAGAACTAGAAATTTAGAAGTATCTGAGGGACTTTGGGAAACCTAGCACAATGTCATGTTATTAGAATATATGAAGGTGATCCTAATGAAGTCCCAAAAAAAAAAAGTATGAGGGAGATAAAGCCCCAACTAGCCACCTAGGAATTGGGTTATATCCAATTGGATTGTCGTCCAAAAAGAGTTGAAGGAAATGCTAAGCAAAGCAGAATCTCCAGAAACTCGCAGCAAGGCTCCATTTTTATTTTTAACAGAACACCCCTCCAACTCATTGAATTTAAGAGGTAGACTTGATTCCTACATGGAACCTTCACTCCATGTTCTTTGGTATGAAAATGTATTCTGAAAAATAACAAGAGAGGACATGTAAATACCAAGCCACCACAAACTGTTTGATTTACAATGGTGCCCTTGCATAGCAAGTATTTTGGGGCAATAGTGGCAAAAGGCTTGGGAAGTAATCAACTTGGGATGTGTGTGATTTGACTTAAGGCTCTCTCCACAAGATGGAACACAACTCATACCCGACCCTGCTTGGGTGACCAAGAACCCAAGGCTAGCTAGCCCAGAGATGTAGTATAAAAAACACACACTACTAGAAAAAATACAGTAAAGGACTCCTAATTATATTTTCTATACTCATAAATTAGTGCCTTATTCAATCATAATAAAAAAGTTTCCTTCTACAGCAAATGGGAAAAAAAATACAGAGTCCCACAGCCAGATATCAAAAACATACATACGTGTGCATACACGTACAGAGTAAGAGAGAGAGAGACAGAGAGAGGAGAGAGACAGAGAGAGACAGAGAGAGGGGAGACAGACAGACAGGCAGAGAGAGAGAGAGAGAGAGAGAGAGAGAGAGAGAGAGAGAGAGAGAATGAGAATGAGAGAGAGCTCTTGGAACACACAGTTGTACATATGATTCTTCCATCAAATCTGTCCCCTGTTCAGAAAACGCCACAAAAGAGGGGACTCAAAGGGAATAAGATCCAGAAAGGATGAAGAGCACCAGGAGAACAAGGTCCTCTAAATCAACCAAGCAAACTTCCAAATCTCACATGAATTCACAGAGAATGAAATAGCAAGCATAGGGCCTACACAAGTATGTACCTGACACTCTACCTATATATTATAGCTTCCAGTTCAGTGTCATTAAGGAGCTCATAAACATGTGAATGAGTGGGTCTCTAATTCTTGTGCTCTTTGCAGGGGGTGGCTCTTTTTCTTCTGTTGTTTGCCTTGTCCAACTTCAGTGTGATGGATATTGTTTTATCATAGTATAGTTTGCTACAGCTTTTGCTTAAGAGAAACACATAGAGTGAGCTAACCTGAAGAAGGAGAAGATAAGGGGCTCCTAGACTGATAGCTGAGAATCCAGCATGGGACTGACTCAGACCCCCTGAACATAGGTCTCAGCTAGAAGGTCTGAGCAGGCTAAGGGACTTCAGAGAGTAGAAACCAGGATGTATTCCTGGTACACAAAGGACCTTGCAGACACATCCCCCATGAAGGGATACTTCCTTAACCTAGAGACAGGAGAGACGTACTAGTCCCTCCTTCAAATGACTTGACAGATTTAGATTGTCCCTCCTAGATGGCATCACCCTACATGTGGAGTGGGGGGGCAGAATGGGAGGGGAGGGTGTTCTTGGTGCATGTGAGGGAGAGAAAGAGAAGAAAATAGAGAAGGAGGGAGGAAGAGGGAACTGGGATTGATATGTAAAATAAAAATAAAAGAATAGGAAAATTAAAATCTAAAAAAAGAGGGAAAAAAAGAGGTTTTATTCTTGTGTGTATTTTTTGTTTCTTAGTCAAAAATCCTGTGTCTGTAGGAGAGGTAAATTATATTTGAATCTTTCATTTGATTTCATTATCAGCATGTTTGGTTTTACGCCACTTTACTTGAAATCTAGGATGGTGATTATCTCCACTTTAACCAATTATTTTATTATTCAGGATTTTTTATATTGTTTGATGTTACCATATAAAGTTGAACATTGCTTTTTCAATATATGTGAGGAATTCTGTTGGGATCATAATGGAGATTTCATTGAGCCCCCAGACTGGTTTTGATAGGATAAACATTTTAACAGTGTAATCATATTGACTCACATGCATGAGGCAGATTTCCATCTTCTAATGTCTTCTTAAATTTCTTGTTACAATAGCTTAATTTACAAAAAAGAAAAAATCAAGTCTTTCAGTGGCTTGTGTGTTGAATGCAGAATTCTACCAAGCACAATTCTTCATAGCAGTTCTCACTACTCAAAACAAACTTTACCAAAGGAATATATCAAAAGCAAGCAATAGTGCTAAACTTCTCACTGAGAGGTGTCTGGACTCTAGGAGTGGACTACATAGCAGATGATAGTGGCTGTCAACCACTTTGGAACATGAGGTCTGTCCTTGAGTGGTGGATAGTGGGTAGAGTGTTACTCTACTGAAAAAATCTGATTTTCTCTCTTCCTGAGAAACTATATGAGGCAATTTTGTTGTTAACCTTATCCCCAATACCTAGGTTTTCACTGATTCATTCAATCACAGGAGTCTTCAATCTATGTAGGTACTAGTGAAGTATCTCTATCTTCAATTAATTGTGTGGGTCTTGTCTTTAAAAACAGGCCTTTGCTGTCAGTTTGTAGAGAACAACCTATAGTCTTAGCAACAGCCTGAATTCCTTGAATATTACTGTGAGGTTTGTAGCAAACAACTCAATCAGATGGAGCCCAATCCAAGTATTGAAAGATGCGTCTGGTGAAAAAAGATGGGCAGTTGGAACACTATTTCCCCACTGACATGGTGATTTCATTTAGATTGCTTTCTTATTTGCATATATATGTTAATGTTACTACTGTATTAGATTTCTAATCTACTTCTCTACCGCCCTTTGTTTGTGGAATGGAATACAGGTAAAGGTTGTTTTCATTAGCTAATTGTTTCCATTAGCATTTTTATTTGTTTGTTGTTTGTTTTATATTCCTCAAGTTTCACTGGGAAAAAACAGAGATCTCCAAAATATCTGGCCTATAGTTATGCTCTCTACATGATTAACTGCTACACCTTAAATAATTGGTAAACTCAGATGACTAAAGGCACCTGAATATTAAGTAAGACATTTTTAATTTTAGCCAAGATTAGATATCGATGCTTTGCATTATACAACTTTTCACAAGAAATCAAATCAAATTATGATACGTAGAAAGGTGTTTCTGCTTATAAATGTTTAAATTAACAATTTTCTATACACTAAATAAAATACTTAAATGATACCTGATAATAGAAACTGACTTATGTGGTGCAGAATTGGGATTCTTCCATTGTATGTTGTATCCATTTCATAGCTAGTGATAATAATTGAAAACACACTTGTGGTCACATTAGACAATTATTTTATAGGGCTAAAATTGTATAGAAAGAGAATTCTAGTACTTCTTACTATACAAATATAGGATAATTTATACTACTTGTCTCTTTAACTGAATAATTTTATTTCTCAAAGATTGAAAAGAAAGTTTATGTGAAATGATGCACACAGTGAGAATATGTGTATGTAAATACAATAACAATCCCTTGTTATTATGGTGAAATATATGTTTATCTTAAACATCATTAGGAGCTGATAAAAAGTACATGATAAAATTATATTATAAACATGCTTAACTTTAAATTTAATACTATCTTTGAATTCCAAGTGTAAAAACTATATTACATGAATGCAATCTTATTTATTGGTGATGATAAAGTTCTATTATAATGTAGGAAGAGTTGCCTAAGTTCAACAATGCTATATTTAAAATTATACAAACACAGATATTGCTCCAGATACATCATAAAGGAATTTTAAACATTAAGAATGTGTGTCACTTTCTGATTTTCATTTTCTAAACTTGGGACCATTTGAACACGCTGCAGATTATTAATCTTTTATTTTTTTCATTTATCACTTTTGTGTGGATAACATAACTACACATTTTTTCCTTTCTTATTTTCAAACCTTTTAGTATAACCTCCTTCCCACTCACATTTAAATTCATAGCCCCGTTTTTCAGTCTATGAGTGTGTATCTTTTAGTCATTATTTGAGAATTGCATATATGTATGTTTTTGGATAAAATCAATTCCCCAATCCCTCTGCTCTAATTCATCCCCTAGCCTCTCTCCCACTTATACCACTTTTGTCTCACAACTTTATCTACTTACTTTTTAAATAAATAGATACTTTTTACTTACTAACTGAGTTTACTCAGTGCTTCTTGTGTGCACAGGTGTAAGAATATTTACTAAAGCATGCTAAAAACAGCATTTCTGGAGAATACTGAATCTCTCTTCCCACGCATCCATATTGCCAGTAGCTTTTCAGATATAGGGGCAGAGATTGCTTCATGAGTTCCTACCCCATCCATATCGATATTTTGCCTGGCCCAATCTAGTGAAGTATTATGTACCTAATTTTACACTCACTGTGAATTCATGTATACAATGATCTTATGATTTTTAGAACCATGTTGTTTTCTTTTCTTCAAACTTTCACATTTAGCTCTTAAAATAATTACATAAATTCTTCAACACTGATCTTTAATCCTTAAGAGAAGTGTGATATATTTGTGCCATTTAGAGTTGAATACTCCATGGTTTCTTATTCTCTACATGTTGACCAGTTGTAATTTTCTGTACTAAATGCACTTAACTTAAAAAGAAGATTTTCTGATGAGGAATGAGATATTTACTAATTTACTGGTACAAAGATAAGAACTTAAAGGATAATTTATTATGTCTCTTTAACACAATAATTATATTAGATACTATCCCTGGAATCTATAATACATTCTGTCACATGTTTTAGCTCATTTAATGCTTTTTTTCTTTTTTAAAATAGTCAATAATTAGTGATAATTATGTCACTTTACAATTTAAAACAAAAGATTGTTATACATAATTAATTTTATACAACACATAGGCTATTTATTTGACCTCATACATTGCAACTACAAATGAATAAAATAAAAAAGCTAGACATTTTCAATCACATAAAAATATCTAAACACTTTTTGTAAAATATTCAAAACCTCCCAATCTTATGTTAAGTACACATACTTCACTTTTGCCACTTAGGTTGTTTCCATGGAAATGGCAGCTGGCAACAGGAAGCAGAATGTTTATAACTTTGGTATTTCAATTGTGCTTGTCAAGGAAGTGATGGAAATGTCATTTTTCAAAGAAACACCTGCAGTGTTTGGGCTCCAACAGGTTTGCAGAATATGGTATTCTAGTCTCTGAAAAGTTAACTTCATAATGCTTCTATATAAATCATAACTATGTGTGCCTTTCAAAACAGCTTAATTACCCTGTCTATCTTAGAAAATTATTTTTTCACATAATATCACTAATATGAGGTAACAGGATTAAAATGATTTTCAGGAATCCAAAGTCAAATTGTGGAAATTATCATGGAAACTTCCTTTTTGTCACCCAAGGCTTTGGAGAAATCTTTGTCCACAGCCACTTTACGAGATATATATATATATATATATATATATATATATATATATATATATATATATGTATATATCATAAATATAAATATATATACACCATAAATATATATATGTATATATATATATATATATATATATATATATTTACAAATTCTATTGATTCCAGACTTTCTTATCCCTCGACTGTGAATTCATCATCCTAATCTTTACGTTGTAGAAAAGTACTACCTGTGTAATGGGCTAGTTACAATATCTTTTACTACTAAACAACAAATATAAAGTTTTGCCTCATGGCATTGATGATCTGGTGTGTTTGACATAGTTCTACCACAGATAATCCCCAAAGTAGTATCAATTCTCCAAGTTGCACAACCTAGCAAATTATTTAGAAAAATGATAATCATAAGTGTCCATTGATCATAGATACTTCCCATTGATGGGTTTAGACATTTTAAGTGCCTAAATATTAATAATGATAGATGAGCAAAGTGGAAAATACGAGCCATGGAAAATAAAGAAATGTCTCAGATGAAATTGTCAAGCTGATGTAAGCAGACAGCTAAGCACTGAGCCATAATCCTGGAATCCAGTTGTTGAGAGGGATGGGGGGGATGAGCAAAGGAATAAAGACCATACTTAGAGAAACTCACAGAAACAGCTGACATGACCTAGTGAGAGCCCACAGATCCCAGTTTAAAGCTGAGGAACTGGCACTAGACCAAACCAAGCTCTCTGAATGTGGGTGCCATTTAGGAGGCATGGGCAGTCTATGGGACCTATTACAGTGTAACAAGTATTTATCCCTAGTGCACAAATAGACCTTGAGAGTCCACTTCTTATGGACAGATACTCTCTCAGCCCAGGTACACAGAGTATTACCTAGGCCCTCCCCCAAATTATGTGACAAACTTTGATCATCCCCCATGTAAGGCCTCACCCTCCACGGGGAGTGGTTGGTGGTGGGATGGGGGAATGGTGGATGGCATGGGAGGATGGGAGAGGGAACTGGGATTGATATGTAAAATAAGACTGTTTCTAAATTAAATAAATAAAAAATTCAAGTTCATATTTCAAATACAAGTAAGATGGAAATTGTAAGATAATTAAATATCATATTTAAAGTAGTATATTACTTACATTTATATAAGGATCACAGAAAAGATCCCATATTAAAGATTAGCACTTCAGCTAACAAAAGGCACTCAGAGTCTGCAAGCTTAAGAGTAAATTAAATGAAGTTGACTGACATCAACCAGCATGATTGATATCAATTATCAATGGAACTTTCTTTCTAAGATGAATGACACATTTCAATCATTCAATGAAGATTATTGAGAAACCAATTCATATAAGGCATTATCAGGCTGTTGGTAGCAGAAAATTATCAAAGGAGAAATTAATAAAATGAATAGATATCTATTAACCTGTGTAAGCATCTACAGGAAAACATTTGGTTCAGTATTAAGATGTGTATTGTAAAATGTCAAATTCTACACTAAGTTAATAATTTTATGTTGTCTATTAAATAGTCAAAGAGGCAAAATATACAATGGAACTCTGGCAAGTTTGTGAGTTAGTTGAAAATATAAATATTTTGAATAAATGGACATAAAAATAAATTTAAATGAATATGCAGTATGACCAATTATTATAATTAAGGAAATCTACTAAATTATAAATGATTTGTATCATTTTTCAATAAAAAAACAAAAAAGAACTAATTGGTTGTAAATTTTGTCTAAATAGTATTAGTACTATACAGTCAAAATATTATGTTGTTAAATAAAATACAACCAAAGAAAATTCTGTATTTGAGGTTTTGTTATCACATTAAAAAAAAGAACAATTACTTTCATGATTTCCAAAATCATTTCTATTTTGCTTTCCTCTCTAGAAACCTCTCCATATACTCCTCTCTGCCATATTGCAAATTCATATCTTTTTTCATTGTTCATATATAAATTTTGATATTACCAGAGGGTTCAAAGCAAGTTTCCAAAGGAGTGAAAAGACAATAGTGAGTCCATGTCATGATACCCATGAATCACACTATCCAGCAGCATAACACAATAACACTAATGGTGAAATAGTTGCACACATTCCCTGGCCATAACCAAAAGATCTCTAGATGGGCTAAGACTGGCCCAACAATAAAGAAATTATGTCTGGTTATAACAACCAACCCAACTACTCAGAGCTAATAATGACTTTGGTTTCACAGTGAAGCCTACACCTATCACTTTACCTAACCAAGAAAATTACTATTAAATTCTAGATAATTGTTACAGATAAGTATAGTTCTTACTGCCCATCAAGAAAAATTATCTTTGCAGCATACAAAGGTCATTACAGTAAACCAAAACTAATCAAAATGCAGAATTGTGCAGTCCATTCCCAGCTGTTGCACTTTCTATACCTGAAGATTAAAGAACAATGTGAAAAAGATTGTAGAACAATTGTAAAACCCAGAAAAACAGGGAGTTTTCTGATATTGTGTCTTCAAGAAATTTCTGAAGAGACACATATAAATTCTTGCTAACCTGGCCACCTAAACATGCAATAAAAGGATAACAAAAGATATTTTAAATTGGACAAGTTAAATCTGCTAGGTGTGAGAGAAATATTCTTCCCCAGAAAAGAACATATTTATACAGTACTCTACAGTGAGTGCTGAAACATGCATATAGTACAATCATCTTGAATAGCAAAGTGATCAAAGCTAAAACCTTCCAATTTTGAGAGAAGTTCACTGAGACACAGGGTATTCTGAAGGGACTTTAAACACTCCATTCTGCAGAACAGCTCCTTAAACTTAGGAAGTAAACAACTAAAAAGCTTTAGGAAGTCCTTGAAATTGACAAAGTATACTAGTTCTCTCCTTCCTTAAGTTTCTATGGGCAGGAAGGACTGTTGAGTGATACTCTCAGAGAAGCTGAACTGCCTGAAAAAGACAGAGTATAAGGCAAAAAGCCTGGAAGAGTCTATTAAAAGTTGAATTGACAAGACACACTTCTGCACCTATAAAACTCCATGAAAGTAGTGCAGGAAGAAGACTTCCAACTTTCATGAACTAGCATATGCATTTGGATGTGGCTTTGGCAATCTAGCAATCTGAGTATTTCTACTTCTATAAGTAATGCTTCACCCATATTACTGGGAATAATCCAAATAAACTAATTGGTTCACAAAGTTGTAACTAAATAATATCCTTTCTTTGATATGTTGGTTCCCAATATGGGATGAGTGAACATTTGTTCATGTCTCTCCAGGAACAGTGTTACAAACACTTTCTAGTGTAAGTCTAAATCAAATGCCTTTATGTAAAAGTGTAGAGAAATTGTCACAATACAGTGACAGGTTAGTATCACAATACACTATCAGGTTAGTAACAAAGCAAAAAATGAATGGAGGAAATGGTTCATTATATTGGTTTTCCTAAATCTCCTTATAAAACTCCTTTTAGCAAGAAGGAAAAAAAATGAAAAATTATAAAAAAAATAAAAGAAAATTTCCAAACAGATGAAATTCAAAACAAAAGGAGACAATGCATTGTTTGCTTCCAAAGAATATTGTGATAATACTTTTACTTAAAACATGTTAAAATAATATTAATATTTATTAAATATTTATTTATTATGGATTTAGTATCAGACTGGCCTTCCTTAATTCCAGAGTGCTGCTTTCTAAGGCTTGAGGTGACAATAGCAACCATAATGGGGGAAAAATGGGGAATAATTAGAAAATGACTGTTGCTCAGTTGTACCTTAGATTATAGAGGTAAGACTGAGAAAAAGCAAAATCAAACAAGAAATCAAAAAAAAAAAAAACAAAACAAACAGCTAATATTTTTCAAGGTAGCAAATGTTAATGAATGCAATCAGAATATAATGAGGAACAGGAATCCAATGTTTTGACCCTGACATAACAGAAAAATGGTGAAGACTTTTTCCTTCAGAGACTTTCATCTTTCCTTTGTAACTCATCTCCATTTTTATGTGTCAGTCACTAATATCTAGAAACTCTTTGAACCAGTATTTCTCAGTGGGTACACCAGGCTGAGTCTTAGAAAAACTTATTAGCATGAATGTCACAGTAAACACAGTTGCCTAAGATCTACAGAAGGCAGCAGCAACAAAAATGTAGAACTCCCATCCAAAAAAATTCAAAACTATATATCAATGCATAGACATACCTCAACCATCATAAACCCCTGATGTCTAAACTTCATCACAAAAAATGTAATGTGAATGGCCAATAACCTCCACAAGGAATTAGTAACTCTATGATAGTAGGCTCTGAGAAATACAATTTAGATGAAGCATAAGAGTACTTCAACTATTGCACAAGCAACAGAGTGAGCCATTATAGGTTTACAGAGAAATCTGGCATTAAGGAAATATCCAGAAATCTACAAGGATGACCCCATCTAACAATCTAAGTAATAGTGGAGAGATTACCTCAAATGACTTTCTCCAATAATGAGATCGACGACTACCTTATATGACATCCTAGAGCCTTCATGTAGTAGCTAATGGAAGCAGAAGCAGACACCTACAATTAAATACTAAGCCAAAATCCTGGAATCCATTTGCAGAGGGAGGAGTGATGAGCAAAAAAGTCAAGATCAGTCTGGAGAAACCCACAGAAACTGAAGACCTGAACAAGTGGGAGCTCATGGGCTCCAGTCTGATAGCTGGGAAACTAGCATAGGACAAACCTAGAATTCCTGAATATTGGTGTTAGTTAGGAGGAATAGGAAATCTATGAGGCCTCTTGCAGTGGATCAGTATTTGTCCCTAGTATAAGAATGGATTTTGGAAAATAATAAAAAGAATGGATTTTGGGAGCCCATTCCATATAGAGGAATACTTTCTCTGCCTAGACACATGGTGGAGGGCCTAATTTCTGCTCCAAATGATATGACAGACTTTGAAGACTCCCCATGGGAGGCCTTACCCTCCCTGTGGAGCAGAAAGGGAATGGGAAGGGGGTTTGTGGAGGAATAGGTGAGGATGTGAGAGTGTGGGTACTGGAATTGACATGTAAAACAAGCTTGTTTCAAATTTAAATTAAAAACAATTATTAAAAAAATAAAACAGGCACATTGATCAATGGAAATGATCAAAAGACGCAGACATAATTCCACACAACTATGATTCCTCTTTTTGGACAAAGAATCTAAAATTCAACACTGTGGCTAGAAATCATCACCAGCAAAGAGAAATACAAGTATATCAATATTTATTACTCTGCAAAAACTCAAATGCAAATGGATTAAAATTTTTAATGTAAGACCATAAGACCAGGTACCTTGATTCTATTAATAGAAAAAGTGGGAATATACTGAAACTTTTTGACTTTGTTAATATGGCACAAATAGCAATTATACTGAAACAAACAGTTCATAGCTAATATGTTATGAAACTTTAAAACTTACATAATTAAAGGACACAATTATTTAAGAGAAATAGAAGATATAATAAGCAAATATATTTAACAATTACTTATCTGATAGATTGTTACTTTCTAAACTATATAAAAAGCAACATAAAAGCAACTGAAAAACACACAAGAAAATCTATATGATCAAATTTAAAAATGAAGCCTAAAAATAAACAAAGTTATATAAAGTAGAAAAACAACACAATATGAAGAAACACAAAAAGACATATTCAACATTCTCAGTCATCACAAAAAATGCAAATTACAAGTACTTTGGGATTTTACCTCACAATTTTCAGAATGTCCAAGATCAATAAAACAAGGATATAGGAAAAAAGAACAATTGTTCATTGCTGGTGGAAGCACAAGCTTGGCCAGTTACTATGGAAATCAGAATGTCAGTTCTCAAAGAAAGTGGGATTCATGTACATCAAGACCTTCTTGGGAATATATCCAATGGACTATATATACTATGACAGAAATACTTTCTCATCTATGCTCACTTGTACTCTATTCATAGTAGCCTGGAATTGGAAACAGACTAGATGTCCATCAAATGATGAACTGTGAATGCAAGTGTGGTATATTTACACAATGTAATGTTAATAAGGTGTTAAAATGAAATTCATAGGTAAATGGATACAGCTAGAAAAAAATCCTTCTTAGTGAAAAAGCGAAATATTTTGTGTTTTCTGTAATATCTGGATGTAAGCTTTTAGACCTACAATCAGCATGCTACATAAAATTCATATAATCACAGAGATTAGATGCCTAGGAAAGGACTAGGGGAGAGCAGAGGATCTCTGAAAGAAGAAAGACTAGGATATCTTATGCTATCTTATGAAGACACTGATAATAATCTGGAATGATAGGATTAGTGTTAAGGTGAAAGGAATAAAGGCGTAAAGAATAGAGGGGTAAAGGGAGGGATATCTATCACTACAGGTCATTTGAGAGACCACATGGAAACCTATCACTACAGAAACTTCCTAAAACATATGAATATATGAAAGATATCTAAGTGTAGTCACATCATAATAGGGAAGATATAGATTCAACTAGTCCTCTCTGCCACTAAGAGAAACCTTAATTTACATGTAGCTAAGTTGTTGGCCAAAGCTGCCTTATGAAAACCCCCCCAAATCTCAATATATTGCCAGGACTATTGGTTTCTCTCTACAAACTGATGGCAACATGGTATTGCTGAAGTGAACATGTATGTATCTCATTGAACATGAACAAGTTGATCAAGTTCCAAACCAGAGTTTTCGAGCCTACTGACCAGTACTCAAGGAACACTTCCAAAGGAGGATAACTGTCAATATAGCCACAAATCCAGTGATATAAAATAGTGACCAGCCTAGAGTATATGCTAGAACCAAACATAGTGTTAGTAACCAGCCAATCTCGAATTGGCTTTATGACTCACCACATGTGAGAAATTCTATGTCTGACACTGCTCAGGTGATTACCAACCTGAGACTGAATAGGTCATGGGCCTAAGGGCAAACCAAAGACTTTTTTCTGCCAAAGGAACATAGCAACAAAATTATTCCTACTGGTGTTCTCCTGTACTCATAGATCATTATCTCACTGGCCATCATCAGGAAACTTTCTTCTGCACTATAAGGGAATCAACAGAGAGACCCACAATTGAACAATGTGCAAAGACAGAGACTATTGAACAGTCAGTACTGGAGAAAATATATTCACCAACCCCCCCCTCAAAGGTCAGGAAACTGTGCTGAATAGGAAGCAGACTATTGTAAGAGGAAGAGTGCATGGATGATTCTG
The DNA here is from genome assembly GCA_030556225.1 of Cricetiscus sungorus. NCBI lineage: Eukaryota > Metazoa > Chordata > Mammalia > Rodentia > Cricetidae > Cricetiscus > Cricetiscus sungorus. Next base: position 2,337,155 of record JANBXA010000600.1, on the reverse strand, counting down.
AGAAAACAGTGTACTTCAAATACAACAGGACCAATACATATATGAACTTACATGGAAGGAAACAGCAAGCAAAGGGCCTGCAGAAATTCAAGCCATGTGGGGTCGCAGTACTGAGATGATGATGTGGACATGAACTCCTACCCCTAACCAAGAAGCAATAAACAATTGACAACCACTTTCAAAGGAAAACATTAGTTTTCTTCAGTGACTACTCATTGGTTATAGAAATCACAGGAACCCATAGCCCAAAGTTAATGGCCAGTGTGGAATAAATTCAATGAAATTTTTGTAGAAGGTTGTTTGTCTCATATTGCTTTGGGGGGGAGCATTTTTGTCTCATTAGTATTTTGTTTGTATGTTATGTATATACGTTTTCTCGTGTGTGTGTGTGTGTGTGTATGTACGTGTGTGTGTGTATGTACGTGTTCACACCCATGTTTCTTAATATGTGTTGGTTACTTGGCTTGTTTGTTTTTTTTTTAAGAGAGACAAAAAGTAAAGGCATGGACTTGTGTGAGTCTGAAAATAGGAATATCCTAGAGAAGATGGGGAGGAGAAAAGCATGATCAGAATATGTTGTCTAAAAAAAGGTTTGTTTTTGTTATTGTTGTTGTGGTTGTTCAAAAACAGAAAAGAAGCAAATGTGTTTCCCAAGTGACACAGTGAAAGCTAAGCAGTGGTAGATCTGCTGCTTTTCTTGTTTGTAAAACTGAAAAAGAAAAAAAAAACTACTTGAATTGTTTTTCATCTTTTCAGGACTACTTCCTGCAATCATTTCTTGATGTAAATGACAATATATGTATACTAGCTATAGCTAATTGCAGCAAATTCATAAATTCATTGTCATATTTTCATTAATTTTAATTTTATAACCATTATTTAGCCAACATTTTCCACACACCTTCTGTTAATTAAGCCAAAGTAAATTCTGGCAATTTAAAGATGTATATCTTCTCTGGAGGAGAGTTGTACAAACACATTCTTTCACTCAATAGTAGATCATATATACCCAGTAGTGGAAAGAGTATTCAAGAGTAAAAGCCATGTCCCTGGCAGTATAGAACCTTATACCACTTATCCTTTTTTTATCTTCAGGATGGGTGATGGGAAAGTCGGATTACTTTTGAGAATGGAGAGAAAGAAAATCAGAAAATATGTAAGATATCAGCTATGTTGGGGTGTTAGGACTTTTACTTGTCATTTTAAAAGGTATTATTTTGAAATAAAGTAATATTTTAATAATATTACAGGGTGGAATCTCTAATGCATGCACCCATTTTTAGACACAGAATTCATGGCTAAAGAACAACTGAGATTTTTTTATATATATAATTGAAAAAGTGATTTTCTCTCTTGGATTGATTGTATAATGAAAATCATCTTTTCTGTCATCCAACAGTTAACTTCAAGTGTCTGAGTCTTAGCAATGTATCATCATCTTAAATGTTCTATTTGAATACCTTGGAAAATTACTTGTATATAATTCTGAAGACTGAAATTTTAAAAGTGTTCCCTTTGAGGGACTCAGCTAATAGATAAGAGACATTGTGAAACAATTCAAACCCAAAATTCACAAGTATAGAACATATTTTTATTAGAAAAAGAGATACACTTCAGAGGGTGATCTGATCTGAGGGTTTTCTTTTTCATTCTCTATCAACTATCCAATCATGGGAATCCTAGATAATCTGTGAAAGCCAAAGGTAAAGTGACATGCCTCAGGACCTCTGTAGTGTCTGTCTTCTTTCATGCAGACAGCAAATACATACTGACATGAAGTGATGGAGTAACTTCTATCATCACTGAAGATGGTAACCCAGACATAAAGAAGTAAGCATCAGCTGGTGTAATTCATATCATTAAAAAATAAGGAAAAGATATCCAATTATTTGATGGTATGAAATGATGCATTTGACAAAAGAACCTGAAAGTCATTCTGTTAAAGTAAATAAGCCTGCAACAAGTGTATAATGTGCTATTATTCATGTTTAAACAACAACAATAACAACAAAGTATTTCTACAGAAGTTCACTTATTTTCTTGATATTTGAAAGTTCAAAATAAAGCATAATGCAAAACATGAATTCTTCAGATATTTATGAACCTAGACCACTCTGTAATTTTAATAAACTGCCAAAATGATAAATGTGTTTTAATAGCAGGAAGGCTAAAAAGAAGCCTAAGTCATTATGCAACAAAGAAGGATGCTTTTGCTGTTTACAAAACAGGCAATTAACAAATGAGCATAGAGAAAATAATTTCAATCTTTTTAAAACTCAAAGGGCAATATTTTCTAAGTGTAATCAGCCTAGAAACTGCTTCTTGATCAATGACTTTTCATAAAATCTCACTAGTGAAGAAACTAATAATAGCAGTGCCAGATTTTTAGAGTATTTTGTGTACATATATATAAATTAAATAACATGAATATGCATATAAACACACACACATACACATATTTGTGTCAATCTACTTTTGTTGCCATAGTTAAATGGATTACTTTGAATTTTAACTAATTTCACTGATTTCCTGTTATTAACCCATTTTTTAACAACATTCTAAGTTACTGTTCATTTTATTTTAAGTTCAACTGGTCCACTGTTTTTAAATTTATTTTTTGAGATTTATAAATAAAATATAAGGAACACTAAATGGACTCAGTAGTGTGTATGTGTGTGTGAGTGTGTGTGTGTGTGTGTGTGTGTGTGTGTGTGTGTGAATATTAAGGAAAGGGTTCAAAATTTGAGAACAGGAAGACTACAGGGCATTTCAGTGGTGAGAAAGAATTGTAGAAATGATTTGTTAAAGAATTATTTAATTTTATTTCATGTGTATGAATGTTTTGCCTCCAAGTATATAAGTGCATTATATGTGTACCTCCTATACACAGAGCACTGATGAGGGTGCTGGATCCATCAGGACTAGCATTATGCCTGGTTGTCATCCCTTGGGTAAGTGATGGAACCTGAAACTGTGTTATCTGCAAAAGCAGCTAGTGTTCATTACAACAATCTCAAATGATTGATTTTAATGTGGCTATTCAAATATTATACTTATAAAAATTACATCTAATAATATTTGGAAAGAGAATGAGGTTTTAAGGAGTAATAAATACACAGATGCAGTTAGGTAACATGGAAGGATTCTAGAGATAGACAGTTGTAAGGGTTCTATGGTGTAAAAGTAGAAATGAAAACTTGACATTGCTAAAAGGCTACTTTGTATACATTATATAATTTACAGAAAGTCAGAAACCATGCTAGCAGCATGTGTCTTTCATGAGACCAAAGTCAACAAAACAGAACAACCATTATGAAACTTAGTGAAAAAAGGCAGGATTCACAAGCATTGACTGTCACTTGGATTTGTTAACTCTGTGTCATTTCTTCCACTTAAATATTTTCTAAAACTTTCTTCATCATTTCCTGTTTTATGTTTACATCATCATATCTTGTTAGATTGCTGCATACATTTATACACTTGGTTACATGATAAAATTGTTTTCACATTCAATTATGTCATTTCTGAAATTGAAATTCCCAGGATATTTTTTTCCTTTATGATCTTACAAAATCAATTTTCACATCTTAATGAAGCAAAAGATTTAGATTGCCTTTATTTGTATTATAAGTAGGCTGAGACACTGAATTTCCATTACCGAAGATTAAGCGAATATAGAATATAGTTATGCAACTAAATGAAAACTTTTTGTTAAATAAGCCACTTGCCAATTTTTCTTACTCAAATTTTAGTTACATAAAATAATTTATTTCTTGGACTCATCACTAATCATATGGTGGTTTATAACTTTTGATATTAATATTCTGTGGACCTAGTTTTGTTTGCAACCTGAATGCAAGCAATATAGTAAAATAAAATTGTTATACCTGAGTTAACATGGTATTTCTTAGCGTTTTTTTCACTTATTTCTTTATAAACTTGATAATAAGGACACTCATATATTTTTATAATTTACATTAGCAGTTGAACTGCTTCTTAAGCCATGCATGTTTCATTTTTGAAACTGCCATTTCACATTAAGTCTGAGATAAAAATATTCACATTCATGTTAATCTTTATCTGTGCATTTATTAATTTAGCTCATTTATTCAGTTGCAACACTAATGTGTTATTTAGTTGACTAATGAAAAAATGTTCCTGATAGGGAAAATAGGAATATGTCGAATGGTTCACATAGCTTTCTGAATTTAAGCATTCCCAGCTTCAAACATGTCTAACCCTACCTTATAGAACTTTGTCAAAGACAATGGAGGATAAGCCAGGGAAGTGATTTGAGCCTTACATTGAGGGTAGCTAATGATGACTATCAAGGGTGGTGGAGAAAGATTTAGACACTTGTAACAAAAAGAATAAGGCATTGTCAAGGATGCTCATAAAAGGCAATACAAGGACATCAATTAACCTGAAGCAAATCTTAAATTTCTGAATCCAGTAATAAGAATTTATAACAGCCCCAAAGTTATAGGTGTTCATTATCTCCTGAGCATAAACTATATTGTTTCACTAGACATCAGGATGGCCAAGAGATTGTTGTATCAACTATAATGCATGTTTGGCATTTGTTTAGGTATCATTAGAGCAAGTCAATACTACCTGACTATTCCTTAACACTGAAGAATGTCACTGACACATTTTTTCCCTGCTGCCAGTCTGGCCCCACTCTTTGTTCCTCCCAACCGGCCGCCCAGTCCGGCTGCCACATGTGCCCCAATAACACGCAGAGACTCTGTATTTGATATAAAGCTGTTGGCCAGTTACTAATTCCTTATTGGCTAGCTCTGTCTTAATTATTAACCCATTTCTACTTATCTAAGTGTTTCCATGTGGTCATCTTATTCGAGCACAGCAGGCCCAGTATCTTGCTTTCTCCATGCTCTACATGCTGACTCGTCCCAACTACTTCCTCTTTCCTCCTTGTCTCTTAGACCCACCTATCTTGTTTTCCCATTGGCCCAACAGTGCTTTATTACTTAACCAGTATGAGAAACATTTTTACAGAATAACATCTCCCATCAGAAGAATACTTCAGCTGTATCCACATAGGACATTATTAGCCTATTAGCCACAAGACAGGTAGTTCACATTTACTAAATAAAATGGCAACACTCTGGTGCTTAAATACCCTGGTGTTTAAACTCTAGAGTTCCATATTTGAAATATTAAGAGGGGGGCTTTCCATATTAAATATGGGCAGGAGATATGAAGGAAAAACATGGCTTTATCTCTAAGTACTTGTTCCTTACAGCTCTCTTCTTCCCCAATCAGCAGTAGAACTCCCTTCCTCTCAGGGTTGTGCAAACAAGGTTGTTCTCAGAACTTTCTGGTGTGTAGTGCCCGTACCTTGACTCCAGGTGTGGGTGGTGCATGATGTTCTCCTATGCTTAGCCTATCCCCTGGCTTGGGTATATAAGCCATTACTCTCATTAATAAACAGCAGCTTCATCATTTCTTATGGTGGTCTATTAAGTGCTTCAATCCTGACACCCTCTGCCAGGTCAGTATTCTGGTCATGAAGGCACAGCACACACACACACACACACACACACACACACACACACACACACATGTATATGTACTGTATGTAACAAAGCTATAAAATTTTATGAAATTAATTGTTGAGACTTGTGTGTGTGTGTGTGTGTGTGTGTGTGTGTGCGCGCACGCACATATGTACCTTTATAGATAGAGTTTAGGTTCATGAAAGTTGGCTTAGTAGATAAAATGCTTGACATACAAGAATGATTATGTGAGGTTGGCTCACAGAACACCCATAAAGGCCTGACAGGTGTTTGCCTATAATCTCAGTACTATGAGACAAAGACATACCTGTGTTAAGTGAAATAAGGCAAAGAACACTTGTTTAATGAGTGAGTAGCCATAAGTTTAATTCTTTGTAAAGGAGGAGAGAAAAAAGGAAAGAAATCAATCGAATCTAGCTTAGCCATATTTTTTCTCAGTAAATCTTTACTATGGCAATCTTAATGGGATTTGTTTGCAAAATCTGTTTTTAAATATACTTGGTATATTTTTAAAGATTTTGATATTATCATTATATGAAATTAAACTTTATATCACACTCAATTTTATCTAACATTAAAATAGAAGTGTCTCTCCAATCCCATACACTTATATTAATTCATTATTTTTGAATTTCCCTCTAGATGTCAAATATTGCATGCAATATCTAGTAAGTGGCATAGTAGTCAAAAATTTTCCCTTTAGGTAAGAAACTTTTTACAAGATTAACTTATTTATGTACTTTATGTGCATGAATGCTCTGTTTACCTGTATGCTAGAAGAGGGCATCAGTTCCCATTACAGAAGGTTGTGATTTATCACATGGTATCTGGGAATTAGACTCAAGACCGCTAAAAATCAGCTAATACTCTTAACAATTGAGCCATTTTTCTAGTCCCTAGAATAGTAACTTAACAGAACTTATATCACCACTCTTAATTAAGTATTGATTATTACCAAATATAATAACTACACACAAACATTGAAATCAAAGAACTTAATATTTTCTTTTAAATAAAATATCAAATTTTAACTTAGGACTTAGAAATGACAAAGAGAGTATTTTGTATTTTGTTAGTTTATGTGACTTAAACTCAAAATTTAAAAGAATACAATTCTTTTAACTATTTTTAGATTGTTTTTCTTAAGTTATTACTTATACTGGTAATAATCACTTGTTTATATAATTATAAATTTTTCATCATAATTTAATAAATAATTACACTTATAATGATTGTGTCATAAATGTGTAAAATGTAATGTTCTCCAAGACCACATGTCTTAAATTTGGAGAAGAAAATATTGTAGACAACTCTGCCAAGGCATATAGCAATATTGTAATATACACAATCAGCAATTAGTTACTCATAAAAGCATGGACAACAAATAAAGTGTAATAACAGGTGCAAAATCAAAGTTGCTTTTCAATGACAATGCTAATAAAGGTATAGACCTTGCAAGAAAAAAGGAACTGATCTCAAGATATTTTAAGATATGAAAGAAATCAAAGGTATAGATAAATTGCATTTCAGAGGGGCACACAGAAGCAATGCTGATTCTCTCAGGGATGAATATTGTTATCTGCTCCCTGCTATTGCATTAGTAGAGCTGTTTCTGTCTAGTTTAATGCCATTGAAAAGATTCAACCTCTTTTCCTCAACGAGGCTACCTCAGGCTGTCCTCCTGGTATCTTGGTCCTTTAACATTCTTCCTACAGTAGCATCATCTAGGGGGAAGCACCTTGTCTTTATCCTACGTTGTGAAAGTCTTCTAATATCAGAATCTCTATTCATCATCTGAAAGACAAAGCTGAGTGTTACATTTTAAAGATCCCCATCCTGCTTGTAATGTTCGAGTATAGACCATTTTGAACAGAAAAATTAAATCACATTTCAAAGTATCAGTAGAAAATACCACACCAAAAATGACAGCTTAATATCAGCATCACTAACAACACACTTTATGTACAAACTTCCTTTGTATTCAATAAACATCTACAGATAGGCAAATATTTAAAAATAAGTCTTCAAAATCTTCAAAACATAATTTCCATTCAAAACACATTGAGGCATAAAGAACAATACTGACATCTGAATACATGAATATTTTGCTGACAAAATGTATCACACAATCTAAAATCGCCATCATGAGCTACAGAATGCATGTTTTCAAAACCTGTAGCTTTCGTAAACTCATGTTCAAACTATGTGATCTTATACAGGTCAATATTAGATGGACCACTTGATCATTTGATGTAAAAAGTTATAAGAATTTATGTACAGAAAAGTGAGTATGGGTGACCCATAAAGTATTCAAAATCTCAAAATAGAAAATGTATAAACTAAAAATATCATGTTGCATTTTCATATTATTTAATATTACTTTAAATTAAATGTCTGTGTGATTACAGCACATTGGAGAGTATGTGAACAATGAATAGCTCAGACACCTAAAGTGAAAATTACTATAATAAAAAATGTAGAGTCATGTTTAAGGCTTTGGCTTATGTACTTCTTTGAGGTGTATTTTCTTGGTTTGCTTCTGTTTGTTTATTTCCTTATCTTTCAGTTTGTCTGAGATAATACCTCATTTATCACAGGCTGATCTTGAGCTCATTATATGGCTGAAGATGTTTTTGAAATCTTTCCCTCATCTGTGTAACTATGATACTCTTAACTGTGACTACATTATCTTCATGCATCGATCTCCCCAATGTGTTGTGATGAAGGGTGTGCATGGACTTTGGTGGAACTGGAAATCAAATCCATTGTTTCATGCATGTTAGGCAAGTACTGTTACAAATGAAATGTATCCTCAGACTCCAGAGTTTAGCTATTTAAGTGACTCATATTTAATACAGTTTTGTTGTAGAAAAACTATAAAACAATCATCCCAAATCAGATATGTAATTTTCAAAACTGTAAACACCAATAAACCAGTAACTTAGCATTGTATCATTTTCATTGTCACCAAAACAAAAAGTCAAAAAAATAATAAAATATTTTCCAAAGCAAAATATAAAATCAGACACAATGTGAAAAATTTCTCAGTGACAGATGAAAAAGATAAATATCTTCAAAATCTAAAAATGGTCCATATTATTTATATAATAACTCATACCTTTTATTTAGAAACGGAAAAAATCATTATGTAGACATTTAAACAGGTTGTATTAATTACTTATAAACATTTAGAAATGTCAATCCAATATGAAATAAATGGAAACTAAGCCATCACAACAGCATTTTAACCTGACAAATTAGCAACATTCTTGATAAATGGTAGCAGTATTTAAGTTATGCACATAACAAATATATTAAATGTGAGAATTTTTTAACTTGTATCTAGTGAGAACAAAATTAATGCACAATTCCTAACTAAGTGTTATAGTATATACAATTACTTTATGGCCCATTGTTGATGGAGTAAAGACAGGAATCTGTAGATGGGAACTGAAACAGAGTTTGTGGAGGAATGCTTTTAACTGGCATATTTCCTCTGGGTTTCTTAGTTACTTTTCGTACATAGCCCAGGCCCACATACTGAGGGATGGCACAAGGAACAGAGACCTGAGCTCTCTTGCAAATAGCATGGAAGTAAATCCCCCCACAGACATGACACAGGATAACATGACACAGGATAACATGACACAGGAAATTCCTCAGTTGAAGTTCTCCCTGAATGACTCTAGTTTGTATCAAACAAATTAACCAAACAATGTTTATAGTTTCTAAATTATATATACTATATGTTTAGTAAGTGTCTACATACTGAGCAACATATTATCAGTGAAATATTTGGATGCAGTTTGAGGGCAGAAGATATGAAGGATAATTAAGACTTTACCTCAAAGTATGAATAATAAAGCTAATACTCAGTCACCAATAAAGATACATTGACTTTTTCTACCCACCCCCCAAAATCCAGCTCTCATTCACATATAGCCATTTTATTTCTACTAGCAATATTTTCCACTGCATTTGTCACCATAGTATCTTTATAAGCAGTCTTTGCTTATATAGTTTTAGTATTGCTAAGGTGTTATCCTACACTGTACTAACAGCACAAAATGCATTAAGTACTACTATATCTCTTAGAAACAGAACTCAAATTGCTTTTGTTTGCATTTCAGGTCATGGTCTGTATATCATATGCTCAAACAGATTTATTCTTTATTATCTTCCTACAGATTCGTGGTATTTACAAGATGGTTAAGTTTTGAATATCATGACATAGGTGAGTAGTTGATAATCACGTGTTTTGTGTGGTGGGGTTTAAGTACATTGGATCTCATTGATGAAAATTACTCACAGGAACTGAGCCTATACTCTCAATCCTCTTACAATGCATCCAGATATCTTCATTAATTTTGAGATTTTCTGGTACCCTATCAATAGTATCTGTTTTCCCAACTCAGGCTGCAGGTGGCCCTGCTCCAATTCCTACCAACCCCAGTCACTGTTCCACATTTATTCTTACTGCCTTCTGTTTCTACATGCTTGTTTTCTACTATTCTAGTACAAGGTTCATGAATTCAGAAAGTAGAATTATTTTCATTTCCTTAAATTTGCATACAAAGCAACAGACTTGTAAAAAGAGGTAGTATTACAATTTGACAAATGACCTCTTTTGGGTTGAATTAAATTTTCTCTCTATGAAATTTATCTTGAAACTGAATAGCTCTTGCCACAGTTTGGAAATGGAGCCTAATGGGAAGTCCTTGGCTAAAGAAATAGTTTTCTCTTTGGGGCATTAACACCCCTCTGTGAACACACTCCTTAGGAAACTTAGGGATTGATTGTTGTCTCACAGATTAAGGGAGCAGCTTATTATTTATAACAAGGATGCAGGAATATGGGACTACTGAGTCAGTGCATCTGCATTCAGGAAGCAGAGAGAAATGAATGTTGGTGCTAAGCTCACTTTAACTTTTTTATTCATTTCAATTCTTCAGCCCACATAAGATGCCATTCATGTTCAGAGGAGGCTATTTTTCTGCTCAGTCAAATCTTTGATGAAACATTACTGTGTTTCCATGGTGATTGAAGTGTAAACATAACATCTGAGTCTAATCTTTACACTATAATCATCAGGAAAATTAAGAAGTTTGACATGCAGCCATTTTAGTAGAAACTGTTTTACAACACTTTTCTTGGTACAGACAATGGCAGGAGAAATGGACATGCTAACATGAAAGGGGGGAAATCTTGTGGTATTCCATACTTAAGCAAAGAAGTATAGACCAATAATAACTACTGATAGAAAACTTAGCCTTTCCTTAGTTCATACATCCTTATTGATTGTCTGTATCAGCCATGATCCAAATCCACACATAAAAAAATTGACTCAACATTTTATATTCTTATATCCAGATATTTGTGTGTGTGTGTGTGTGTGTGTGTGTGTGTGTGTGTGTGTGTGTGTGTAATTAAAGAGAAAGAGGCCATACAATTTAGGGATTTATTAGAGTTAGAAGGAGAATAATTGGAAGGGCTGGAGGGAGAGAGTGAGAAGGGGGTTATAGTTGAGGAGTGATGTCATTAAAATTAAAATATGAAAAGATTTATATGGAAGAGTAAATAACTGTGGAAATTCAAACTTAGTATCTAGGATCTCTTACTTCAACTGACACTACTTATTGAGGACAATATTTAAATTTGCATATGATACAGATTTAGGCTTAAATTTTGGAAACTTGAATCCTATGACTGAATACTGGAGAAAGTTTGGCTGACTAATTTTACCTCTAAGCTCCTTTGTTACTTTATTCAGAGATACTAGAAGCAACTAGACAGCATCATCATTTTCCTTCTTGCTTTTCAAATGTCCAAAAATCTTATATATAGGGTCACCAAATTCCTTACTCCTCAGAAGAGCGGAGCCAATTGTATCGCATGCATTTATCTTTTCTAGTTACTTTAATAGTTCACGTCATAAGCATTCAGTGTGCACTATAGACTAGCCCAAAAATTTTTCATACATACAGGTTTTGTTGAGTTGTGGAACTAATTCTAGATAGCATCAAGTCCACTAGACAAATTCATCCTTAAAATTCTGTTTCTCTGGAACTACTCTTGGCAATACATTTTGTATTAGTCAAGGTCCTTTGATGGAACAGAATCAATAGAATGAATGCATATTAAAGGGGAACTTAATAGATTGGCTTCAATGATGTGGATTGAGCAATCTACCAGCAACATTCTATACATAGATAGCTGCTCAGGTCATGAGATTGGATGCCTCAAAACTCATAAGCTGGCATTGATGGTTTAGAAGTTTGAGGGGAGAGTCCCTGATCTCCAGTCAACAGTGAAAAGGCAATTATATGGCTTAGATGTCAAAAAAGTAAGGCACTAGTCATAGCAACAGTAGATATTGCATTTACCAGAAAAGTCCAAAGGTGGACAAAGAAAAAAATCAACAGTGTTTTCTTTTCAGGTCTGTTTACCCAACTACTGCGGCTGAATGCTACCATCCCATCAGCCAAGAGTTTTTCTTCCTCAGTTAATCCTTCCAAGAAATCCTCCTACAGACTTGGCCAGGGGCAATGCTCTCAGTAGTCCTTCACAGGGTCTCTGCTGTCCTGACCATTCCAATCCTGTAGTTCATACCTCCTAGCACCATCATTTTTGGAATTAGTATTTTAACATATAAATTTGAGGCTAATTCCAATCATAGCAATAGTAGACATGGAAAGTAGAAAACTACTCTCTTGTCACTTAATGGATGAAATGCTTTTCCTTATAAAAATGCTACACAACTTGTAAAAATCGAAACTTACCACGGTGTTATTTGAACCCAAATGACTCATCCATATATCTGTTTACTCTTACTTAGCTAATGGAATACCACTCAACCACCAAACACAGACTACAGTTCAAAGGCACAGGAAGGGAGAATTTGGATTCACCAATTTAAGCCAACATTTGAAAAGTCACTTGTAGGCAGAAGGCTCTCTATAAACAGCCATATTAAATGGAGCCTGTGTTTCATTCATCTCTCAAAGACATGTCTTGCCTTGTGCAACCAAAATACAACATAACTGCTTTTAATTTTCCATGAAGTATGATGCACACTTAAAAAGATGGGGCATATTAAAATTTATCTGCTGAAGAATTTTTTTTGCATGATGTGGCAGCTAATCTCAGCAGATATTATCTTATCACAGTATACAGGTCATCAAATACCTAACATTTTCAGGTGGAAACACTCTTTCTTCACAGCAGAACTGTCTGTCCTTACATCCATTCCCCACACTCCAGATGAGTTACAGTATATCCTCTTGTAGCACAATGTATATTCTGCTGTAATAAATTATTGATAACTTCTCCAGAGGTAAGCCTAATTTTACAATGACAGAATGAATAACCAACTTGTAAAGCATTTCATTTGGTGATAATAAAACCATTCACTAAATATATTTGTTGAAATATTAAACCATTAAATAACTCTTAAATCAACTAATTTAAAAATATGATGGTATGTCCAAACCACTTGAGGGCAGCACCTAGGGGTATATTATTTTCATGATCTGGAAGTCTATTTAATCACCAAAGTTTAGCAGCATTATTTGGATAGAAACTGAATTAATTGAAAAATCTCTTTTTCTGTCATCAGAATTTTTTATGTTAAAACTGTTCTTGATATGAATCACACCATAATAAAAGATTTGAGCAAAATAACCAAGGAATTCATATTTAGCATAGTAAATTCTCCACAGCGTAGGCATTTGCTACTTGGACTTATTTTAGGTGCAGATTGTTTTATTTCCTAAAAATTATTTGGATGAGTGAATAATGCCATAATTTAAGGTAAACATCAGCAGTAAGATGGGACATAAAACCTTTGTGTATGTAAAGAAAAGTAAGATAACCAAAAGGAGCATCTTTTAAGTTTTGAAAGAATAAAGAATAAAGCTGGTGTCATGTTTTATAAATTGTTTCTCTGGAAATAATTTTGGACCTGAAGGAGAATAGCTAAAATTTGTATGATTAGGCTCTGAATAGTGTGTACTTCACAGATAGGCCAGGAATTACTTCACAGATAGCTCAGGAGTTACTAGAACATCAGTTATTTGCTACCAAAGATTTGCTAAAGAATGACAAAATGGCCAGATGGTGATGACTCCTGCCTTCAATCTCAGCACTCCAGAGACAGAGTGAGTTTGAGGACAGCCAGGTCTACAAAGCCAGGTCCAAGACTACACAGAGAAACTTCATCTGAAAATATGAAACAAACAAACCAGATAATGACAAAATGAATTGTAGGAGACTCAGGAATACCACAATTCTATCACATGCAATAATAACTTTATTTGACTAGTCCTAGGGAAAACAATAGTTCTTTCATCTAGAATTTAAATTTTTCAATAAATCTGAACACAATAGGCAAGTATCTCAAGTAATTTTGGATGATGTGATGAAGGTTAGCTTGGATAAAGAAGTGATGTGAAAGAACTTGCTTTGGCTCCATTTTTAGCGTGTCGATAACAAAGTAAAGAAACCACAAAATCATTGAATATCTGTTCTGCATCATTGCATACGTGGAATGCTGAATACTCATATCTATTGAATAAGAGAGGTAATATAATAAAAAGATAAACCCAAACTATACACCCAATAAATATGAAACTGAAAATAATTGCTTATATGCTGTTATATAAATTACCATTGTAAAACACCTAGAATAGTGCTTATATCAAAAGTCACTTCAAGAATGGTGTTTATAAGCATTAGAAATATTTGAGAAACAAAAATTGGAAGGATTCTACTCAGGAATAAATTTATATCCTTATCTTTTAGAAAATGGTGTGACTAAATCCAAATAAAGCTTTTCAAAAACATTATATATTTTCATGAGTATTTGAATGAAATATAAATAGCCAACTTTGAAACCAAAAGACAGTTTTCAAATTTTCATCAAAATCCACAAAAAGCCAGATGTCTGGAGGGTAAAAATGCTAATGGCCTGAGTTTGATCAACAGAATCCATATGTGAAAGGGTACCATCATTCACACAAGTTATCTTCTGATATCACTAGTGTATCATGGGATACACACATCCAAGTTCTCATGCCTTATGTAAATTTATGTGAATGTTCATGTATACACACACACACACACACACACACACACACACACACACAAATCAATGTAAAAATATTAACTCACAGAAAATGCAAAATCATTTTAAACAATTACATAAGGCAGAAGCACTACAAATAACTATGCTATTTTATTTAAACATTATAACTATTTATGGATGTAGAAGGACTGCTTGTGCAGTTTATCACCAGGGGGATTAACATTTGTTATTTTCAAAAAGATAACTCAGTATATACACATCCTCCAAAACTCATGGTGACCATATGGTATGATTTGGTTAGGACAGTTCTGTTTATGCATTATTTCAAAGGAATTCTCAGTCTCAGAAATGTTCAGATTCAGACGATAAATTACATAGTCACTGTATTATGATTCTTAATTGGTGAGGAAGCTGATTTTAGTTAACACACACACACACACACACACACATATATATATATATGTGAGAGAGAGAGAGAGAGAGAGAGAGAGAGAGAGAGAGAGAGAGAGAGAGAGAGAGGGTGTACATATTAGGGTCTCCATGTGCCATGGTGTGTGTGTGTGTGTGTGTGTGTGTATGTCTGTGTGTCTGTGTATAAGAGAATAACAACACAAGAATCAGTTTTCTCTTCCATCCTTCACCTACGTTGATTAAAGGAATTGAATCAGATTGTCAGGTGTGATGAGTGACTGAACCCTCCTACCAGCCCTGATTTGTGTAGCAGCAAACATCTTGACTTGCTGGTGGATATAAAAACTATGAAACAGAGACGCATTATGTTGTCATTAAGTCAAATAGAAACATGCAATTTTATTTAATTATTGAATTCTGAGAAAAAAAACATATTCTGTTATTAGCAGCTCACTTATAATTGTTTTCATTTTTAAGCTAATTTGAAAAAAACAATAATGTGTTGTTAACAAGACAAAATGTGGTAGCCTAAAAAACAAGAAAGCAAACGAGAGAGAGAGAGACAGAGAGAGAGAGACAGAGAGAGAGAGAGAGAGAGAGAGAGAGAGAGAGAGAGAGAGAGAGAGAGAAGGAGGGAGAGAGAGAGAGAGAGAAATCCCAGTTATGTATGTACACTTCTGGAGAATCTGGGAGAAAAGACTGGAATTGGGATATTTCTTTGGCGGGCCAGCAGGAAACCTAGTGCAATGGAAACTCCATGAAATACACTAGAGTAACCCTTATAAAGACTTCTAGTAATGGAGGACATGGAGTCAAAAGTAACCATTTTTTTTTTTTGTAACAGACAGGCTTCTAATGGAGGGATTGGGACACCAACCAAGCTGCAAAAGCTTTGACCACTCTGTCTGCAGAGTGTTCTTGAGCTAGAGACTAGCAGAATCTGCATCAAAGAGACCAGAGAAACTACATCCAGTAACTGATGAGAGCAGATGCACAATCCCAAAAGCAAACATTAGGAGGAGTTTGGAGAATTCTGTAGATGAGCAGGAGGAGGGAGGAGGGGCGATGATTGGAAGAACCAGAGGAATCAATGACACCATAAGAATACGACCCACAGAATCAATTAATTAGAACTCCTGGGGGAGAGCAGAGATCAGGGAACCTGAAAAGATCTAACCTTGCGTCCTTTTAACATATGTTATGGCCTGAGGAGCTTGGTGTTCTCAAGGGATTCCAAACAGAAGTAGGGGCAGTCTGTTACTCTTTTGCCTGCTTGTGGGAACCTTTGCCTCCTACTCTGTTGGCTCCTCTAGCCTCGATGTAGTGGTATGTCCCTGGTCTTGTTGCTTGCTATGCCACATTTGATTGATGTTCCTGGAAGGTCCCCTCTTCTGAGAAGTGGAAGGGAAATGGATCTGGGAGAGAGGGGAGATGCAGGAAAGAGATTGGGGGAATGGAGGAAGGAGAAACTTCCAATGATATGTAATATATGAGAGAATAACAATTTTTAAATGTCCCACAGAAAGAACAGAAAGCCTTTAATATTTATTGAAAGGCAGACAAAGGTGGCTCAGAGGCCTGTGAATTCTGCTGTGCAGTTTTCAGTCTGAGGTCCTTAAAAGAACCTAGGAGCTATCAGAACCTCCTTTGAATTTCAATGTGTGATCCATTCTAAGTACAGAAAATTTTATACAAGATTGCTTATGGCAGAAGTACAGAGCCATATGGCTGTGGATTTTCATCTTGTCAAATCTAGGGGTGGCTGTAGTGTATATTTACATTTAACCTGAAGTTACCACCACATCTCAGCAGAAATCAAGTTAATGACCAGGATTTATTCATTTTCTGTATAACTGTATGGAAATACCATCCTTAATGAATCATAGAAGACAGTTCTGATGTTCCTACCTTGCAGACATTATCAATATATCTAAATATACTTGTAATCTTGTTCTTCAAATATGGCAAGTTGTTGGGTTCTGTGGTTGATATGCAGGTCTAAAAATACTGCAAAACACAGATGCCCTTCATAATTTTCTTTAACAATTCATGGGAACTACAATACAGAAAATTTTTAGTGAAGACTTAGAGAGTCAGTTTACCAACTACTCACTTTATGAAAAGTCATTTCAGGCTTAAAATATTTAATGAAATTCTAAAGAAGGAGAAGATTTCCCAACAAGTAAAAATGAATGATAATCATGTAACAAATATAAAAACCAAACTCAAGAGGCATTTGAACCACAAAGAATCCATACATGTGGTCAGAAAATATACACATTGACTTATTTTTCTAACATTAGAACATTAAATGGTTAATTAGATATCCTTACAGTCTTGATATGAGAAAGAATGGATGACAAATGAGTAAACATTAGTACTGAGGAAGCTTACCTAATAACATAGTTCATAGTTCTCCAATGACTTGATGCAATAAACTTCTTATCACTGCATGATCATTTTTTTCAGTGATTTAAACATTTTGATTTTTTATTAACTTTCAATGATATTTGTATATTACTTGTAAGGAAAGAAAGATACTGAGCAGAAAAAGTACAGGATATATATATATATATATATATATATATATATATATATATATTACAAAATAATTCATATATATATATATTACAAAATAATTCATAGGAAAAAATTAAAAATATAACAACACAAAGAAAAACTCAAAATTTGAGAAAATATGTGAGAAATACAGCAATACAATTTGAGAACAGTTTTGTATCACATTATCCAATTTATAAATTTCCAAACTAAACAATGGAACAACACAAACATTCTTTGTGTATGAACATTGCAATGAATAGAATGGGCACAGCCAGGATACCATTAAGTTGCTTATTATGTACTTAGGTTAAAAACTAAATATATAATGAGAATATTAAATGACAACTCAAATTATCTAAAAATTATGTATCAGTGGAATAAGCCATAACAAAACATTCTGATAAAATAAACTGAGAGTAAGAAATTTGTAATTAGTAAACATTAACAAAAAGACTATCAGAAACTAATCTTCTAAGGTGCTTTGTTTACTAGCAGTTTAACTCTGTTTGTGATTTGCCCAAACAGGGTTTTAGTTGATCACACTTTTGATGGCCATTTTGATTAATAGGGTAAAGTTTCCAACAACTTAGGTGTGCACTGAGCCACGTTTTTGGACAATATTTTGTGATCTCTCCTTTCTTATGTTAGAGTCACTATATGGTTTGGTATTTTTCCTACTTGTCGCAGAGACTCTATGATTTCGTATTTGAATCTTATTTTAGTTTTATTTTGTTCTTAAGTTTGTGTGTGTGGGGGGGTGTAAAAGAGAATATCAGCAGTGACCAGAAGAAGGTTTCAGATCTTGTAGAGCTGAAATTCCAGTTATGAGATGCCTATCATCAGTGTTGAAAATCAAACTCAGTTTCTCTGCTCACAGAACTGTTAAGGTATCTCCCATGTCACAATGGTTTTATGTAAATTCCTCTCCAAAGGCTGTGTTAAATGTTGGCCCTAGCTAGGGATGCTATAGAGAGATACCTGGATTTTTAGGAAGTGAAGCCTTGCATAAGAAGCTGGCTTCTGCCCTGCCATAGATATTGAAACCTGGCACTTCCTCTTCTTTACCCCGCTTCTTCACTGCTGGAAGGAAGTAACTTTGCCCACTATACACTCTCTACCAGGATATGATGTTCTCCCCCACTATAAGTCCAATGCAACATGAAAAGGGGATTGACTAATCATAGACTTTCACTTCTGTAATCATGAACTCACCTAAGTTTATCTTCTTTTTAAGTTGTTTCTCTGGTATTGACAGACACATTCTTCACTTCTTTTTGAAATGTTATATAATGAAGTAATATTAGAATCAATAGCCTATTGACAAAACAGTATAAAGAATTCCTATACTTATTTATCTACCTTTCCTAATTGCAATAATTACTACATTATAATACAATAGTCACAGTAACTAAAGAGTATCTAAAAGACATATTGTACTATTAACAAGGCTGCAGAAATAATCAGAGTCATGCCTGCCCTTTCAGTGATGGGAAATAGCTTTTCTGCTAGCAAGTCTGACATATTACTTTGTATTTTATTGTTTTGTTCCAAAAATGGACAGCCTCTAATGACAAGTTCTGGTTGTTTATTTACAGTAGGTGACCATCAAGTTTGAAATCTTGCATCTGCTAGTTTAGAGTTTATGTCTTGGTTTGTGTTCATTCAATGCATTCTCAATGTGTTGTGCATTTACAGCAGAGCAGTGGGTGAAGTCTGAGGTTGCCTGTCTTCTTGGCTTAGCTGAGGACATTTATACTGATAACTTGGTTGAGATAGTTTTCCTTATTTTAACATTCCTGTTTTATTTCTATTGCATTGTATTGTATCATTTAATGTTGAAACAAAAAATTTTCAGTGCATTTCATTTAGTGATTTAAATTTTTTGTTTTAAAACTTATTCTTAACAATATTTATAGACTGTCTTTAAATTAAAAAGAGATGTAATAGAATAAAAATAAGATGTAACTAAACAGTAAAAAAAAAAAAAATTGAGTGACTGCATAAACATGACCTGAAAAAAATACAACAATAGACATAGTAAAGTGAACCTAGGACAGAACATGAGAACTCAACCCTACAGACAACTAAGAAATGTGGGAGGTTTGAGAAAATAGTTTTCATCATGGAAAAGCACACCAATTAGTCATATAAAACGAAAAGTTCAGGTCTGAAATCTGAAACAAATATGCATATTATGAAGACTGATTAGGTTATATTTATTAAACACTTTATCTCTCACACATATATATATATATACATATATGTATATAACATATATATGCATATTTGCATGTAATAACATTTGATGAAAAACCAGACATGAATTTGAAAAGAGAATGAAGGGATTCATAAGTAAGAATTGAAGGAGAAAATGATACAATTATGATCTTTAAAATATTAAAAAATGTTAAAAAATTATGAAATGATGAAGATATAAAGAACTTCTAGAAAATATGACAAAGATACTATTCTTAATTATATTCTTTCGTAATGTTTTAGCCATTGATTTTGTTATCAATTAGTAAATTGTTCTCAATTATTTCTATAATTTTTTTTAGCAACTAATTTGTGTTTTCTCTCATTTCTTTTACATTTATTTATCAGCAAAACTTTTTTCAGGCTGGATTATCTCTTTTGTTTTGCTGTCTCTCAACTCCATCACGTATAGAACTAAGTTGGGGTTTACATGGGCTATAATCTATATGCTTACATATACATGAAAGGATGAGCACATGAACAAGTTTCTATAGGTTGATAACTATTTTTATTAACTTTATGCTATGGAAATTATCAATTCTCATTTGTTATGTCAATTAGCCCAAACTTCAGTATTGATAAACATGACCCAACAACTCTTAAGTGTTAGATTATTATCAGATCTCAGATGTTTCTGGCACATATTTCCATCTTGTGAGCCATAGTATCATTTTCTCACGAAGGTGTTGCTATAATGTGGAGTCTCCCTTTGAGTAGAAAGCCAAGCAATTCTCATGGAAACTTGGAGGACGTCATTCTGCCTATGATTCTGTTTTGTTTGGCTACAACCTTGCTGTAGTGCATAGTGTCATTTCAGTAATTTTTACAAGTTAGAGTCCACCCTAATTCACCTGGTATCATCAAAGTGTGCTAAAGTTTCCAAGCTTCCCTATATACAAAATCTGAGTGAAAGGATGACTATGTCAACCCCCTTTGTTAAGGATCAAGCCCTGTTCTTTTGGTTACTCAGTGCTAGTAGCTGTTCCCCAATTTCTTTGTTCTTTTTAACAGCTTCTTATTGAAAAGGGAAAAGAATGTCCTAATTTTTCCATTATGGTTAAAAGTATCAAGCTCATTATTTCTTAAGTAAATAAGTAGTCCTAGAAAATAAAGTGATACATAGCAATTCTTCAACATTTCAATTCATAGCATACGATTAACACTATAGCTTCAATGTGTCTGGTCTGTAAAAAAAAATAATGTTATAATCCATGATAATGTTCAAATTGAAATTTTAAGAAAAATTGTTTCTAGCTTTGCAAAGATGAAATATTTTTTCCCTTTAGTTCTCAAGAATGTGGGTGAGTTTGGGTTTAATCCCGCTGGGGCAGCAGATTCTCCCCTACACTCTCCCCAGGAAATTCATGGGTGGGTCATGGATCTCCCTGCCCCTGTGTCCTGTCCCCACCAAGAGTGCTCTTGGAGCTCCCATATACACCCACCCACCCCCAACGAGAGCCTGCCCTCCCACTATGCTCTTTCTACAATGCCCATTGTCCCACAGCTCTGGTTGAGCTGAGCCAGAGGGTGGAGCCAACAATCCATCCACTTTCGGGGAAATTCCTGTAGTCAATGCAAGCATAATAAACAAGCCTATCCATGTGGGACCACCTGTAATTTCCAACTACTTGGTCTCTGACCCCACTACCGGTTTTCTACTGGATCTCTGGGCCCCTCCTATCTCTGCAGTTCCACCTTGAATTCCAGCAGGCTAGATATTTGACCCTATCACAGGACCTCTGCTAAAGAGGCCCTACTCAGTGGAGAGTGCCAGCTAGACCTTCCTATGGCTGCTGACTCATCCTGAGCATCAGCCCAGCATTTGTCCCCCATCACCAAACCTTGGATAGAGGCCTTGGTAGAGCTAGACCCAACTATCCCTAATGAAACATTCTGTGGGCTAGCCTCTGCCAAAGAGGCCTCAGATATCCTCTGCTGGAACCTGACCTTTGACACCCATTGTCAGGCCACTGACTATAGAGAGACCTCCTAGAGAGCTTGGGCCACCCAGAACTACAGACATAGAATCTCTGACACACCTAAATCCATAGAGAGAGGAAGAAACCACACAAACACCTACTGGAAGAAGCTATGGGAAGACAGCAATACATGAAAACATCTAACACCAGAAAGACAAGCATAACACTACCACAATCTAGGGAACAACACCAACTAGACCAGAACACAACAAAGCAAATGGATCAGAAGAGAACTATCTAAAAATTATCATCATAACAATAATGGAGGCCTTCAAAGAAGTTGTGAGAAAAACCCTTAAGGAAGTGGGAGATAAAACAAACAAAAAATGGGAAGAAATGAATAAAATTCTTAAGGAATGTACAGAAACCCAAGGGGAAAAAAAAACATTAAACAGGTTCAAGACTTGAAAACGGAAATGGAGACAATAAAGAAAACTCAAACCGAAGGAATGTGGAAAATAGAAAAACTGGGCAAAGGATCAGGAACTGCAGACACAAGCATAACCAACAGAATTCAAGAGATGGAAGAGAGAATCTCAAGTGCTAAAGATAAACTAGAGGAAATAGATTCATCGACCAAAGAAAATCGTAAATCCAACAAATCCTTAACACAAAACATCCAGAAAATGTGGGACACTGTGAAAAGGCCAAACCTAAAAATAATAGGCATAGAGCAAGGTGAGGAAGCCCAACACACAGGGGCCAAAAGCATATTCAACAAAATCATCAAGGAAAACTTTCACAATCTGAAGAAGAACGTGTTCATAAAAGTAAAAGAAGCATACTGAACACCAAATAGACTGGACCAAAAAAAAAAAAAAAAAAGACCCCCTCAACATATAATAATCAAAACACCTAACATAGATAATAAAGAAAAAATATTAAGCGCAGTGAAGGAAAAATGACAGGTAACATAAAGGCAAACATACCAAAATTACACCTGATTCTCCATGGAAACTCTCAAGGCCAGAAGGTCCTGGATAGATGTTCAACAAGAACTAAGAGTCCAAGGATGCCAGCCCAGGCTACTATACCCAGCACAACTCTCAATCACTATCAATGGAGAAAACAAGATATTTAATGACAAAGCCAGATTTTCACAATAAGTATCTACAAATCCATCCCTACAGAAAGCTTTGGAAGGAAAAATCCAACCTAAGAAAGTTAACTATGCTCACAAGGATGTAGGCAACAGATAATCCCACTTTACCAGAATCCAAGTGTAAAGCCAGACAAATATATCCATAATACCATTTCCAAAAACAAATCTAAAACAAACAAACATAAACAATCAATGATCCTTACTCTTCCTCAACATTAATGGCCTAAACTTACCTTTAAAAAGACACAGGCTAACAGAATGGATACAAAGACTGAATTCATCCTTCTGCTGCATACAAGAAACACACCTAAGCTACAAAGATAGACATTACCTTAAGGTGAAGGGCTGGGAAAGAATATTCCAATCAAATGGACACAAGAAGCAGGCAGGTGTGGCAATCCTAATATCTAACAAATTAGACTTTAAACCAAAATTAATAAAAAGAGATGAAGATGGTTATTTCATATTCATCACAGAAGAAATCTATCAACATCAAGTCTCAATTTGAACATCTATGCCCCAAATACAAAGAAACCCATATTTGTAAAAGAAACACTACTAAAACTCAAAGCTCACATAAAACGTCACACACTTATAGTGGGAGACTTCAACACACCACTCTCACCACTAGACAGGACCACCAATCAGAAACTCAAAAAGAAACAAAAGAACTAACAAAAGTTATGTCTCAACTGGGTTTAAGAGAAATCTACAGAACATTCCATCCAAAGAAAAAAGAATATATATACCTTCTTCTCTGCTACACATTGAACCTTCTCTAAAAATCAACCACATACTAGGTGGCATAACAAACTTCAACAGATACAGAAGAATTGGAATAGTTCCCAGTATCTTTCAGACCACCATGCTTTAAAATTAGAATTCAACAACAACACAAATGGCAGAAACACTCCAAACTCATGGAAACTGAACAATGTGCAATGGCACCACACCTGGGTCAATGAAGAAATAAAGAAAGAAATTAAGGACTTCCTAAAATTCAATGAGGATGAGGACACGACATATCCAAATTTATGGGACACCTTGAAATCAGTGTTACAAGAAGAAAACAGAGGATAGTCATATTAGAGAATTAGCAGCACAACTGAAAGGCTTTGAACAAAAAGAAGCAAACTCACCCCAGAGGAGTAGATGCCAGGAAATAACCAATTTGAGGGCTAAAATCAATAAAACAGAAACCAAGAAACAATACAAAAAATCAATGCAACAAAGAGTTGGGTTTTCAAGAAAATCAACAAGATAGACAAACCTTTATCCAAACTAACGAAAAAGCAGAGGGAGCCCATGCATTTAACAAAATCAGAAATAAAAAGGGGGACATAACAACGGGTAAAGAGGAAATCCAGACAACTTTCAGGTCATACTTTGAAAACCTGTACTCTACAAAATTTGAAAATTCAAAGGAAATGAACAAATTTCTGGATAACTATCACTTACCAAAATAAAACCAAGACTGTTCTTAAATAGACCTATAACCCACAATGAAATCAAAAAAGTCACCTAGAGCCTTCCAACCAAAATAAGCCCAGGTCGAGATGGCTTCAGTGCAGAATTCTACCAGATATTCAAGGAAGAGCTAATAACAATACTCCTCAAATTGTTCCACACAATAGAGACTGAAGGCATTTACCAAACTATTTCTACGAGGCCACAATCACCTTGGTACCCAAGCTTCACAAACATACAACTAAGAAAGAAAACTACAGACCAATATCTCTGATGAACATTGATGTGAAAATACTCAATAAAATACTGGCAAACCAAATCCAAGAATACATCAGAGAAATCATCCATCATGACCAAGTAGGCTTCATTCCTGGGTTTCAAGGATGGTTTAACATACGAAAATCTATCATTGTGATCCACCATATAAACAAACCATATGATCATCTCCCTAGATGCTGAGAAAGCCTTCAACAAAATTCAACACCATGTCATGATTAAGGTCTTGGAGAGATCAGGGATAACAAGAACATACCTAAACATAATAAGAGCAATATACACTAAACCATCAGCCAACATCAAACTGAATGAAGAGAAGCTTAAGGCAATTCCTTTAAAATCAGGAACAAGAAAAAGCTGCCTTCTCTCTCCATATCTCTTCAATATCGTACTTGAAGTTCAGATAAAGCTATAAGACAATAAAAGGAGATCAAGGGGATCCAAATTAGAAAGGAAGAAGTCAAACTATCTCTAATTGCAGATGATATGACAGTTTACATAAGCAACTAAATAAGCACTAGCAGGGAACTCCTATAGCTGATAAACACCTTCAGCAAACTAGCAGGATACAAGATAAACTCAAAAAAATCAGCAGCCCCAATTTTTTCAGATGAAAAAGAGGCTGAGAAAGAAATCAGAGAAAAATCACCCATTACAGTAGCCACAAACAACATAAAATATCTTAGGGTAACGCTTATCAAACATGTGAAAGACATATACAATAAGAATTTAGTGTCTTTAAAGAAAGCAATTAAATAATATTCCAGAAAATGGAAAATTCTCTCAAGCTCTTGGAGTGGAATGATAAATATAGTAAAGATGGCATCTTGCCAAAAACAATCTACAGATTCAATGCAATCCCCATTAAAATCTCAGCACAATTCTCCACTGACCTTGAAATAATAATAAACTTTGTATTGAAAAACAAAAGATCCAGGATAGCCAAAACAACCCTGTACAATAAAAGAACTTCAGAAGGCATCATCATCCCTGTCTTTAAGCTCTATTATAGAGCTATAGTTTTGAAAACAGCCTGGTATTGGTACAAAAATAGACAGGTAGACCAATGGAATCAAATCGAAAATGCTGATATTAATCCAGACACCTACAAACACCTGATTTTCGACAAAACAGCTAAAAAAAATACAATGGTTGGAGGAAAGCATCTTCAACAAATGGTGCTGGCACATTTGGATGATGGTGTGTAGAAGACTGCAGATAGACCTGTGTCTATCGCCATGCACAAATCTCAAGTCCAAATGTACCAAAGACCTCAAAATAAATCCTGTCACACTGAACCTCTTAGAAGAGAAAGTAGGAGGTACCTTTGAACATATTGGTGTAGGAGACTGCTGCCTGAACATAACTCCAGTAGCACAGACACTGAGATCAACAATCAATAAGTGGGACTTCCTCAAACTTAGAAGTTTCTGTAAGGCAAAGGACACAGTTGGCAAGACCAAACAGCAGCCCACAGACTGGGAAAAAAACTTTTACCAATCCTACATCTGACAAAGGGCTGATCTCCAAAATATATAAAGAACTCAAGAAACTAGTCAACAAAACACCAAATAGCTCTTTTAAACATGGGGTACAGAATTGAAGAATTCTCAAAAATGAAATCAAAGAGGCTGAAAGACACTTAAGAAAATGTTCAACATCCTTAGCCATTTGGGAAATGCAAATAAAAACAACTTTGAGATACCATCTTACTCCTGCCAGAATGGCTAAAATTAGAAACACCAATGACAACTTATGCTGGAGAGGATGTGAAGAAAGGGAAACACTCTTTTACTGCTGGTAGGAGAGCAAACTCGTACAGCCATTTTGGAGAACAGTATGGCAGTTCCTCAGGAAAATGTGAATAAGCTTACCACAGGACCCAGCAATTCCACTTTTAGGTATATACCCAAATGACCCACATCCATGCAACAAAGACATGTGCTCAACTATGTTCATAGCAGCACTATTTGTAATAGCAAGAACATGGATCAACCTAGATGCCCCTCAACTGAAGAAGATGTGGCACATCTACACAATGGAATACTACTCTGCAGAAAACCATAACGAAATCTTGAAATTCACAGGCAACTGATGGAACTTGAAGTAACCATCCTGAATGAGGTAACCCAGTCACAAAAAGAGGAACAGTGTTTGTACTCACTCATATATGGATTTTAGACGTAGAGCATTGGATCACCAGCCTATAATACACTACATTTGACAAACTGGGATACAATGTTTATTCTAAGAGATTTATATATGGTCCCTCACAAAAGGGGGAAGAGAAAAATCCTTGAGAGCACATGGTAAATGGAGGGAGGCAGTGAATGGAGAGTGAACTAGGAGAAAGAGAAGAGGAGGAGAGGAAAACACGTGTGATTAGATAGATTGAGTCTGGGTGAGGGAGGAGGGACATAAAAGAGGGAGCCATTATTGATTTGAAGAGAAAACTGAACCTAAATAAAGGTCTAGAGAACTATAAGACTGACTCCAACTAATAATTCGAGCAACTATGGAAAGGCTACCATAAATGCCCTTCCCTGATAGTGAGATTATCAACTACATCATCCACCGTCATGGAGTCTCATATAGTACCTGTAGGAAACAGAAGCAAACACCCATAACCAAACACTGAGTCAAACTAGAATGCAGATGCAGAGAGAGGCATAAGACCAGGTTGCAGGAACTCACAAAGACAGCTGAACAAGAATGAGCTTGCGCCCCCAGACTAACGGCTATGAACCCAGCATGGAATTGACTTAGATCCCCTGAATATGGGCCTCAGCTAGAAGGATTGAGCAGTCTGGGGGACCTCAGACAGTAGAAACAGGTTCTATTCCTGGTGTACAAAATGTCCTTGCGGACACATCCCCCATGGATGGATACCCCCTTAACCTAGCGACAGGAGAGAAGTCCTAGTCCCTACTTCAAATGACTTGGCAGATTTATATGATCCAACCTCGATAGCATAGCCCTACAAGTGAAATGGGTTTGGCAGGATGGGATGGGAGGTTGTCCAAGGTGCATGTCACAGGGGAAAGAGGGTAAGAGTGAGGAGGGAGGGTGGGAGGGTTGGAGGTAAGGAGGGAGAGGAAACTGAAGTCCACGTGTAATATTTTAAAGTTATATTATTATTAAAAATGAAGGAAAAACGGTGCTGTATTAATTCAATATATATATATATATTAATTTAACATATATATATATATATATATATATATATATATATATATATATAAAATGCTTTGACTTCAAAATTTAAGCCTAATGACAAGTTACTGGGGAAAAGAATTTCTAATTTTGTTTCCACAGAAAATGAAAAGCTGTGGATTCCTTCCAGACTAATGTGGTTTGATCGAACACGACCCCCTGAAGCAACATCAATGAGAAAATGCAGCCTTGCAGACCACTACAGTCAGGATTTCTGCATCTTCTTAGGATTCCCCCATGACAGCGCCCCTACCAGCAGGAAGCAGTTTGGAAGGAATGACACCTAAATTCCCAAATAAAAAAAATAAAAATTAAAAAAAGAAAAGTTGTTGTAAGAAGTTCAATCAAAACATACTTAATGTCTTACACAAGAAATAAGAACACAACAAATGAACAAAGAAGGCAGTAGTTAGACTGGGATACTATTTGCCTAGGCTACCACTAAGTAGTTTTGATCAAAGAGAATATGGTGACTAAGTAGGCAGTAAGCCTGTTGGCAAGCACATAGCAAGCTGTTACAAATTGTTGTTTTGCCATGCAATTCATTCCCTAACCCTTTGGCAATGTCTCTTTTATTAAAGTATGTCTTTTCTAAACAAAATTAATCATTTTCCTTTGAAAATGAGAGGGGTTTTATTGAAGTACAATATTAAATGAAAAGTAGATTATCTTATTTTGGATATGAAGTAAAGGTATGGAAATGATGAATAGTTCTTTTTCTTTTTTTTACACAGTCTGAAATTCATTTATTTGACCATTATGGGTTGCAGAGAGTAAACTGCCAAATACATTCTTATCTTATAAATGGCTTTTATTTCTGCCATATCAGTATCTCTCACATTTTTTGTATTCCAACAGAGACCAAGAAAATAGTTCTTTATGGAAAGAAAGAATATTACTCTGTGAGCAAAAGACAAAATCTAGATCCTAAGCACAAGCAATCTATGACAGCTTCTTACAAACCAGTGGAGACTTTGTTTTGTTCTTAGTAATGTATTTTAACTGACATATAAGAGTGTTACATTTTTTCATAGGAATGAAGTGTTTCATAAGATTCTGAAACATGTGCATTTGGTAGTACGCAAATCAACTTACATATATCAATTTCCTCAAATATTTGAGGAACATTTTCTAGAAAGTCTCATCCCACAAGGAAAAGTAACCCTTGTCCTCAAAGCTAGGGAAACCACTTTTAAATAAATATATGAATGAGCTACCCTTACAGGTGAAGGAGATAAAAATGTATGAATCATATGTCTATAGAATAAATTTATTTTGAAAAGTGATATAAACATAGCTTATAAATATAGGAATAGATTTCTGTCACATCACCACATTTAGCATTTAGCAAGTAGAGTGCTTCATTGTAAGAAAACAACATGTTAACTTATAGTGTTATAGGATATTGCAGAAAAATCTGACATGTTATATGCACAAGCTGAGGAGCCGAGCTGATGTATTAGCATCCTAAATGTGTCAATCCTTGAAAACTTTAAGGTGCTTATAAATGTAGTAGGTTTTCCTAAACAGAAAACCTTCAATTTACACACTTCTATCTGAAGTTGCTGAGAGCTGTTTCTGAGAACCAAGATTGAATTATACTTTTTCATTGATTTCATTGTTGATTTTCAATGTTCATTTCATTTTGAGTCAAAGTAAATGAATAGTCATTTAATTCAATAATGATAATGTTAGTAACAACAATTATAAACAATATGTTTTAATTTGAGACAAAAGGGAAAAAAACTTTGCTTGGCTGAACAAAAATAAAACAAATACCAAAAAATATAAAATCACAATATTTCTATATACTTGTTGACATGGAACCATAACCTGGGAAACAATTCACACTCGTGGAAATAAAGAAATTGCAGTTAAGTAATAACCTGAAAAATAAATAATGCACACAATTCTGTGTATAAACATAGTTGTAAACAACATTCTTAACTGGCTGGCAGTTCTCCCCCCAAGAGCCAAAGACCACCTTATAAAAACAGGAGTACTAATGATGGGAAGCAAAGAATAAGGGAGTACAGCAGGTGTAAAGCTGATGGTGAGATAGAATGTGTGAGGAACAACAGAGAGAGGAAGTAGCCAGTGCTCAGAAAGCCAGTCATGCACATTAAGAATTGTCTTTTCTCCATAAGTGCTAGCAGTTAGGTGGAGTGTTTGAATGACAGGCATAGAACACATGTGACATGTGGGGACACATCAATATTCTATGTTTGAAGCAGTAATCTGACTTCTGCTCTAGACCTATATTGAAGGTAGATAAGAACTGGGATTCTAATAAAAGCCAAGCAAGAATCTGGTACTTAAGATGGAGACAGAGGGTCATGTATAAAGCCATTCATTTTTGACATGTTCCCTAGCTGTGTACAAAGGAGGAGTCAAAGCTTTAGATCCTGAGTGAGGTAACCCAAACCCAGAAAGACAAACATAGTACATACTTACTCATAAGTGGATATTAGTGTAAATCAATGGATAACTACACTACAAACCACAACCCTAGAGATGCTAGGTAAAAAGGAGGACTGATGGGAGATGTTATTCTGTAAATATGTTTCTCATACTGGATAATTAATAAAGCCTTGTTTGCCGATAGGAAACTAGATAGGTGGGGCTAGGAGACTAGAAGGAGGAAAGAGGAAGTAGTTAGGAGGAGTAAAGTCCTATCATAATTTAAAAGGTAATTGGTATGGACTGAGAAATTGCCATTGCTGATCACATTTGTAAAATAAGTTTCTGAATAAATCTAAATTGCTTCTACTTGAATAGTAATGTTGAATAGTATGATTTTGATCAAAAATACAGAGAAAATTCAAATCTGAAAATTAAGTTAATGATATAGGCTGCCATTTTTATAAATAATAGCTATAATAACATTATTAAAGTCTTGAAAAAGATCTGTGTTCTAATTGTGGTAGTTTGAATGAAATGATCCACATAAGCTCATATGTTTGAAGACTTGGATCCCAACTGATGATATTTGGCTAGCTAATAGGATAGGGATAAGGACTATTTTTAGAGGAACTATGTCACAGCGACCAGTATACTGAAATAAACCCATTCTTCCATAAAGTTATTTTAGTCATTGTATTTTATAACAACATGAAAAGAGGACTAATGCAATAATGTTTATGTAAATTTATCATTACCAAGTTAAAGTTTGACATTATCTATAAATTCATTTTATTGAAATGGAATATTATAGGTATATCAAAAATTCCAGTGAATCTTTTTTATCCTGTTTTTCTTAGAATTAGTTTAAAAACAGTTATAATTATTATATTTTTGAATTAAAGAAAGAACTTGGTGTATCATCTAATCTTGGCATTAATAGTGTATAAAATTTTAATCTTTAATTCCATGTGTTCCATTTCTTACATGTTGTTATTTTTTCAACACATATACATATAGTAAGTTTAGTAAATCTTTTTGCTGTGAAAGTGAACGTATTTCAAATTTCTTGGTTTACAACTTCAATTTTTAAACAATATTTTATAGAACTATTTAGAATACTATAATTAATAAAAGTGAAAATATTATAGTATTTTAGAAGACAAAGTAATGAAATATGATATCATTTCAAAATTGAAAGCATATTCTAGTTTCTAATGGAACTTACCCTTGACCCCCATCATAGAAGAACATAATTTGTCTGTTTATATGAATTTCCTTAATATTATTTTGAAATTATTGCTTCTCCACAATCCTTTCTCATGTTATTCCTATGAGAGTTACCTTCAATTTCTCCACCCTTATGATTTTCATATTTTATCCTTCCAAGTACTCTTTCCATCTATATCAGATTTACAAAAATTTTCTGGACTTCTTATCTATAATAAGCTTATTATAAACTTACTAAATTTAATTCTATCATTTGACTATGAAATTTTAGGCATTGTTTACTTCTTTGGAATGGGAGCACAAATTTTTTATTTGTGATTTCTTGTTGTTTTTTCAAGGTAAAAAATAATTTGACTACTTCAGTTAGTTTGTTATTGTAAATTCTCAGAGTTTTAATTTTAGAATCATAAATAGCTTAAAATATCATGTGGAAATGTTAAGGGAATACATTTATATTAAGAGTATAAAATAGAAAGTCCTGATAACCAGGTAAATTAAGAAGTTTGAGATAATAAATTAATGGGACAAAAACACAAGGCCTAAAGACTATAGAGTTCTTCTTATAACTCATTGCCCATATCTGCAAATGGAAAAAATAAAAAGCCTCCAGTCTAGGAATGTGTGATTATGTACATGAATATATTTTATTCAAAGACAAATTACGAATTATAAAGTATGATGATTTAAGTTACTTTGAATTTTTCACCTATAACAAGTGGGGAAAATACTATATATTGAAATATTAATATACATAAAGAATATATACAAAAATAAGACAAAATTAAATTATCTTCCTATATTTTTGTAGTGTGAGTGCTTCTGTGTGTATGAGTATAGGCATGTTATTGTCAAGGTGTTTGTTTGGAGATCAAAGTTAGTGTCGTGTCAGTATTCACCATCTGTCTTGTATGGAATAAGGTCTCATTGTTATTCCTCACTATGTGCTCTAAATTAGACATCTATCAATCATCTACATTGTTCCTAACTTGCTTTCCATTCCCTAGTATCAACATTGAAATTACATGTGTGCATTATTGCATTTGGCTTTACATAATTACTTAGAATTGAAACTAAGATCCTTGTACTTTTATTCATTGAGTCAACTCTCCAGCCCCAATTTACTTACTTGTATATCATTTATTAATAAACATTTGAAGATATAAGGAAAATCAACAAGATAATGAAAAGTAAAATCCAGCCAATA
Source organism: Cricetiscus sungorus (assembly GCA_030556225.1). Lineage (NCBI taxonomy): Eukaryota > Metazoa > Chordata > Mammalia > Rodentia > Cricetidae > Cricetiscus > Cricetiscus sungorus. The sequence continues at coordinate 2,304,433 of JANBXA010000600.1, read as the reverse complement.
TTTGAATATATTTATATGTAATATAAGTTACTTATATGTATCACAAATATCACATGCATATATACATATAATATATAAATATTTATATGATATATTACAAATGTTACTTTACATATAATATATATTATATTCAGAAAATTACATTATTTTATACTCATTTCTTTGAATTTTTTGATCTTTAAAAATATAGTGTGCAAATAATAAAGTCTAGGATTAAAGAAAACTTGCCTAGCCTGTCTGAGGTTTTAAGTTTAATCATGTCAATATACATTAATATATGTGTGATTCAATATTTGTCAGAAAATAGATTACTAAATTAAAGTGAGAAAACGTTATGTGTTAGTATGTGTGCTAATGTATAAGTGTACATTAATGCAGATATATACATATTCTTAAGGAAATCAGAGGTCAACATTTGGGAGTCTTTACCAGGATTTGGCACTGGTAAATTTTTGAGAAAAGATCTGTTTCTGATTGAGTTGATGGAATGGCCATCAAATGTAAAGAATAATTTTGCTCCTTGCCTTCATTGTGCTGGGATGGAGGGAGCAGAGTGCCAAGCCTGTCTTTCTTTAAGCAACTAGAGATCCAAACTCTGCTTCTCATCCTCATGCAGCAAGCCTTTTATTAGCTTATTCATCTCTTAAGCTCCAGAAATTATTTTAATAAAAGACAGTTGACAATATATATCATATTAATAAATTAAAAGACCATATTTAAAATTGTCATTTATACCAAAGAGACCATACATTTTAATAAAATTCTTATCAAAATATTGGAAAGCACTTACATTTTGGAAGTTAAAGTTATAATTCTATAATTCAATTGAAAACACAAGGGAATTAGAATGCACAGACAGTTCTAAAGGGAATGGAGGTCTGAATCAAATAGTTTCCAATTGTGAAATGATTCTAAAAACTAAGATATTAAGGTAGTATTATACCATTATAAATGTGGACCAATGTACAGAGGAAAATAACTCTGATAGTTAATACTGGCTGCAAACATGATAGGATCAACAACCATCCAGAGGAGAAACCTCTGGACATGTCTGTGAAGGATTATATTGATTAGGCTAATTGAGGGGCAGGAACAGCACTGCTTTGGCAAGAGTACTTAAGTACATAAAGAGTAGACACCTGGAGAACCAATATTCATGACTCTCTCTCTCTATTGTAGGCTACGCACACTGACCTGTAGCCTCTTTCTTCTTAACCATGCCTTCTTGGGTAGTAGACTTCCCTTCAAACCAAATTAACCCTTTCTAATTAAGGCACTTTCATTATGGAATGTCATCAAAACAAAAGGAAATGATAACTTGCATGACAAACCCAAGATAGACAAAAATGAAATAAGTATTTTTCATAACTATATTTTTTATATTCTTCAGTGGGATAAATTGTTTAGTTACATCACTATTTTACAAAAGGAGATTTTAGACTCATGATGATTTACATATGGGAATGTTGTATACAACTTTCTACGATGTCTTTTGGACAAAGAAGTCATCAGCTGACCCACATTTAGGGGATGAATGAATAAATTTTAATATTTGATGAATTTGTGGAAAATTACATTGTAAGAAACTTGTAGCATGGGGAGTACTTTCAAATCAGTTTTTATAAAATATATCTCATCACATTGAAAATCATGGTGGAATTTCAAAAGATATTATTTTCTGCTAAGGGAAGCTATTATTTGACACAGTCAGTATAAAAAGATAAGCTGAAGTTGCATGACTCCTGCTAGAGATCAGTGTAATAGTCTGAAACTATAGAAATTTTGTGCTATATACTAAAGGTGGAAATTAAATGGGATTTAGGATTTCACTAAATGGCTCACTATCCCAAGGAAGAAACAATTTACCATTATTTTTTATAATTTTGTAAGTTTCCAACTATATAATTTACAGTGTCTAGAGTGAAATAAAGACACATATTTCTAAACAACCTTTAAGAGAAACTGTTACTAAAATATTTTTGTTTTTTCCTATGGACTGTAATTTCATTACAAGATAAATTATTTTTTCTTATTACTGGTAATTTGGTGTCATTCTGCTTTGGTCAATGGATTTTCATGTACATGTATGGCCTGTTAGGAGTGTTTCTCATGACCTGTTCATTGCCAGTATTCCCAATTGTTGCAGGGTGTCCTGCCTGTCAACTTCAAAAAATGTATCATATGCCTTGAATATTTACAATGAACCAACTGATCCTTCCCTTGACATTTAGATGACCCCCTAAAGGAATACAACCTCAGTGAAGACGTGTTTTAAGAAAGACCATATTTTTTTTTATACAGGAGTTATCTGTCAAAAATATCTTCATGTCACACCCTAGAGCAGAAATAGCCATCATTAATGAAAATATACACACTGCACATGACACCAAGAGAACTGTCACATGGATCCCACAAGATAGCAGTGGCAATCAAGCAAACTCAGAATGTGTAGAAAAAGTGGAGCCCATGTAGGCAAAAGTAGTGAAGTCACTTTTGAGTTACTCCCAGACTTCTATGAGGCCTGGGTGTCAAAACCATGAGGGAATGAAAGCCCCATGCCAATTGTGTAATTTCTATGAATTTCTGAACTTTTATTAAAACAACTCAAATTCAAAACTGAAATTATTTGGAAATTCTTGACGGACATCATGAAATAATTATTCTCAAGCCTGGACATTTTAAACCTTTGCTTTAAGAACATGTATGGTCGGGCTCACAAAGCCATGTTTCCTTGCCATCCTACCGGTTGAGTGATAGAGAGGGAAGGATCATAAATTCAAGGTCAACCTCTGATCTATTGTGAGTTGAAGGTCAGCTCAGTATGAAAAAAAATGGGTGTAGGATGGATAAGAGGAGACTAGGAACAGGGAGAGATGGGGGAATGATATAAATAAATCACATACTTTCAGGAAAAATTAAGCCTAACAACTTATTCTGTAGCTATTGATACATTGAATCAGTAGACAGAATGTTTCTAATCCATTAATTTTTCTAGAAACGTTAATGATTTAAATTACTTTATGTTAATTCTATTCTTCTTACCAGCATTTAAAAATCTAAAATTTTCTAATATTCCTGAACTTCCCTAATAGTGAGATCATCAACTAAATTATCCACCATCATGGAGTCCTCATCTAGTACCTATAGGAAACAGAAGCAAACACCCATAACCAAACACCCAAACACCGAGTTGAACTAGAATCCAGATGCAGAGAGGAGAGGACAAGACCAGATTGCAGAAACTCACAAAGACAGCTGACCTGAACAAGGAGGAGCTTGTGCCCTCACAGACTGATGGCTAGGAACCCAGAATAGAACTGACTTAGACCCCATGAATTTTTGTCTCAGCTAGAAGGACTGAGCAGTCTGGGGGATCTCAGACAGTAGAAACAGGATCTATTCCTGGTGCACAAAAGGACCTTGTGGATACATCCCCCATGGAGGGATACCCCCTTAACTGAGAGACAGGAGAGAAGTCCTAGTCCCTACTTCAAATGACATGACAGATTTATATGACCCAACCTGGATAGCATAGCCCAAGAAGTGGAATGGGGGTGGGGGGATGGGAGGGGAGGGTGGCCAGGGTGCATATGACAGGGGAAAGAGGGTAAGAGGGAAGGAGGGAGGGAGGGAAGGAGGAAGGAAGGGAGAGGAAACTGGGATCCACATGTAAAAATTTTAAATTATAATATTAATAAAAAAAGAAGGAAAAAATGCTGCTGGATTATATATATATATATATATATATATATATATATATATATATATTTTAAAATGTTTGACATCAAAATTTAAGCCTAAGGACAAGTTACTGGCGAAAAGGATTTCTAATTTTATTTCCACAGAAAATGAAAACCTGTGGATTCCTTCCAGACTAATGTGGTTTGATGGAGTAAGACCCCCTGAAGCAACATCAATGGGAAAATGCAGCCTTGCAGACCACTACAGCCAGGATTTCTGCATCTTCTTAGGATTCCCCCATGACAGTGCCCCCTACAAGAAGGAAGCATTTTGTAAAGAACAACGCCCAAATCCTAAATATTGTAAACAAAAAATAATTGCCCATTGGTTTGATAAACCAAAAAATTAAATGTTTTGAGAACACAACAAACTAGTCAGAAATGTCAATGCCGTTGCATTTATGCCAAAATAATCACAATTATCACCATTTAAAGCATAAAACTTTATAAACACACATCAATATGGGAAACAGAATATGTCTAAGACCTCGTGAGAGGTGAATTATAACCTAGAACTAAAGTGTTCCTTTGATGTATTCTAGAGCATGCATCTGTCAATCTTCATCTAAAGTTAAGACTAGGGCAGAATGTAAAACAGCCATGATTTTCCTTCCTGTAGGAACATGTGACAGAAGTATAATTGTATAAAACTAAAATATAATTTCTGTTACATATATATATATATACACATATATACACACATATATGTATGCATATATGTGTGTGTGTGTGTGTGTGTTTGGGTGGGTACAGTGTCATTTTATGAATGTCTGAATTACACTTGACAAAAATGTATGGCTTATACTAATACTTATTTCTTACCTTTTGTAGCTGATAGTTTATATACGTCTTTGTTCACTTAAAGAGAGAAATTATTAAAATCTAGATTTAGTGTCCAAATGTTCTATTCACTTCTGAATAATTCTGATTAATGTCATGGTCTTTGATTATAAAAAGCATCCATTCATAAACTCAAGTGGTCTTTCTTTAGTGCCCCATTCCCTTTCATTGTATTTTACAAAGTAACAAAAGCTCTTTTAAAAAGTGTACAATTACATCAAGAGCCACCTTCTGTCAAATTTGTATTGCTGTCCAAAAGAAATCCTACCATAATACAATACAATCATTGTTTTATGAGTTTCTGCTGACCAGAAATGAATTATATGACTACTTGAAGGCACAATGAAAGCCAATTGTATGTACAGTGCCCACCCATAACCTGGACAATTGTAGCTTGGAAGCTACTAGATTTTCACCCACTGCTCATTATATGTTAAGAAATATTTTTTCATTTTATCTCCTACTTACATTTGTTCTGTTTTCCTTATTTAAATTTGAAAATTAAAACCCATGAGTTACTTTTCCCCCTATAACATGCTTGTTTCAATCACAGAGTTCTTCTAACATCTTCATGCATTTCACATGTAAATTTTTCTTTAATTTTTTAAACCACAGAATCCTAAATTTCCCTGCAGTAAAATAATCATCAGGAAAAATATAATGGTTCTCTCTCCTAAATAAGCCAAATTGTCATAGCTTGAATTTTGAAAGCAATTGTTTGTGTATTTTCCATCCCTTCATCTGTTAGAGTGTGTATCCATATTTGACTAAATTGTACTTTAAGGAAGGCTAGATTAATACATTTTAATATGTCTGGAATGTCTTAGTTATCTCACAGTTATTACAGTTTGGATGGGTACTAAGTTGATCAATGCTTGCATATGTGCAATTGTTGATCATACTTACTATAATTTTGTGAATACAATTAAACCATGCTTCTTGATGTTAAGATTTTAGCATTGTCAATCTGCCAAAGATCACATTACATGACATTATAGCAAACATTCTTATATTATTTTTTAAAATTTAAATTAGAAACAAGCTTGTTTTATATATCAATCCCATTTCCCATACCCTCTCATCACCATTTGTTTCCCCCACCTACCCCCATCCCATCCACTTTCTGCTCCCCAGAGAGGGTGAGGCCTTCCGTGGGGAGTATTACAGCAAAAGCTTTATTTTTAATGTGTGAAGACATGCATAATATCAAATAAAGCATCAGAATGTAACTTGATCATATAAAAGTCATAGAATATCAATATAAACATCAAAGATAAAAATAAGAATGATTTTTCTTGAGAGTAGCAACCAACTGTATTATAAGACCTCAGAAGAAATTACAACAGTGAATATAGTTGTCTATATTTTAGTTAGTAAGACAACCTCAGAACTGAAACTTATAATCTGAACAGAACTGGTTCAGAAACAATATGTTCTGAATAATAGATTTTAGAATATATTTACTTTACAGTGTAAGAAGGAAGATACCAGTTATTAACAATGTATAGAGAATAATTTTAGGAAAGCTAGCTTTCAGAAGGAATTCAGAGCTCATGCCTTTAATGTCAGTTCTATGGAGAATTTTCAAAGGTTTGTAAAAACTAAGATAAAGCCAAATCAGCCGTTTCTATTCCTTAAGCTTATCTTAAACAATATGTTTGGGGCATTTGCTGGAAGGCATGGGAGCTGAAAAGGGAGCAGAACAGATGCTGCTGACACAGAAGAAATAGGTATTAGAAAAACTGTTACATTTAAACTTTAGCCTCAGACTGTTATGAGGAAATACGCAAAACAAATATTCCCAGTATCTGAAGCATTATGTGAAAGCAAGTCATTGTGGTTATAACCAAGATAAAACAATGCTAGGGAAGAAAAGACCCTAGTATAGTATGAATACCTTCATAAGATAAGAATATTTAAAGATAATGCTCACTGAAAGATACTGTATGCGTGAGTATAGAGTGAGAAACCTGAATGATTTTTCTATAGCCAATGTGGACCTAGTTTATTATTTCAGAGTTAATAGTCTTCTGTCCTGATAGCTTTTGGACTACTTGTGATATAAGATTTCGGGGGTAAGCATGTTTTATGGTAAGATGCCTATTTTGCCCTTGTTCTACTTCACTTTCTATTGTTATGTTATGCCTACCACTGACCAAAATCTAGTTGGGAGGGGAAGTGGTTTCTCTAACTTTCAGGGTATAATAGTCTTTCAAGGGAAGATAAAATGGAATTCAAAGTATGAACATGAAAATAGGAAGTGAAGCCTAACTTGTGCTTCTCACTGGCTTGCTTCCAGATTCAATTCCCTTTCTTAAGTAGTTCAGGCTCATTTGCCCACTTACACTGATAGTAAGTATATCATCTACTATGGGTTGGGCCCTACTATATTAGTAGGAACTCAAGAATATTTCTCAAAAGACATGTCTATAGGTCAATAGGATGGGCATAATTTCTCAACTGAGATTACTTTATAACAGGTGTGTCAGGATAACAATATTATCTATTACAACCTACCTCTTATCAAATTTATAAAAAGCCTGCACTAATGTCACAATATAAAACATAATACAAATTAAATCTTGCATTCTTTAAAATATTTAACACTAAAATAGTTCATAGTCCCCTCAAAAACACAAAGTATTTCATTGTGTGTAGCGTGAATGTTTTCAGCCAGCCCACCCACTGCCTGTCTGGCGCGCAGGCCCCAAATAACACTCAGAGACTCTGTATTTCATTCAATCCTGTTGGTCAGTTACTATCATTATTTATGGCTAGCTCTATCTTAGTGATTAACCCATTTCTACTTATCTAAATATTTCCACGTGGTCATCTTATCCAAGAGCAGCAGGCCGGCATCTTGTTTCCTCCAGGCTCTACATGCTGACTCCTCCTTACTACTTCCTCTTTCTTCCTTCTAATCTCCTAGCCCTGCCTATCTTGCTTTCCTATTAGCCACAGTGCTTTATTCATTAAACAGTATGAGAAACATATTTACAAAATAACATGTCCCATCATCTCCTCTTTTCTGTCTAAAATAAAAAGAAGGGGTTTAACCTTAACATAGCAAAATATATCTACAGCAGTTATCAAATAAGAATCAACATTCACAATATTTAGTCCATTAACATTTTGTAACATTTAAAGAAAATATCATCTATCCTGTCTTTGTGAGTCTAAAGTCCTATATGTAACTTATCTTTAATCCTAACTAAGGAAAACTATAACCATGGCTATCTGTCTTCAACTCCTTCAAAGATTACATAAGAATATTATATAAACTCTAGAAATGACAGAGACAACTCACTGCCTGGTCAGTCACCTGAATATCTTCTGTAATGTTCCATCTTCAGCTCATAGGCCATAGTGTGTCTGGCCGACTCTTTCATGAAGCAGGAACCCTGTAGCACTGTCCATCTTATTTTAGCAGTCACTTTTCTGTGGGTCCTGCATGTCCAGTTTATACAGCATAAAGTCAAACAGTCCAGAAGAGCAGTACCTTGCCCAAATGTAGCCATTTGCCATATTAGAAGCAAACGCCATAACGCATTTCTTTCATGTCCATCTTCCTTTCTGACACAGGTGGTGTTACCAGGAGCAGTTGTGCCTCACTGTCAAGAAAAACCCTAAACCATTTTAAATGCCATATTCTGTAGGTCTTTGAAAGGTTTGAAGAATGCCTATCCATCTCAAATACATCTCTGCATATCTAGAAATCCTAATTAACTCCAAGTTTTGGCTATAATAGGTAACTCTCTAATCTGTCCTAAATTATACATTACATTTTTCAATGAGCTATATAAACACAATACCTAACAAGAGGAGAAATATACATATCACAAAATCAACCTTAAATTGTATCAATAAATTAAAATCCATTCCAAAACATGGTATTCATACCATAATTCACTTTTTACCCTTAAAAAATTGTTTATTGTCATTAACCATTTATAAACAAGCCCATTTAAATGAAAACAAACATTTACAAACAATATTTGGATATTTGGGTGTCATTCATTCCAAACGGCTTCCTGCTGGTAGAGGGCACGGTCATGGGGATCTTAAGAAGACTCAGATATCTTGGCTGTAGTCTGCAAGGCTTTGTCCCAACTGCTTTGAATGTTGGATCACCTAGAGCACTGTTTCAGTGGGTCTGGCTTGATAAAACCATGTTAGTCTGGAAGAAATCCACAGCTTTTTATTTTAGAAATCCTTTCCACAATTAACTTGTCCTTGGACTTAAATTTTGGAGTCAAAGTATTTTTAAAATATATAAATTGAATTAGTCCAGCAGTATTTCTTTTATCAGTTGTTGTTATGTCCTCAGCAGTCAAATAATTTAAAGAAAACAGAACAGCATACAATATCCAAAGATTCTCTGTGCTTTTCATCTTTACCTGGCTTTTTTATATTACTCTATTTCTTCTACTTCTGTTTTTACATATTTTGAGACAGGGTAACTTTATCTGTCCTGGAATTCACTGCATACCAGGTTTACTTTGAAATCACAGAGATCTGTTTGCCTCTGCCTCCAAAGTGCTGAGATTAAAGGTGTGTGCCACCATACCCAGCCACTCTACTTCCTTTTTTCATTTTTAAACCATTGTATCCTGTTTCTTTTTCTCTCCCAAGCCAATGTATTTTTTAAAACACAGTGTAAACCTTTAGCATTTTTTCTTAATGTGACTCTGTCTTTACTTTAAATCTTTATCTTTTTCTGGCCACGAGTCTTTTATCTGCTAAACAACAATATTCCTAACATTCCTAAAATGAAAGACACGTTTTTTTTGTTTGTTTGTTTGTTTTATCAGTATATCCAAGATGGCAGTGGCTATTTTACCGCCAGCAGTGAGAGCTGTGCTCACTGTCTTGGTCTGCATCCAGCAGCATGCTGCCAGCTTGGAGATTATTAGCTCTCATGCACACCCATGAATTATTAGCAGAGCTCTTTAAAATCAGTGCAATTTTTTGCCACTTAGGCTGAGTCAGGAAACCTACCTTAAAGGAGCCGCGCAAATCTTTGTCTCTCACAAAACAGAGTCTCACCCAGAAAAATGCTGCTACCAAGAAGCTTTGCATGTCCTTGTTCTTTTGTTTCAAGTTATCCACTTTTATATTCTATGAATCAAGGTGTAGTTACAAGAAAAGCACAAAATCCAATACTTCAAACATCTGAATTTTGATAAACCAAACATATGATCAGGTAGGAAAACAGCACATCTTTGCATCATTAAATAAATACAGCATAAACAAATTTAACACTCCTTTACATAGTTAAAGTAATATAAACAATATATTCTGCAATAAACACAAATATGACACATCCTTACATAGTTAAAGTAATATTCCACACCACTGAAGTAACTGGTAGATGAAATGGTAAAGGACAGCCTCTGTTGCAGTAGAAACCATAGCAAGTTGGAAATTCCAAGAACATTGAACAACCAGAATGACATCAGTACGTGGGGATTGGAGCCAGATTGATTTTGCTAGAGAAGCTATACATGTCGTTGATGGCAGAGCTAAAAAAGTAAAACTGTCTATAATTGGATGGCAGAGTTAGAAAAGTGGACCTGGCAAAGGTCTTTGGAGACCAGAAGACTGTGAATGAATCCAGACATTAGACAATGAAATGTTTGAAGTATTGGAGTTTTACATTGAAAATTTGGATAATTGGACATGATTTATGTGTGTGTGTGTGTGTGTGTGTGTGTGTGTGTGTGTGTGTGTGTGTGTGTGCGTGCGCGCGCACGTCCATGAATGCACTCTGGAGCTTAGACATAGCTTTAATTTAATTCTTCTTCATTAAGTTGTCCAGTTTTTACAGCACCATTTGTTGAAGATGCTGTCTTTTCGTCAGTGTGTATTTTTTCTACATTTGTCAAATATCATGTGGATAAAATTATGTGCATTCATGTTTGTGTATTGCATTACATTCTTCTACATGGCTGTTTTTACATCTGTACCATGCTATTCCCATTTCTTTTGCTACATAATATGTTATGATACCTAGAATGGCAATCTCCCTATTACTGTTCATTCTGCCCATAATTTTGCTTTGTCTAAGTATGTGTTCTGTTTGTTTGTTGGTTGGTTGGTTGGTTGGTTGACTGAATGGTTGGTTTGTTATTTCAGTATCAACATTATTCTCCATATACCTTCCCTAAAAGTGTCTAAAGGATCCAGTATCAAGTTACATAATGCCAAATAAGGAAAGAAATATGTGTTCTAATGTTCTCAGTAAAATATCTGAAATCTGATTATATTGAATTGTATGAGTTTTACATATATGTGTCTTACAATATATAATATTACATCAGCAAGCTTTATTTTGATGAAGTCATTACAATCTGTGTATACAGATCCATCAATGTGAGATGTTCTGGTGTATTTTTATATATGTACTTGCACACAAGTGTGGGTATAAGAATATATGTGCATAATACACTTTATGTGTTTGTGCATAACTAGATCAGAGTTAAACTTTAGTTCTGTACTGTGTTATACTCTTTCTTACTTTTTACACAAGGTCTCTCACTGAGCTTAGAGTACAGTTAGGTTGGCTACAGAAAATACAATATTGTCTAGCCTCCTTTGCAATGGAGTTACAGCCTCATGCTGATATTCCATTAATGTTGTTAATGGGTATCTGAATTCTGTCCTCATGATTGTGCAACAAACATTTACTCACTGATTCAGTTCTTAACCCCTAGGTCTATATTATTGCCATAGATTTAGTTACAACTGAATAAAACCTAAATATAAAAATCAAAATCTTAATTCAATAAAACATTAAATTTTACATTGTATATTTTGCTTTCTATAAATAGAATTATTAATTGCATTTCATTTATCAGTCACTGTCTTCATTATGCTTTTATTGCTGTGAAGCTACACCATGAACCATGGCAACTCTTTTAAAGGAAAACATATAATTGGGTCTGGTTTATAGTTCAGAGTTTTAGTCCATTATCATCATGCAGGAAGACAGTGCTGGAGAGGTAGCTAAGAGTTCTAATTCACAGTAACTTTGACAACAACTAGAAGTCAAAACCCAATAACTGTGTGTAGTGACAATCTGACTTCAGAATTTTCACATTGTCTTATAATAAATAGAGAGAAATAAAAGTTACAGAGAAAATAGAAGTATTGATTTTTACAGAGGGGAGAAATTCTAAAGTAATTTCTCAAAAGAAACTGCTCTCCCAGAGAGAGCACATGATTTGACTTGGCAAAAATCTTTATGGTAACAATTTAAATGTATTCAAAGATGATTTAATAGCTTAGATTAAAAAAAAGAGTATAAGATGTTTTCTCACAAAATAGCATTTATACAAAGACAAACATTTTGTTTTCAGAGAATTGCAACATTTGGCATTGGAAAGGACAGCTAAAGTAATACCATCACTACAGGATTAAGGGGGAATATTGAGAAGGGAAATGTAAGCAAACATAGGGAAAGATGAGCAGAAATTAAGCACTCTCAGGAAGACACACGCACACACACACACACACACACACACACACACACACACACACACACCAATGTGATGTGACAAAATGAAGTTGTTCGTTTTTCACCCTCAATTACATCAAACGTAAAGGGAGATTCAGAAGAGACAGGCAAGAATAGAATTTTAAACTGGTGAGACCTAATCTGCTTAATTTAATGGAAGAATATATACATATGTTTTGGAGACCAGATATGTGTCGGGCATTGCAAAAGGATATGTGAATAATTTTCATATCATTTGACTAATCAATTATATGTGCATATATTAGATGCTCCACTACAAATCAGAAACTGGTACAGTGAATCTTAACACATTCTGTCTTTCTCATGCTACTATCCAGACAGATCCTACTTGGCTTCTGAGAACAGACACAGTTGTATACATGTCTGTATGTGTACTACTCGTGCTTCTTTGTTTTTCCTTTTTGTTTGTTTTGTTCTGTGATGTTTTTTGTTTTGTTTTCTTGTCTGATTTCAAAAGGGAGAGAAAAGATGTGAAGTTAGATTAATTGGGGATTGGAAGCATCTGTGGTGAGATAAGAGAGGAAATAAAATGATCAGAATATTCTATACATTAAAAACTTTTTTATTTGAAGAAAATGCTGTAATTACAGAGTTACAGAATTGCAAAAGGTTAACTTTTGAGTTTTTAATTTAATGCTGGTGTGAAGGCAATAAAAATTCAGTAACAACCAGGATTTGAATAATGAAATCTACTCTTTAACAAAGCTTGGCATTTGGAAAGTCCCCACAAAGAATGACTCCCTAAAAACTGCCCAATAACAAAGGCAGATATTCTACAGTGTACTCTATATTAAGCTATGTTGTCTGCTGAGGTAGGCTTACAAAATGAAGTTTCTTTGAAAATGTTTTCAATTTGTAATTTGGGGTAGGCATGCATATAACTAACTTGTAAATTAAAAAGAGGAACAGGCTATGTACTCACTCATATATGGATTTTAGACCTAGAGCAAAGGATCGCCAGCATATAATTCTCACCACCAGAGGAACTAGGATACAAGGTGTATTCTAAGAAATTTATATATGGTCCCTCACAAAAGGTGGAAGGGACAAGTCCCCAGAGCACATGGGAAGTGGGGGGGTACAGTGAATGGAGAGAGAACTAGGAGAAAGAGAAGGGGAGAAGAGGAAAGCACACGTGACTAAGAAGATTGAGTCAGGGTAGGAATAGAAGACAGAAGAGAAAGAGGGAGAGAACATAAAAGAGGGAGCCATTTCTTGTTTGAAGAGAAAAACGAACCTAAAGAAAAGTCTAAAGTCCTACAAGACTGATTCCAATTAACTATTTGAACAACTGTGGAAAGCTTACCATAAATGTCCTTCCCTGATAGTGAGATCATCAACTAAATTAACTACCATCATGGAGTCCTCATCTAGTACTTGTTGGAAATAGAAGTAAACACCCATAACTAAATACTGAGTTGGACTAGAATCCAGATACACAGAGAGAGAGGACAAGGGCAGTTTGCTGAAACACACAAAGACAGCTGACCTGAACAAGGAGGAGCTAATGGGTCCACAAGAATGATAGCTGGGAATCCAGCGTGGGACTGTCTCAGACCCCCTGAATATGGGTCTTAGCTAGAAGGACTGAGAAGTCAAAGGGACCTTAGAGAGTAGAACCAGGAAGTATTCCTGGTGCACAAAAGGACCTTGCAGACACATCCCCCATGGAGAGATACTCCCTTAACCTAGAGACAGGAGAGAAGTCATAGTCTCTACTTCAAATGACTTGGCAGATTTACATGACCTAACCTGGATGGCATAGCCCTACATGTGGAATGGGGAAGGAGGAATGGAAGGAGAAGGTGGACAGGGTGCATGCCACAGGGGAAAGAGGGTAAGGGTGAGGGAGGGAGAGGAAACTTGGATCAACATGTAAAATTTTTAAATTATATTATTAATTTAAAAAAGTGTGAGCATATTTTCCTTTATAGTAGATTGAAAATAACTTGTTTGAGAACAAAAGTACTGAGAAGATCACGATGACTGTTAAAATGAAGTTGCAATGGGTATCATAGTATACTTTATTTAAATTTAAGAAAAACTATAGAGTTAGTAGACCTAGTGTAAAATACATGAAGGCATGACAACTATCTACAATGTAGACATATATGAAATACAATCCTTTTCCAAAACATCATTAAACTTAACAAAATATATAAATCATAAAATGTATACTCTCTCTGGGGTCTCAGTGTGTAAATGACTTGCAACAAATGGATGAGGAGCTGAGTTTGGATCTTATAGCACTCATTTAAAAGTCATGTATGTAATATTAAATTATAGTTTCAATACTGGAATACTGGAGACAGTCTTAATTTCTCAAACATTCTAGCTAGCTACTCTAACCCAATAAGTCAGGTCCAGGTGCAGTTATTAGGTCCTAGCTTAATAAATAAGTTGGTGGATGATAAACAAAAATGCTAGATATTGGCTTCTGACCTACACACACACACACACACACACACACACACACACCATACATATATGTTGCCTACACATGTACAAATATACAGTCCTTCATGCACACATATACACTCCTCATAAGTATAATGTCCAATTTCATTAAGTATTAAGAACTGAGGGGAAAAGAAAACATATATAAAAATAAAGAAATATAACTTTAAATATTAAATAGACCCAAAAGAAATCAGAAGGGAAATTAAAAATAACCTGAGAGGAATGGGAATGGAAAACACCATGAAAACTTACAGGAAGACACTTTGTTTGAAAAAAGTTAAAATTGTAACCACATATACTAAAAGGATTGAAAAATTAATAAACCTAAAATGTAGAATAGAAAAGTGAATATAGGAATTTGAGCAGTTGTTCATATGGTGAAAGAAAAGTAATAAATAATATAAATATCAAAATTTGTTTTACTAATGATGTTAATGAAAACTAATTATTATAAAGTGATAATTTACCTAAAAGGATGCTGTGATAAAAAATTGAAAACATGGGTGTTTACTTCTATTTCCAACAAGTACTAGATGAGGACTCCATGATGGTAGTTAATTTAGTTGATGATATCACTATCAGGGAAGGACATTTATGGTAAGCTTTCTTACCATTTATGGTAAGCGTTCCACAAAGTGCCAAATTTTGTATAAGTATATATGTTTAAAAAGCCTTCTTTTCAGGGTAAAAAAAAGCTACAAGTACAAGAAAAACATAACTAAACTCAAAATATACTAAAGGAAGTGTAGAGAGATGGAATTGTAGAGAGACTTCTCCAAAGATATTTTTTTTAATTTTTACAAACAATCTTACTTTATATGCCAATGGGAGTAGCCTCCCCCCCCCGGTCTGTCTGTAGTTCCACTCCCCTCATGATCTCTCCATCCCACCCCCTATCCACTCTTCAGAAAGTTTTACATCTTCCATGGGTAATTATCCAAGTCTGCCACATCATTTGGGGCAGGGCTGAGGCCTCCCTCCCAATATCTAGGCTTAGCAAGGTATTGTTCCATAGGGAATAAGCTCCAAAAAAACAAATCACTCATCAGTGTATATTAGACATAAAGCAAAGGATAGCCAGCCTACAATCTACATCCACAGAGAAGCTAGGAAACAAGGACCCTAAAAGAGAAATACATGGACCAACCCCAAGGAAGGGAAAATAGACAAGATCTCCCGAATCAATTGGGAACATGGAGTGAGGAGGGAGGGAGGTAGGAGACAGAGGAAAGGAGAAGGGGAGGGGGAGGAGAACATGATGGATCAGAAAGGTTCAGTTGAGAGAATGACACACAGAGAGAGAACAAGGAAAGGGATACCTTGATAAAAAGAAAAATTATATAGAGTTAATGAGAAATCTGGCACTAGGGAATTTCCACAAGGATGATCCCAACTAAAAATCTAAGCAAAAGTGAACAACCTATAATAAATTTCCTTGCCTTATAATGAGTCAGGTGACTACATTAAATGCCATCATACAGCTTCTATCCAGTTACTGAAGTGGTCAAGATCATGTTGCGGAAACTCAACGGCATTTTAAAAGAAACGCTTTAGTCATTTTGGTTGTTCATGTATGTAGAAGCATTTAAAACTCTTTGTTGTATGACTAATCCTTCCTAAACTATTAGAGAATGAGAAGGGCACTGCCAAGCTCCTTCTGCAAAGCTAGTGTCCCTGTAATGCGGGATGTAGTAAAGGCACAAACAAATCAACAAAAACCTATAGCTTAATATTCCTGATAATCATGGACTAAAAATGTTCAGTACATTACTTGCAAAGACAATACAGACCTATATAAAATTAGTGTACCAAGCTGGCTTTAGAACTGAAATGTAGTGATGGGTCAATATATACATCAATAAATACAATAAGGCATAAAACAGAGTTAAAAACAAGTAACATGATCATGTCAATGGTTGAAAGAAAAATCTTTTGATAAAATCTAAGATGTCAATATGATAAATGACCTAGAGAAAGTAGTGCTATGGGGAACATACCTCATATATAAGAAATCTACATGTGAGAAATCCACAATGAATATCACCATAAATGGAGGAAAGCTTGAAACAACCTGTCTGTTGTAACAAAACAGCAATGTCAACTATGCCTGGTCTTTTTCAATATTGTTCAGCAGTACTAACTAGAGAAATAAGGCAAGAGAAAGAATATAAAAAATCTAAATAGGGAAAGAAATCAGACCATTTAATTGCAGATGACAACATACTATAAACTAGAGATACTAAAATGTCTATCCAAAAATCTCTAGAAATGATAAACAAGTTAGCACGTTAGCAGTACACAGAATCAGCTTATACAAATCATAAAGAGAAAGAGATCATTGACTCCTTCCATTTACAATAGCCTCAAATATATTCTTGAATAAACCTAGCCAAGGAATTGAAGGACCTCTACAATGAAAACAGTGAACTTCTGAAAAGAGAGATAAAGACACTACAAAACAGAAATGTTTAAAAAGCTCAGAGATTGTTAGAATACATATGGTTTAAAATGCTATCTATAATTTTACTTTAACAAAACTATTTACAGATTTCATGCAATCCCAATTGAAATTTTCATTGTGCTCTTGACAAAAATATAGGGGAAAAAACTATCCTAAAATTCACATGAAACCACAGAAGATCCAGAGATAGTGAAACAATCCATGAACAGGATCATTACAGGGAGATTGGCATTCCAGATTTTAATATACATAACAGAGAAGAACAATGTGGTATTTCAGCCAAAGCTGTATGAAAGAACTTTCTGAATAGGTCTCCATATACTCAAGTGCTGGGAGCTGTGTGGCCTAGTTTCAGATCAACACATGAATGCTTTCCCAATGGTCTCCACAAGGGAAGGCCCATTGAGACAATCTCTGTGAAAATACCAATGAACTTCAGGACAGTGAAGCTGGGACCCAGCAGCATGCATGCTCTCTTTTCTCTCATAATGTTGATGATTCTCTTGGTGGTTTATTATTTCACTTTGTCAGTCACATATTAGAAAGATGTGATCATTCCTGGAAACCTCATTTTTTCTCAAATATTTTCTTCCTAAATTTTTTTTTTGGATTGATGATTCTTGTTTCTTACCTAGAAATACCAGCCGCTATTCCATACTCTGGAAATTTTTTTTGATGTAATGCTAACAGACTCAGAAGTAATAAAAGTTAGTGGGCACATATAAGGAAGTAACACAGGGAACATTTTTATGACTCCCAATTCTAGAAGGAAATAAAACAAAACAAAACATTAAGAACAGTGTGGCATGATAGGAAAAGTTGCCTAATCAAAGCTCATCTTTATAGAGAGGCTTAGGCATGCAGGACCTGTTTTATACAACAAGGGAATAGTTAAGGAAATAAAAGCTAACTGTATGGAAGTAGCTTAATCATGATACCACTATTTCTGTAATTTAGTTTGGTAAGTTTTGAATGATATTGCATGAAAATTTGTGCCTGTGTGTATCACCTTTTTTCTTTGTCTCGATGAAATGTATCTGGCTTGATATTAACCAAGCTACCAAAAACTGAGTGATGTTTTTTATTTAAAATTTGTATTGATTTAAAATTTGGGAAATACATGACTGTTTTTGTCTGCGGTTAACTCTGGGGTTGGAAAAACACATTTGTTTTGGAAGTATAAATAAAGACAGGTCAAACTATTCAGGGCCACCACTGGTGGGAAACTCATCTGGTGACGAAACAATTCTTTTTGACACACTATGCTTCCCAGTATCAGGTCCTAGGCTCATCTGAGGCAGAAACCAGTACTGAAGTATTCAGGCAAAAGTTGGGTGTTTTAAAACTAAAATGCTTCCTTACAGCTAAAGAAACAATCAACTCCATGAAGAGAAATCTCACAGACTAAGAGGGAAACTGCCAGCTGTGCATCTGACAGAAGATTACTACCAAGTGTATCTAAAGGACTCAAAAGGAGAAAGCTAGGAGGAATGGAAACGGGAAGGGACAGAAGAAGGAAGGGGTAGGAAGAGAGAGAAAAAGAGATATTAAAAAAATCATCCTTAGATTTAAACAGAGAATTCTCAAAGAAGAAAAAGTTGACTAATAATATCTCCAAAATGTTCATTCACCATAGTAATTAGAAAAAAGGTAATCAAAACAACTTTGAGATTTCATCTTATCTCAGTAAGAATGTCAAAGATCAACAAAACATCTGGCAATTAGTGCTGGAAGAGTATAGGGGAAAGGTATTAAGAGTATGTTTTTTCTGCCTATCTTGTCCCTCTGCCATGCCAGCCCCAAATAACACACAGAGATGCTGTATTTGATATAATACTGTTGGCCTGTTGCTTAGTATTTCTTATTGGCCAGCTCTGCCTTAAATATTAACCCATTTCTATTAATCTCAGTATTTCCACGTGGTCTCATCTTACCAGAGAGGGGCTGGTGTTCTTCTCTCTCCATTTTCCATCTTCTATCTCCTCCCTACTACTTCCTCTCTCCTCCTAGTCTCCTTGTCCCACCTATCTTGCTTTCCTGTTGGTCAACAGTGCTTTATTTATTAACCAATAAGAGAAACATATTTACAGAATGACACCTCCCATCAAAAGGAACACTGAGTTACTGATGGATGCATTTGGAAAATGTTGCAGCCACTATGAAAAATCAGTGCAGAGAATTTTCAAATATCTAAAAATAAATCTACCATATGACCTAGGTACATTACTCCTGGGCATATATCCAAAGGACTAATTCACAAATACCTGCTCAGTCATGTCAGTATTGCTCTATTGACACTGACACCACTTAAGTGTCCTTAACTATCAAGAGGACAATGGTAACAGAATAATATATACTATAGAATACTATACAGCAGTAAAGAAAAATGAAATCATTAACTTTGTAGGAAAATATATGCTACTAGAAAAGACCATAATCTAGATGAAGAAAAAAAGTACAATTTGAAGATGTGAATATATATTTTGGAATAAATTTAGAAAGCAAAAGAGTAAAAAAACAAAGAGTGTTGACAGAACAAGGGGTTTGGAGAGCCATAGTGAAGTAAATAGAGTAGAAGTTATCTGATAGGGAAAATGGAGAAAAGCAGAGCCCTAGTTTCAGAAGAGAGAGGGAGGTGAGTACAGAAGAAGGGATGAAAGAGAATAAATTAACAGTGAGGATAACTGGAAAAGTCATAAGAGATCACACAACTATTCACCAAAACACAAATCACTATAATATTACAAGAAAGTCTGCAGATTCATAAATATACACATAGTTGGAGTGAAATTTTTTCATTTGGGGTGATAACGTTTTATCAAAGAATCAAAGACCACCTCAAATAACCCAGAACTGGGCATTAGAAGCCCTTATTTGAGTTGTTGGCCAGGGTTGTACAAGAGACTTCCAAAACATATTCCCCTTGTTATCACCTCCCCCAACCATATATATATATATATATATATATATATATATATATATATATATTTATTTATTTATTATATATATTATGTATGTATTTATTATATATAGTATGTATACACATATATATTTATATATATATTCAATTAAAGGAGGCAATGACATTTAAGGAAACAAAGAGGAGTACAAGGTATGATTTTAGGGAGGAGGGTGGGGAATGGGAAGGGGAAACTAATATTACAGTATTGTAATCACAAAGTTAAAATACTAAAAACTTTGAATTTCTGGCTTATATTTTTAATGATGAATAGTGTATACATAAATAATATAGCTGTTAAAAAAAGAATTCACTATACCTAAAGTTATAAAGATGCTATTGTCTTTATTTGTCCTGAAAGAATTAGAAATCATATATAATATTTTCACTGCTGTATGAGCTACTGAAATTTCTAGTATGAAATGTTTAGAAACTTGCACTTAAGGCTTATTCTAGGTAAGACTATTTTCCTAGATGAAGAAAATAGACAGAGGGGTTTTTATTACTGTTCCATTTAAATTATATGAGGACACATATCTAAATTTCAACATCTGAATCATAATGGCATACTCTGTCCTTAGTTAATTTTTCTTACAGGAACACATTATTTTTTTATTGAATATATTGCATTGTGTCACCTGAGGAGTGATGTTTATAGTAATGTAGAATTAAATATTACTTATGCCCGCTGTCATCTCAGCAAAATAAACCCATAGTAATTATCTGTTACAGAACATAGGTTTGGATCTTGAATAAAATCAGAGAAATTTTACCCCTCTCAAACAGAGTGATAACTTTCATTGTTGTTCATAACCTTGCTACTGTAACATCTATCTGTAATATATATATATATATATATATATATATATATATATATATATATATTCTCTCTAGGATGTGACCCTGTTTCAATAATTTCCAGCTATAATTCTGAGAAACCATAGACCCCTGGAAAAGGGGACTATGCAGTAATTCATGGAAATTTATATGAACTGTATTTTAGAACACAAAATTGGGTACATGAGATGATTAGTTAAAAATCTATTTTCACCTAATAATTGATATCACACTAGGGTATACGTTGTACATATTATCACATGATAAACCAATTATCTAACTTTGAGATTAGCAAATTCTCTGCAAAGTCTATTCCTGAAGAGTAGGCTGGAAAAGAGAAGGGCCATCTGACTGCCATGGTGAGAATGGTTCTTATTTCTAACACTCCCCTTATGAACTCAGAGATGTCCACAGGTTGGAATGGTTCAGATAAAAGCAATTTAGAGGTTTGTGGTGAATTTTTAAAGATTGTGGTTCAGTATGTACATATTGAAAGATGGAGTTAATGTGTAAGAATGTTTTTAGCCTGAAGGGAAAGCAGTTAAGAGGAATCTTCCCTCTGTAGTATAAGAAAACAGGAACTAGGTGAGGGTTAGTGAGTCACTCTGTTGCCATGATGAAACATCATAGCCAAAACAACATAGGGATAAAGTTTTATTTTGTTTATAATTCTATATCACAGTTCACTATTTAAGGAAGTCTGGGTAGAAACTCAAGTTGGACAGGATCCTGGAGGAAGGAGTTAATGCAGAGGCCAGGGAGGGTGCTGCTACTCCTAACAGGCTTGCTCAGTCTTCTTTCTCATAGCACTCAGGACAAGCAGCACACTGCTGTGCCCTCTCATTTCAGTTACCAGTGGAGGACATGTCCTACAGGCTTGCCATAGTCCTATCATGTGGTGTCATTTTCTCAATCAAGGTTCTTGTCTCTCCGATGAATCATAATGTGTCAAACTGATAAAAAGCAAAAAAGCATGCAAACAAACTAAAACCTAACATAGTCTGTGAAGTATGTGTCTCTGTAATAAACAAAAACTATCATAGGAACTATTAAAATTCACAAGGAAGTCATGTTTTTTCATACTAGAGAAAAATAAAAGGAACTGAGAATGAAGGTAAGGATCTAGTTTTGAAAACAAAAACAAAACCATTTATGCATTTTGAACATTTATTTAATAGGATAACAAAGTATTAAAAAGTAAAAGAAAGTAGAATAGTAAATCTAACACAAAGTTCTTTTTCTGTCCTTATAGGTAGGAACTCTGAATTTTACCAATTTGTCTTGATTTGAACATTTGGCCTACCTCCATTTGGCTTGAAACCATCTACCACTGAAAGACTGGTGAGGCCCCCAGGCTAAGATCACAGCCTTAGAGGGCTGTAATCAGCTATGGCCTAATGTTGGAAATAATAGATCAGATCCTTAGGATCCTGTCCAGTGAGCAATGGGATGGCAAATGCCTGAGGCTAATTGTTCTAGGAGCCAAAGACAATTCACTGTGTCAAGAAAGGGAACTTAAACTTTACTGATGTAAATTCAAGAATTCAAGTTATCTTTTATCTTTCTCCTCTTTCTGAAAGTGATTATTATACAGAATGGAGTGATGTCTGTATGTTATGCTGCTATGCTTTTTTTATTAAGTTTCTTCATTTCTTCAATATTGCTGGAGGAGGTTGGAACATAAGTTGTCTCATGTAGTAACTCATCTTTTTACGTACTTATATCTAAGTGATTTGATACCTTTTCATTTAATAAGAAATTAAAATGAAAGCCTTTTGCCTATTTTCGTTCCTATAATTGATTTGTGGATCCTAACATATACAGTGTCACTATTATTTATATATCTGTACACTCATATTTGTATATGTTGGGAGGGATATGCATGTACATGGGCCTATGAAAGAGAAATAATAAGCCTGTGGCCCTATAAATTTGCTGTTCAGAATATGGGAACACATCTCCTCACTGGACCTGAGCATGATAATTAGAATAGACGAAATAACTACTAATCTCTCAGGATCAGCTTGCCTCTACTTCCCAAGTGTTTGGATTATAGGCAAGTGTTGCTGCTATGCTTTTCTTTTCATGTGAATAATATGGAAAATTGTTAGGTGTTCTTGCTTCTAAAAGGGAACACTCACCCTTGCTTGTGAGATTGCAAACTTCTACAGCCACTATGAATATCAGTGTGACGATCCATCTTGATATTGGGAGTCACTCTACCTCAAGATCAATCTATACCACTCTAGAACATATACCCAAAGGATACTTCATCCTACAACAGGTGCCTTCCTTAATCTTGTTTACTACTGCTTTATTTATAATACCCAAAGATTCAAAACAAAATAGATGTCCCTCAACAGAAGAATGTATAAAGAATACATGGTGCATTACCACAATGCCCTAATAATCAGTTGCTAATATAATCCTTATAAATTTATAGACAAATGGATGAAAATAGAAAAATATCATCCTTAGTTAACTTGGACCCAGAAAGGTAAATATAATATGTATTTACTTGTATGTGGCAATTGGTCATTAAGTAAATTGTAACCAAGCTACAATCCATAGACCCATAGAACAAGGGTCTATGAGGATACATGGATCTCTCTGAGAGGTAAAAATGGAATAGGTATTATGGTATACTGAAGGTAGGGAGGACAGGAAAAAGAGAATCAGTTGGGTAAGGGAGAGGACAGGTAGTTGAGGAATGGAATGAGAAGAAAAAGCTAAATTTG
This sequence comes from Cricetiscus sungorus, assembly GCA_030556225.1. Taxonomy (NCBI): domain Eukaryota; kingdom Metazoa; phylum Chordata; class Mammalia; order Rodentia; family Cricetidae; genus Cricetiscus; species Cricetiscus sungorus. The sequence continues at coordinate 2,280,861 of JANBXA010000600.1, read as the reverse complement.
AGGGCATCTGTGAGTGGGGTATAGAAATCTAGTGTGGTGGAAACTTTCAAATTATATGAAGGTGATATTAATGGAGGCAGCAAATAATGAAGAAGTTAGAGTCCTGACTGGCCATCTCATAACCAAACAAAGCCTCCAGTTATGTGAACTGAGTTACAACCAATTGAGTTGTTTGACAAAGGGATCCAAGGAAATATCTAAAGTGCTCAAGCTATTACCAAGACAATAGGTTGCTCTCCAAAAACTGAGAGCAAGGCTTTATATCTAGAGATAACTCCTACATAATATGCTGAGCATGGAGAGCTCTAGATAGCACCATAACCTATATGTTGAAGTGTCTTCAGTACAGGAATATACTCTGCAGGTTATCACAGAAGAAACATAGACACTAACCCAGCAAAACATTTGTTCTCTAATGCTGTCCTGCTTGCACAATATGCCAGTCTCTAGTTTTCAACTTGTGGGTTACAACTCCTTTAGTAGTCACATATGAGATACCCTGAATATCAGATATTTACATTACAATTTACAGCTAACAAAATTACAGTTATTATGTAGCTATAAAATAATGTTATGGTTGTGGGTCACACAATAGTAGGAATTGTAATAAAGAGTGCAGTATTAGGAAAGAGGAGAACCACTGTATTAGGGCTAAAAGTACTAGGGCACAAAGCTTGTGGCAGCAACCAACCAATGTAGAACCTGACTTAAGGCCCACTCCATTAGATGGAGCCCATAGCCAACACTGTTTGGGTGACTAAGAACCCTAGACTAGATAGCATGGAGGCCTAATGTAATAACAAATTCTACTTGCCTTAAAAACAAAATGGAATGATAAAATAATATTCTTAGTAATATTCTGCTAGATCAGTGTCATATCCAGCCATGATCAGAGAAACTTCATCCTTCAGCAAATGAGAACATATACAAAGACCCACAGACAAACATTACACAGAATGTGAGGGACTTTGGGACACTCAAATCTAGTGTTGTCTCCATCAAATTTCTTTTCTCAGAGCTCAGACAACCCTGCAGAAGAAGAGGCAGAAAGAGAGTAGGAGCCAGAATGGGTGGAGGACAACACCAGAAGAACAAGTTCCTACAAATCAACTAGAAAAGCTCACATGAGCTCATAGAGCCTGAAGAAGCAAGCACATGCTCTACAAGTCCTTTTCACCAGGTACTTTGCAAATTAGTATGGATTTCAGCTTAGTATTTGTATGAAAATCCCAAGTCTGTGAATGAGTGAATCCCTGACTCTAGCGCCTCCTATTGGACTCTTTTTTCCTTCTGTTGTTTTGCCTTGTCTAACTTCAATGTTTTCTTTAGTTTATTACATTTTAATTTGTTTGGTTTTGTTGTTATTTGTTATAATCCCATTGTTTTCTAATGATAGACAGAAATGAATCCAAATTGGAGGAAAAGTGGGAAGGAACATGGAGGAATAAACAAATAGAAAATTGTAATCAGGATATATGGTGTAAGAAAAGAAACAATTTTCAATAAAATAGACTTAAGTGAATGTACCATCTCCCCAGCCCCATCACTTTTTCTAAATTTAAAATCAACAGTAGATTCTGGAAATTAATTTATATTTTATAATATACATAACAGTTTAATGTTGTATTTCTCAAAAGTACTGAAAAATGTAATATCAAAGATATTTAATTTTTACACTGAAACATAACCCTCTGCAAAGTTTGCTGAGTATGATAAAACTTGTTGTTTTCTTACTTGCAGCTGGAGTCACCAAGGGACCAAAAAATTCAAGGGGAGCCACATGGCCTTGGAAGAGGAGTTTTAGAGGAGATAGTAGAACACAGGAGCTATGAAAGGGGAAATTGACAAAAATGGGGAGATTTAGCTGGGAGATGACAGAGAAGACAATATAGAGGAAAGAAGGATAAAGAACATTAAGTATATTTGTTAAGTCCACATGGAAATATATTTTGTGTTTAGTGTGTGTGTGTGTGTGTGTGTGTGTGTGTGTGTGTGTGTCTGTGTGTGTGTGTGTGTCTGTGTAGAAGCCCTACTTCTGACTAAGTGGGGGATATTGGGAGTCAGCTAATAAAGCACTTTCCATTTATGTGTGTAAGCTCGTGTTTGGATACCCAGCACCCACAAAAGAAAATGAAAAGCTGAGGACTGCATTTTAAATCCCAGGGATGGTGATGTGGAGGCAAGCAGATCTGAAGTTCTACATGAATGTGTTAGCTCCAGATGCAATGAGAAGGCCTGTCTCATAAAAGCAATCAAGACCCCTGGCATTGACTTCTGGCCTCCACATGAACAAGCATGTGTACCCAGGCAAACTTTGGCATCACATGTGGAGATGAACACAGGTTTCTTAAAGAAGCAGAGTCAATTTTTTGGCTTTATGGAAGCTTTACACAAATAATAACAAGCAATCAGTAATTGTGTGAGACAAAGCCATTCTTCTATATATCCCATGTCTCGACATTTTCTTCATTTAGTGCATCTTTGAAGGAAATATGAGGCTTTTCCTTATCAGAAAATATTATGTGTATGTGCATGCTTCTTAAAATTCAAAGTTCATATAATAAACCAAACAAGAGGAATATTATCACAGACACCTAGGTTATGGTACAGTTTCCAGTGCCAATGGAATATTTGATGAAATTTTGAAAGAGAGAGTCACCATGTAAGCTCATGAATGAGTAAAGAACCTAAAAAGAGTTGATATTATGAATCTAATATATATTAAACTTACCAACATATTACACAGAATAAATGGATTCAAATGAAATGTAAAGCTCACCGCATTATGTTGTCCACCTCTGGAATGGATGTGAATTTCTAGGACAGTGTCCAAGGACTGATGACTGAAAAGTTGTGATGGAAAAGATGGTCTTTTGAAAAGTACAACCGAGACAGTAAACTACAGTAAGATCCAATGTTTAAAGTGTCTATGCCCCAGACAATGTGTTGTGTTTAAATGCCTGCATAATAATGTACAATAAAACTGTATAAAACAGGTATTTTGTATTCACAGGAAAAGCATGATATGTGAATGGGGTACACTGTTATTAACTAGAAAAATGGAATGCTAACATGTAGTCTATCTTTATAGATTTTATAAATTTTCAAAATTTGGAAACTATTTAAATAAAAAATGTGAAAATAATTATTGAAATTTAAGACAAGTATTTAAGATCATAACTAAACCAAGCTGTTTTCCATTGGACATTGTAGTCCAAGCATGAAGGTGAAGAAAATAGTGTGTGGGAAGGTTTGTGTATGTGTATATGTTGTTGTTGTTATTGTTTATTTAAATCAATTGTGTTGATTTATATTTCTGGTCAACAGGACTATAATTGGATTCTCCTAGGAGACACATCCTTGTGCAAGTCTGTGAAGGTGTTTTCAGAAATGATGGAGTAGGGGAAGAACACAAGCCAGGATTGTGGGAGTCACCCTAGACTAAATAAAAGGGAAAGGAGAAAGGCAAGGGAATGCCTGCAAACTCCTAGCTATGCTTCTTGATCTGGTGCAACTATGCTGGCTCTATCAGCAGTAGCCACTCCTGTGAAGGAGTTCCGCCTGCTGCAAATTTCCTGTCTTGTATTGTTTCTTCAAATGTATTTGTCACAGAATTGAACAAAGTAACTACAGATCTTTAAACAGAAAAAAAATCATTCTTGTCTCTTTTGACACCCCTCTCTCTCTCTCTCCCTTCATTCTCTCCTATTCTTCTTCCTCCTCCATTTTGCTCCCCTGTCTATTCCTGCTACTGCATATCCTCTATGCATGAAGAGGTTTTAACACTGCAAAGAAACATATAAATGAAGAGTAAACATGGAAAATAAAATCACTTGTAAACCACAAACTACTCCACAATTATGAGTATAGTGTGTTATAAACAGAGGATAATCATAACAACATTGAAACTTACAAAGTAAATGTATCAAATTTATAACATAAGGTGTAATGAAAGAGAAAGTTTGCCATAATTGGGGATAAAAAGCATTTCTTTGCCATCTACTACCCCAAACTAAATGTCAAACATAAAAATGCAAGGTTTATCCAAAGTTAACAGGAAAATTCTTCTATAAACACAGCAGCAATCTAACCTCAATATACTAAAAAAATTGGAGTGGCTCAAATGGATTTTAAAGTATTTAGACTCATGTTTCTCTTTGGGGAAAGGTATATGATAAGCAAGACCAAAGGAGAAACTTCAGTATATAACTTGAATTGATAAGGAACAAATTGATTCCTTAACAAATGTAATCACCTTGATACTCAGACATAATAATCCTAGTTAATTATGTTAATCATTTTTCTAGAATAGTAATAACTAATAAGAAAATGGTAAATATTAAGGAAGACATCCAGATAATTGCAAAGCACTGCAATTATTCAACCATACATATAGAGAGATACTGATAATTAAAAATATAATTTATTAAAGGTAGTCAAGGGAGCCCTGAATGAATGTATAGACTCGATAAATCTTGAGTGAATGAATAGGGTACATATCTGTATTGTGGTTTAGTAAGGATCAGGATAAACAAATATGCTGAATAGATGTTTATTCAGGGAGAAATAACTTACAACCTAGACAGATGAACACCAGCAAGTTCCACCGGATGCTCTCCTCTCCATGTCCCACCAGCAAGAAAGCATTCCCCAGCTCCTCTTCAGACCTAGTTCCATGGGTCACTTCTGCCCCTGGCTCCACCCCAATGGGTGTGGTCAGTGACACCAAAGCAGACAAAGTGAATACCCCACTACATATAGGCAAACCAGGTCAAGGACACCGATGCATCAGTCCTATGAGGACTGAAAGCCATCCTCTGTGTGAGGCTCAGAGGCAATGGCAAAGCCTTTCTCTGACCATATGCTGATGTTGACCTTGCCTAAAAAAACTATTTTTGGCACCTTCCTTTTACAGGGTGACTATAACCTAAACCTGCTCTCCTGGAGCCTCATTAACAGACTGGCTAACCCCTCCTGACTATGTCAGGCTGTACATAGTAAACTCACTGAGGTTATGCATTGTTGTGTTGGTGGTGCTGCTCCATCAGAAAGAGCAAACCCCACCAGTTCCCAAATTCTCTGTACATGTATCAGTGTGTCTGTTCTTCATTTCCTTGCAGCTCCAATCAGATTCCTAGGAACAACCCATGTGGGGATATAGCAATTTACAATATTCCATTAAAAAATAAAATCAGGATTGCCTTACATTAAAATAAAAATCTATCTATATAAGTATTCTATTACTTTTATTATATGAGTAAAGTTTATTTAGAATAGCCTATAATTCACACCGCCAGAGAAACTAGATACAAGGAGGAATCAAAGAGATTCATCCAAGGTCCCTCACAGAAGGGGAAAGGAACAAGATCTCCTGAGCCTATTGGGAGGGTGGAGGGGCAGTGAGTGGAGAGGGAGCTAGGAGAAAGAGAAGGGGAGGAGAAGAAAGCACATGGGACTAGGAAGATTGAGTCAGAGTAGGAATAGACAAGAGAGAAAAACAAGAGAGAAAGAGATACCATAAAATAGGAAGCCATTATAGGTTTGAAGAGAAGGCTGACTCTAGATAAATGTCCAGAGATCTACAAAACTGACCCCAACTAACAAGCAACAGTGGAAAGTGTACCATAAATGCCCTTCCTTGATAATGAGATTGATGACTAACTTATCTACCATCATAGAGCCCTCAATTAGTGGCTGATAGAAACAGAAGCAGACATCCACAGCTATACTGTGAGCTGAACTGTAATCCAGATGCAGAGAGGGAGGACAAAACCAGGCTACAGATACCCACAGAGACAAGTGACCTGAACAAGGGGGAGCTAATGGGACCCCAGACTGATAGCTGGGAATCCAGCATGGGACCGTCTCAGACTCCCTGAACACTGGTCTCAGTTAGAAGTTTTGGGTAGTCTAAGAAACCTCTGACAGTGAAACCAGGATGTATCCTTGGTGCACAAAAAGATTTTGGGAGCACATTTCCCATGGAGGGATACTCCCCTTAATCTAGGCAGGAGGGCGGGCCTGCCTAGTCCTTACTCCAAGTGACTTGACAGATTTTGTTGACACCTCCAGGAAGGCATCACCCTCCCTGTTCAGTGGTTGGGGGGTATAGGTGGGTCAGGGCATGGGAAGGAGGGAGAGGGACGGAGTAAGAGAATCAATATGTAAAATAAGAAATAAAAGAAAAACAAAAATAATCTAGAGTTAAGAAAGATCCCTAGAATTTTTCATTTCTCTTTTGAATCACATATAATCATTCATGCACACATCAAATTCATGTATAAATAAAATAATTATCTATCTGCCTTAATTTTTACATTTATCATCATATCATTCATAATTCATCTGGACACACATATAGAACATAGAAAAATATAGTTTCCAAGATTGTGTTTTCATATTAAGTCATGAAAAAAGGAAGTAAATTTTGCATGACTAAAGTTTATTTTATTTTTAACAGGTGCTCAGTTCTTAATGAAGAAAAATGTGCCTTCATTCCTGCAATAAATTTTCTTAGAATTACTTGATTTCCAATTCATTTGATTCTGTATGAAGTGTTAAGCATGGGTGTTTATAAAGTGTCTTTCTGTTTACGCTTTTGCACCAGAAAATCAATGGCATTGATAATGAATGGCATACATGTGTACAAATATGTATACACATTTTGAGATATCACCTTGTAAATTCACACTGACATTTTTATTCTTGCTTAGACTTGCTTCAAGCCTTCAGGCCTATGCTCACTACTAGAAAGAAATTCTCTTTAATTTATCCTTGTCTTTAATTTCAAGCAACCTTTAGGCTGATGGAGAAAAAAGAAAACGATGCAAATAAAGGCTATGAAGGAAAGATGTGTTTAGTTATTTAGAGAGCTGAAGATATGTGCTTGAGGCAAGATTTCTAGGAATCATGCCCAAATCCCTTTTGAATAATTGACAGAGGTCACCATTATATTTCCATTCACTACTCCAGTGAGGACAGTGGCCAGTATACCTCAGGAGGTTTTGCATTGTTGTTGTGAATACAAGCTTCAGCATCTGCTACTGCCACAAACTATCAAGTCATTCCCTCATCATGAGTAAATGTTCACAAGTACTAATGCCTGAGCCTGAAGTTGTTTGTGTCTGCTTGCCTCCTGACCATTTCTCTTTCTTCTGCTTGCTTAAGGGCATGTAGTTGGTATACTCCCTAGCATCCTGGCATCCTTAATGCTCAGGCTGCAAAGAAGCCTAGAGCACAAACATTGTAGTTCCTATGCTGGGGAGATAAGGTCGATCTTAAAAACTACTGTAAAGTTAACAATTTCAAAAGGAAATATTGATGAAACAGTTTAATGGTGCTGATTGACTGAACTTCCAGTGGCATACTGAGGTTTGTGAAATGTAAAATTCACACCTTTGTAGTGGAAAAAAAATACTTGAATAATATTGCACTGCAGAGAACATATTACAGCGTTCATTATATTTTTACCAATGACATTTAGGTGTTCCTGTGATCTTTCCTCAGAATCTGTTATATCATTCTCACCTGAGCCCTTGATGATTCTCTCCAAGACATTGTTATTGTTATCTATCTATCTATCTATCTATCTATCTATCTATCTATCTATCCATCTACCTACCTACCTCCAACCTACCTATCATCTATCTAGCTGAACTGTGGCTGAGTAAGGTAAATGCAAATACTAGTTCAGGTTGGGAAAGGTCAGCATAAATATTTTCCTTTCTTCCTTGGTGTCTTTAATTTGAGTCCCCTCTCCTGACATAGCAGCTGGAGTCTTATACACTCAAATAATTTTTAAAAATTTATTTTCATTTAAAGAAAAACTATTATTATTACATACCAATCCCTCCTGTCCTCCCATTTCTCCCACTATTCTCCCATCCCAACCCCCATTCACTCCTCAGAGAAGGTGAGGATCCAATGGGGAATTTTTAATGTCTGACACATCATTTGGGGCTGCACCTAAACCCTTCTCGATCAATCAAGGTTGAGAGAGTTTCTTTACATAGGGAATGGGTTTCAAAAATCCATTTGTGCACTAGGCATAAGCACTGGCTCCACTGCCAAAGACCCCTATGTTACCGGCATGTTTTACTCTTTGATCCTCCCTTCTGGCCTCCCGGTCCTGCGGCCACAGTCCCGCCGTCGTGTGAGCCCCAAATAACACTCAGTCTCTTTATTTGATACAATCCTGTTGGCCAGTTACCATTATTGTTTATGGGCTCTGTCTTAATTATTAACCCATTTCTACTTATTTAATTATTTCCACGTGGTTCATCTTATCTGGGAGCCTCAGCTGGCATCTTGTTTCTCCCAGGTCTCCACCCCTAGACTGCCCTGGCCTCCCAATTGACATTACTTTCAGGGGGGCTCGTTTGATCTTATGCTGTTTTCCCAGATGTCAGACTGGGGTTTATGAGCTCTCCCTTGGTCAGGTTAGCAGTTTCTGTGGGTTTCTCAAGAATGGTCTTGACCCCCTTTGCTCATCACTCCTCCCTCTGTACAACTGGATTCCAGGAGTTCAGATCAGTGTTTAGCTGTGATTCTCTGCTTCTGCTTACATTAGCTACTGGATGATGGCTCTATGGGCATTTAAGGTCTCATTATAGAGGAAAGGCATTTAAGGTAGCCTCTCTACTGTTGATTAGATACTTAGTTAGGTCCATTCTTGAGGATTCCTGGAGAATCCCATAGTGCCAGACTGTTCTTTAAACCCATAATTGCTCTCTCTATTAAGGTATCTTTTCTTGTTCTCCTTCTCTGTTATTCCCCAACTTGATGTTTCTAATCCCTCTTGTTCCAATCCCTCCTCCTTCTCTCATCTCCCTCCTTCTGTCACCACAGTGTTCCCAATTTACTCAGGATATCTTGTCCCTTCGCTTTCTCAGTTGTGTGTGTTGGGGAGTTGTTTATATATGTATCTTTTAGGTTCCCCCTTGTTTCGTAGCTTCTCTGTGGTTGTAAATTGTAGGCTGGTAATCAATTTCTCTCTGTCTAATTACACTAAAAACCTTCTAAAAGTTTGTATTTTCCAAAGTAATTCTATGATAGTGCTTTTCTTTGATTTGAAATCAGAAGATAAATGCAAAAATATATTGTTTTAATTCTTCTCTCATATATTTACCTCCTCCCTCTCTTCCCAGTCCCTCTCTACACCCCCTGTCTGAGATCCACTCTTCCTAGCTTCTATTCAGATAAGAGCAGACCTCTCTGGAAAATCAACCAAACATGACATATGAAGTTGCAGTAAGACTAGCTATATATATCCTAATTTTAAGGCTCCATATGGCATATAAGTAGTAGGAAAAGTGTTCCAAAAGCAGGCAAAAAGTTACACATATCCATTTCCCATTGTTCAGAGTCCCAGAAGAAGACCAAGCTATACAACCACAAAATATATGCAGAGGACCTTGTTAATACAGATAGGCTCCTTAATTGTCAGTGCAGTCTCTGTGACCTCTGGTTACCTAATATGCAATGGTACCTCGCCAGCAAGGAAGACGCGACTCCGGGTAGATCTTCTTATTGCAGTTTTAATCAGGATCCTTTAAACATGTTGCTTCTGGCCCACAGGGGGGAGAGAGAGAGAGAGAGAGAGAGAGAGAGAGAGAGAGAGAGAGAGAGAGAGAGAGAGGAGGTGGGAGAGAGAGAAAGGGAGAGGGGGGAAGAGAGAGAGAGAGAGGGAGAGAGAGAGAGCTGGGGAAGAGGCACAGGCTTAATGCTTAAATACCCTTGAGCTAACCAACCCCAGTGAGCCACATGGACCCTGCAGATAGGCTACTCTAATGCGGAAGCAGACAAGCTGAACAGACTTAACCAATTAAGGGCTTGTTTATGCCAGAGAGCCTTCATCCATGGGGAAGTGGAAGGCGGTAGCCAGCACCACTTTAAGGTGTGGCACTTCGTAGCTCTCTACACAATCTTTTTTACTGATTAATATTTTATAGCCAAGAAAACATTTTACTTCAAAATATGATAGTTATGATTTTTGGCTAGATCATTCAGATTGCCCACCACGGTGTATGTGCTTCTTAGAAGCAAGTCCAAACACAAAAAACAATAATAGGAGTAGTTTTCCTGCCACAAGCCTGGTCCTAGAGCCGAGTCAGCCCCAAATAACACATAGAGAAACTGTATTAGATATAGAGCTGTTGGCATGTTACTAGCATTTTTTATTGGCTAGCTATGTCATAAATATTAACCAATTTCTATTAATCTAAGTATTTCCATGTGGTCTTATCTTACAGGAGAGCAGGTCCAGACCTTCTCAAGTCTCTACATCTTGAACCTCTTTATATCTCCCAGAATCCTCCTTATCTCCTAGGCCCACCTACCTTACCTTCCTATTGTGCAACAGGACTTTATTCATTAAGCAATAAGAGGAACATATTTACAGAATGATATATTCCATCACAATGACCCTGAGCATAAGCATGTCTTAGTTTCTACTCTAGCACTCCAGGACTAGGAGGACAAACAGTCCTTTTGTTACAATGGCACCTTTCAGAAGACTTTTAGGGATAGATTTTTGCAATGTAGTTTTGGAAACTGGCAATGTTGCTTTCTTCTTCAAAGCTCTGCTCTCCAAAATACCTAGGAGAAATTACCTATTCTTACAAGTTCCTCTTCTAGTTCCCTGTCATTCCTCTACAGCAAAATTGATCCCGACTCTCAACACATGATGGGGAGACTCACTGTGCCTGGGAAGACAGGAGCCAACCAAGGCTCCTTCTGTGCTGCCATATTGTTCTTCCTGCACCTGATTCTAACTTATAGGAATTCAGTGAAAATCCCACAGTTGGCAGCTTCACCCTCTTGGCTCCTCAGCCAAGCACATACGTCAAATGTGAACCTGTAGTTCCTGAAGGGGAGAAAAGGAGGGGAGAGGAGAACATTAGGAACCAAGACGATTGAGTAAAGAGAGGAATAGACAAGAGCAAGAAAAGAGATGCCATAATAGAAGTACCCATTATAGGTTTAAAGAGAAAACTGGCACTAGAAAAATGTTCAGAGACCTACAAGGGTGACCTCAATTAAGACTATGAGCAATAGTAGAGAGGCTACCTTAAATGCCCTTCCCTGATAATGAGATTGATAACTAACTTCTATGCCATCCTAGAGCTCTCATCTAATAGCTGATGGAGAAAGAAGCAGACGCCCATGACAAAACATTGAACCAAACACCTGGAATCCAATTCAGAAAGGGAGTGATGAGCAAAGGAGTCAAGAACAGACTGTAGAGACTCACAGAGACACCTGATTGTAGCATGTATGGTTTTCACCAGCCCGCCTGGATCCATCACCGCACTGGCCCCAAATAACATGCTAAGACTCTGTATTTGATATAAACCTGTTGGCCAGTTCCTAATTCCTTTTTGGCTAGCTCTTTCTTAATAATTAACCCATTTCTATTATTCTAAGTATTTCCACGTGGCTCATCTTACCAGCCAGAGCTGCGCTGGTGGTGCTACCTCTCCGGCTCTCCATCTTGACTCCTCCTAACTACTTCCTCTTTCCTCCTTGTCTCCTAGCCCCGCCTATCTTGCTTTCCCATTGGCCAGAGTGCTTTATTTATTAACCAGTATGAGAAACATATTTACAGAATAACATCTCCCATTAGCTGATCTGAACAGGCTGGGAGCTCATGGATTCCAGACTGATAGCTGGGAAATCAGCATTCAAACAACTCAGACCCCCTGAAAGTGGGTTTCAGTTGGAGGGTCTTGGCAGTCTACAGGACTTCTGACAGTAGAGCCAGGATGTGTCCCTGGTACACGAATGGACTTTGGGGGCACATCCTGATGGAGAGATGTTCCCTTTACCAGGAGGGAGAGCCTAATGCCTACTCAAAATGACTTGGAAAATTTTCACGATATTTCCTGGAAGGCCTCACCCTCCCTGTGGAGTGGGTGTGGAATGGAATGTGAGAAGAGGTTGGGGGGAGGCATGGGAGGATGAGAATGAGAGGGAAATGAGATCGATATGTAAAATAAAAAGAAGAAAAAGGATGCAAATGAGTTATATTTGGTTGTGAAATATGTATTTAGAACAGTACTGAAGTAGCTCAATGTATATTTTATTTCCTTATCCATGTTATGAAAAAGTAAGCATGACCTTATTGGTACTTTGTGCAATTTTAAATTTTCTCTATTTTACAATCAAATAAAATATATGCATTAAATATTTTAGTTACTGATTTATTGCTGTGAAGAGACACCATGACCAAGGCATCTTATAGAAGAACATATTTAAATGGAGGCTTGCTTATAATTTGAAAGTCCATTATCATCCTGTCAGGGAGCATGATGACAGGTTTGGGGATGCAGAAATGGTGTTTAGGAAGTAGCTGATAGCTGCCTTATAATTGGCAGATGGAGTGCAAAAAGAGAGACAACTTTCTGATCTCAAAGCCCACCTGCAGTGAGCAGTGACACACCTCCTACAACATGGCCACAGTTACTTCAACCAGGCCACTCTTGCTAATCCTTCTCAGACAATTTCACTAACTGGGCATGACCATGCATTCAAAGACAGGAGCCTATAGGAGACATTTTCATTCAAACCATCACAGTAGCTTTAAATTATTCATAATGTGTTGAGAGGTTCTATAATGATAATCTTGAGAGGATTGTATTTAGGTGTGTGTGTGTGTGTGTGTGTGTGTGTGTGTGTGTGTGTGTTAATCCATATGCTTGTACAACCAGAATCATTCACCCATGCCTATATTTTTTTTAGCATAAACAACTGGTATCTTCCTCCATTGTTTTTCATGTTAGGTTGAGGCAGAGTCTCAAATTTTAAATTCGCTTAGAATAGTCTAGGCAATTTCTTAACTGTAACCCACTGTAAATGATAATAAAAAGACAAATTGTGTGCTTTCAACAAGCAATAGCACAAAACATATATGGCCATGCCTGAAGGAAAAAAATTGGGATATAGTGGAGAAATACTGAATGAAAATAACAGAACCCCCACAGAGCAAATTCCAGATACCATTGATTCATGCCTGCTGTCAATTGGCTTAGATGGTGATTTCCTTTTAGTTTTACTGCATTTAATACACTTGTCTCTTTTGGACTGGTGCATTCTGTCTCAACCTTTCCTTGGCAGGCATCCTACAGCTATGATACCTTTAACACTTTAAGGTCATTCAATCCAGGCTTCAATTTCATAGTTTCTTTTAATGTCTCTCAGAGCTCCTATTAAGGGACTCCCCTGCCACATGCCCAGCCTTTCAGCTCTCTTTAATGGTGGCATATGGTTCCACTACTCTTTAGTTGTGTATTTTTCATGACTCTAATGCGATAACCAAAATGATCAATACCACCAAGTTCAGCTACTCACTTCTGTTGTAGCCTAGCCAGCTGATTCATAATTCCAATAGCTTTCATGTATTGTTTCTTTATATAAGCAAAGAATCCTGTAATTCTTTTCTTTTCACAACTGGTCAACTTAGCTGGATGGAGACTTTCCCTGGAAGCACCTCTTCATTTCTTCAATTTTGGATCAAGCCTCTTCTTAATCTCATCTTTTTTTTTTGCATAACCCTAGTTGTAATATTAAATTTCATTGTTCTTTATTTCTCTTCAAACTGTCCATTTTGTGATTCTTTTTTGGCTGTCTTGCTCTTATTTCATTATGACTTGCATAAATGATTACTAATAACCATAAGGCAAGCAATATTAGACTGTCTTGAAACCTCCACTGAAGAAATAGCCCATTATTTTTATTTAATTTACCTGGTGGGTATTATTAGAACAATTTCAGAAAGTAGCCACAATCTTTGCCAAAATATCACAAGAATGGAGGCATGCCTACAGTGAGCTATGTCTTCCCACATCAATAACTAATCAAGAAAATGACTAACAAAGTTGACTTTGGAACAATATAATGGAGATATTTTCTTATTTGAAGTTCTTTCTTCACAGAATACCTGAGCTTGTGTTAAGTTGATAAAAAACTAACTAGCAAAACTTCCAATGTATTACGTCATTCTAGAGATCTGATTTTTCTACTAGTGATGTGCTGATTTTGTCATCATGAATTTGGCAAATCCTTTAAATCAAATATTGTGAGAACTCCAGCATTGTTTTCTTCTCAGGATTATAACATTTGGATGCCTTCTCCTTTCACAGAATTTTGTTCTAAGTCTGAGAATCCTGTCATAATACAAAATGGAGATACTGACTAAAACTTAGTTGTAAACTTAACTTATAGTTTTTTTTTTAACTAGACCAATATTCGTTAAAAGATAAGTGTTAAATCAAGGCCATTCATTCCCACAGAGGTGAACTATGAAATATTATGATATATTACCCATACTTAAGCTAAAACTGTTGAGTGATAGACTTTGAAGATCCACCGTGGAAGGTCTCACCCTTTCTTGGGAGCAGAAAGTTGATGGGATGGGGGTTGATGGAGTGTACATGGGAGGATGAGAGGGTGAGAGAATTGGGATTGACATATAAAGCTAGCTTGTTTCAAATTAATATAAAATATTATCATAAAAATAAAATTAAAAAAGCAAAATTGTTGAGTAGTGATTCTAGAACTCAGACTTTATTAAAACATTGTACATTTTCTATATGTGATTTTATAACTGCAGTGTTGTATAGCTGAAAAAAAATTGTCTCTAGTTCTAGAAATCACATCTTAATAATCACATTGGTTATTTTCCCAATATGGATTCACATCAATTGTTAGTTGAAATGAGTATGTGATATGCCTTTTGGACATTGCTTTAGTACCTGAAGGTGTACTTTTAAAAAATGTATATGAAAATATACACTTTTATAGTATAAAAACATATAATTTTGTTCAGTCAAATCTTGTAAAAACCAAAGAAGAAATTTGTTTCTAAAAGTAATCATCAGCCAAGCATGGTGACAGATATATTTTATCCCAGCATCAGATGCTAATGAGGGGGCAGGAGGGGCACTTTGTGCTTTTGCTGTATAATGAGTCCTGGAATACCCTCATGTCCTTTCTATAATAGAATGAACCCTGGCTTAAAAATCAAAAAAAAAAAAAAAAAAAGTAACAAACCACCAAAATAATTCAAAACTTCATTTCTGTAGGAGACTAAGAAATAAATTCATAACAATTCATAATACAAAACAAACACAAAAATACAAATGCATTGACTTTCAATCCTTATTTTCCATATGGTTAACATCTAACTCTTTATCCATTACTTTCAAAATATCTTCAAAACTGCCATGAAATAAACCAATTATACTAAGAGTGCATAGTATTTTAAAATATATTTAATGGCTATAAGGAAAGATAGATAATTTTAATTTGATAATTTTTTTCAGATTCAGTATTCCAGTTTTTCCCATTATAATGTATACTTAACTTTTACCCTAGAAAACATTTCCTACTACACACAAATTGAATAGAAGAAAACACCAAGATCATCTACTATGATGAATTAGACCTCATCCCAGAGATTCAGGGATAGTTCAATATTTGAAAATCTGCCAATTTAATTCACCATATAAACAAACTGACTCAAAAAAATAAAAAACCCGCATGATCATCCTATTAGATGGAGTCATATCCTTTCCAAATATCCAAAACCCCTACATGATAAAAGTCTTAGTAAGACATTTATACAAGGTATACAAGGGAGACTTCTAAATATAAGGGAATTTACAGCAAGCCTAAAACCAACACAAAATAAATGGAGAAAAACCAAAGCAGAGTAATTCTCCAAAAAAAAAAAAAAAAAAAAAACAGCAACAAGGAAATTCTGCTCACTCTCTCCCAATCTATCTAATATAATACTTGAATTTCTAGTTCAAGAGCAATAATACAACCAAAGGAAATCAAGTGCACACAAACTGGAAAGGAAAAAGTCAAAGTATCACTATTTGCAGATGCTATGACAGTATAAATAAATGACCCCAAACATTCTACAAGGCAACTCCTAAGTTTATCAAAGATGATAAACACCTTTGTTGAAGTGGATGGATACAAGTTCTACAAAAAAAAAAATACCTGTTGCCATCCTACCTACAAATGACAAATGGGCTGAAAAACACATCAGGGAAAGAATACCTTTCATAACAGCCACAAACAATAGCAAATCTCTTGGTGTAACCCTAACCATACTAGTGGAAAACATGTATAAAAAAATTCAAGTTTTTGAAGAAGGAAATTGAAGAATGTATTAGAAGTTGGAAAAATCACCTATACTAATGAACTGATAGGATAAACATAGTAAAAATGTATTTTTTAGACTGGTTGACAAGAATTTATTTGTTTTCAATGTGTTCAATGTGAGAAGAGTGAAAGATTTAGGAAATGGAGCATCAGGGGAGGAAATGTTGTAACACACCTGCCCTCAACCAGCAAGGAAGACGCGACTCCAGGAAGATCTTCTTCATGCAGTTTTAATCAGGATCATTGAACATGCTTCTTCTGACCCTGGGGAAATGCCCACACAGGCTTAAATCCCCTTGTGCTGCGACTCCAGGAAGATCTTCTTCATGCAGTTTTAATCAGGATCATTGAACATGCTTCTTCTGACCCCGGGGAAATGCCCACACAGGCTTAAATCCCCTTGTGCTGACCAACCCCAGTGAGCCATGTGGACCCTGCAGATAGGCTACTCTAATGTGGAAGCAAACAGTCTGAACAGGCTTAGCCAAATAAGGACTTGTTTACACCAGAGAGCATTCACCATTGGGGAGGTGGAAGGCTGAAGCCAGCGCCATCTTTAAGGCACTGCACTTCGCAGCTCTCTACTAAATATACTATTAAGGAAATGCATTTAGGGTATCTGCCTAACTTCTTGTTCATTCAATGCTTCTTGAGTGTAGATATAGCACAGTAGCACTCTAGCTCCTACCATCATGTTTTCCCTGCCTTCTCTACCATGAAGGAATTAACCCATCAAATTGTGAGTCAAAATGAACTCCTCTGCCTTTAAATTACTTCTTGTATGCTATTTAGACAAGCAATAAGACAAGTAACTAATACAGTTATAAAGTTCACATAAATATCATCAATAAGTGTCTGTTAAACCAATTCTTAGGCAATACAGTTTAAGAAATGTATGCAGTTAAAAGACAATATAATTATATACAGATTCACAGCACAGATGGAGAGAGCATTTATCTTATATTCATCAAACTGATTTCAATTTTCACAGTTCCTGCCTCCAAAGTTTATGAAGGAAATTGAGTAATTAATATGTTTTGATTAGCATATATATATATATGTGTGTGTGTGTGTGTGTGTGTGTGTGTGCATGTAAGATTGAGAGGGAGAGAGAGAGAGAGAGAGAGAGAGAGAGAGAGAGAGAGAGAGAGAGAGAGAGAGAGAGAATGAAGATTTTTATCAAACTAATCCATGACATCTGTCTCTCAAGAACATCTCACATTCTCAAGTAAGAAACAGCTCTGCATTCAGATATAGAGGCTCGTGGAAAAATTTCACCATTAACCTGCCAAATGTGACTTTAAAAAATGTGAAGTTCACTCTTTTGCTGTCTTCTTCTCCCCAGTGCAAGCCAATACAATCATAGAAAACTCAAGTTTTCAAAATCTACAAAGTGTATAAGAATATTTGGCAGAAGTTTCAAACTCATGCAGACTATGGAAAGTTAGAGAAAAATTAATACACCAATGTGGCAGCTTAATGAACTTGATTCACAGATTTAAAATTAAAGTGAGTACTAAAGGTATTCAAATAAAGTACAGGCCATGGATAAGAACACTCAGCACTCGTTTATGAGTTCTAAGAAAAATATCTTACTAAGGTAACACACTAGGCCCAAGGAAGTCTGAGTTGGGTTTTATGGAACCCTTTGGAATATTTCTTCCCTTCTTTTCATCAATCTGAAACTTTCTAGAGATTACTTTAAGTGTTTCTTCCCTATTAAAATAACATTCACATTATTCATAACATTTGAAAGGGAAAAAGCAAGTTTAATTAACCACCTAACTACAAACTTTGGTATGATTGTATAAAGAAAAACAATGAGAATATCATATCATTTGTATAATGACAAATACAATAGTGGAGAAGAAAAGAAGCCTAGAGATCCACACAGGTCTTCATGACAAGGTTTTGATTAAGAATATATGCAGTTGAAAGAACAGTTAAAAAAATGCTGCCAAAGAAGGTGATGCCTTGCAGGAGGGGTCAACAAATCTGTAAGCCATCTGGAGTAGGGACTAGACTGTTCCTCCTGCAGGGAGGGAGAGAACGAAGAAGGAAGAGTGAATTGGGAATATGTAAAATAAGAAAAAATATAAATAACAAAAATAAAAAATAACAATGAAACCTTCAAAAAATGCTGCCAAAATGGAATATTCATGTGCAGAAGAATGAAATCATATGCCCATTTTTCACCAGCTGTGTACACATATAAATGTAGTTTAAATGCAGCATATGAATCCTTCAAATCAGAAATTATCCAAAAATTGAAGCAGAAAAATGCTCTAGAACATTGGAGCAGGCAGGAGTTTCTTGAATTAAAGACCCCTGCCTTGAAACCAGAGAAAACTAAGGTCAAAAATTGTGGTAGTATGTTGCTTATGTTTTTTTTAAAACCACTGAAGATCAAAACAGCAAGACAGTTAACTATAGAAGCTGGGCTCTGGTGATACACAATTTAGTACTAGGACTCGGGATTTAGAGGCAGATGGATCTCTTTTAGTTCAAGCCCACACTGACTACCTGAAATTGATTAAATCCTAAAAGAAACAGCTCACACAAGGGTGAGCTCAGCACCTGGTAACACACACCTCTAATCCCAGCATTAGGGAGGTGTATCAGAGATGAGCCAGGTCTCAGAGGTGGCATTCAATCTGAGTTAGTCTAGACACACTGTGGAGAGCATTGCAGTCTAAGTGAATCTGAGGAGCACTGAAGTTGGGAGCAGTCAGAGGATCACACCTTTGGATTGAGCATAGGTAGCAATAAGAACTAGTGTCCAGTTGTTTTGCTTTTCTTATCTTCAGCTTGAAGCTTGAACCCCAATATTTGTCTCTAGGTGTTCTATTTTTTGTGTTGCACTGAGGCCATGGGATCTCAAGAAAATAAAAGATTCTTTGCATCAAAGAAAACAAATAATAACAAAAAGGAACCCACAGAATAAGAAAATCAATATTCACAAATGATACATTGGCAGAAGGTTGATAGCCAGCCTATGTAACGGCTCCCCTCATATTTAATAGTGAACACACACACACACACACACACACACACACACACACACACACACACACACACACAAATACCCTGAAAAAGTTTTCAGCATTACTGATTATCAGAAAATGAAATGTGAATCTATGCCACCTCAGCATGTTATAATGGCCTATTACTAGAGACAAATGAAAGTAGGTATTGGTGAAGATGTGAAGAAAGAAAATGAGCCTTGCACAAAGATAATGTAAATTACTTCATGAAAAATAGTATAAACTTCCTAAGAAAGTAAAAAACAAACTAACTAACATGTTCCAGCAATTCTACTAGTATGTTTTTACATATATATAAAGAAAAGGAATTTGTTGTGTTGAAAGTGCATCCATTCTCCCACTATGCAAAATATCAAAAAATGGAAATAATGTAAGAAAACCTTGACTAGTCTCGGTGTGTTACCTGAATAAGCCTCCTTGAACTGTTTAATGGGTAAGGAAAGGTACATATATGCAATGGAGAATTATTCGCCATAAAACAACAAAATTCTGTCCTTTGGAAAAAATGTATTAAATTCCAGTTTAATTCATAAAATGAAAGAAGTCAGTCACAGAAACACTAATACTCTAAGACCCCACTCATGTGGAATCTAAAAATGTATAGTTGAGAGTAAATCAGTTACCACAGGCCAAGGAATCTAGGTAGCAGAGTGAAAATCCAAAAGTTTTTTGAAAGGGCTCTAAGTATAGTTCATTAGAGGCAAAAGGTATGGGTACTGATGCTTAGTAGGGTGACTGTAACAAATAATAGTGCTCTGATAACTTTTTTTCAAAAGCTAGAAGAAAATGTTGGGAAAGTTGTTGCCATGATGCCATGATCAATGTTTGAGGTAGACATGTTTAATATGATTTAAATACTACTTAGAGTATGCAGGAATCAATTTATTTCTATAGTATTCTACTGATAACATAATATTCATTCATCAATTGATATTAATTTGAAAATGGAGAATGTTTATATTGTGTGAATCTATGGCTGTTTGTGTCTATATATGAGATAATTTTTAGAAGGCTTACTATTATGATCATTCACACTCTGTCTTTCCCTTGGTACATTTGAAACCAATTTATTAAGGCTGTGGTCTGTAACTCAAGTTTTAGCCTTTATGTTGAAGATAATAGTTTCTTCCTTCAAATACCAGTGGAAAATTATTTTTTTACATTGTTGCTTCTTATAGAACATAAAACAAAAGTTTATATCTGTGTGCATTCAAACATTAATGCTTAAGTTATAGAAACCAAAAGTAAAACAAAAATTTTTCAAAAGGAAGGTTTATCTTGTAATAAAGTTTTGATTTGAAATGTCTTGATCATTTAAGAGATTGCAGTGTAGCAAATTGTTTCTTCAAGGTAGTAAACAACTTCTTATAATTGTAACATGCACAGTTTTTGTCTATCTGGCCGTGATGTATGGTGACAGTCCATGTTGTGGCTCTGCAGAGCAAGTTATCTAGGAGATTGGTCCAATACAGCAACAAATGCAGCCCATAAATAACTGGACTATACCCATTTCCTCGTGAAAGAAGTAAAAACGAAAGCAAGCTATTACTAAGCAAATACTTAGAGAATGTTCTCTAGTGAGGCTATGATAAATTCAACAGCAGCATGATGCAAAATCCTACCTTCATAGAGTACATTTGGCATTAAGGCCCCATAGACTCTTTGATCCAATGGAGAATCTAGAATTTCATTACTCATTGTAAGATTACATCAGTTTGGGAACCAGCTAATTTGCCGAGTATCTGAGTTCAAAGCTGAATGAAGAGTTTGGAGGAAAACAGGCCGACAATGGTAGATGTCTGTGTTCCTAGGATCAGTTTAGATGTTGAGGTGGCAGACATATGAGGTAAACCGTGGTTCACACTACAGTTATATCACTATATGAACATGTGACCATCTGTGACCCAATCATAGTGCTGTAACCTGGCACCCTGGACTGAAAAACAAAGGTGCCAAAATTAGAAAAAAAGAAAAAGAAAAAAAAAGTGTGTTGCATTAAGGAGGTTATATTTTCTACAAAATGAGAGAAATTCAGAGCTGGAGAGAGAGCTCTTCTAGAAAGAGCAGTACTGCTGTTGCAGAGAACCCTAGTTCAGTGCCCAGAATCCACATCTGATGAGTTACAACTACGTACAACTGTTCCAGGGTATCTGACACCCTTGTTGCCTCCAAAGGACATTGTACTCAAATACACAAACCCACACCTGGAAATACACGTATGCTCATAATTAAAAGTAAAAGCAAATGTTAAAATACTAATTTTTGTATTACATTGTGAGTGAAAACAACTTCCTCTGCTACACAAAACACTTACTTGGGAAACACAACGAAGTTTTTTCTTTTCCCTCCATCACTAGTATTTTAGAGAGTGCTTCTTAACTCCAGGTATTTTGTTGATGAAATAAATTTTTAATTCTACATCACATAAAAGCAATTAAAATAAATACAAATTTAAAATGTAACATATTCTATGATATTTATTATATTTTATTTAGTTTTAGGTTTAGCTGAATTTTTTAATTCAGCTATTTTTTGTTTTTTAAAAAATTATTTTGTGGTAAATCATAAAAAGCCATCAAAAGACAAACAGAGAATTGGAAAAATGATGAAATAATGGTTAAAACCTTAATGCATTTGTCTCAAAAGCAGGCAATTACACATTCTATCTGAATTATATTGCCACCAATAGATTAATTTTCCCTTTATAATAATGCCTGGATCATGAATTGTTCCAACCCTCAAGCATACTTATTCTGAGAGAAGGAAGCTGGTTTGGAAAAAGGGGTTCATTCTTTATTGGAAGGTAATGAAACAGTTTTGTAAACATAAATGTGCTAAGTTATTGCTCCATGTTCAAGGAATCATCTATGTACACTTTTAACAAAAATGACCTCACAGATCCTACATGTCCTTCATTCTGCAGAGCAATTCAAACAAAACAGGAAGTATGCTTACATTTTCTACAGTTTTGTTTCCTTAAAACTTTAGAATTAAAATGTTGTAAATTGCAGGTGTTTTCTTCCTTGCTGCTTTCTCTTTGGGAAAATCTAATCCTTGCCTTAGGTATGAAATCATGGGCTGCAGTTCCAACACAATGAAAGGAAGAAAATCATACAGAGAAGTGGTTGTTGCTGCTGGCCTTGTGAAGTATTCTATTATAATCAGCCTATAATCTCCTTTGCTAATTTTATGAATGCTACTTAATCATTGCAGGGATGATTGAAACCTCTTCAGCTCCTAGCAAGGTATAAAAGAACAACTAAGGACAAAGAATTTCTGTGCCAGAAATTTGTTCCATGACCTTAGGCATCCCGTGTTCCTGAATGTTGGCGACCTCAAATGGGAAGGAAAGAATCATCCCTGAGTAGCAAGTACTAATTTTAGCCTCAGAAGCATTGTCCAAAACCATGTTAACATTATGAACACAAGAAAAGCTCTAAATCTAAAAAAATAACAGAGACTTTCTCTAATTTCTATTGCATAAAAAAATGAAGTTAGTAAAACAGGTGTTTACTTCTGAGAGCTTTGCCTTAGGGTGTTAGATAAATTTATCTAATAAAAGACAGGTTGGCATCTGTTAGACAAATTGGAAAATATGCAAAGTCTTATCACAGGTCATTACAAGTGAAAGAGATGATAAGTTGAAAAGGCCATAAAGAAACAGACTCTTTTACAAATGTCTGCAACAAACAAGACTAGAATAATGCTAACATCAATGAACACATTAACACAAAACTGGTTAACTAATTCCTTCTGGGAGAAGGACAATTAGGGTTTTTCATGGATGAGAAGCTTTATTAAATACTGTTGCATACAAAGTGGTCAATCCTGAAATCATTTACACATAAAACACAAAATGGGGTTAGCAAGTTGTATATACATATATTATATATATTATATGCAAATAATATATATAATACACATATTGCTATATATTTTTGCTATATATTTAATGATATGATATTATAACTATATATACATATATATATATATATAAAATCAACCTTGGGTTACCACAGAAGTGACCATCTTATGGGAGGTTTGTGTATGAAGACTAAGATAAGAATATGAAGGCACTGCAATATCTACCTTGCTCTCTTTTAAGTCTTTTAAAAGATGGACACCAAGAGCCAAGAGCCAAATCTTGAACATCTCTGCCTCTGTGGAAAAGAGCTGAAACTTCACCTTGGCAGCCCCTTGGACTTAAGTCTTCACTTAGCTCTTGAGTAAACTCTGCTCTCACTAGATACTTTATTGCATCACCTAAGAGACCATAGGTCACAACTGCCCAGCCAGTTGTTTCAGAGCTGTAGAAACTTGGAGAAACTGAAATGTTAATTAAATTTTTTTTTGGTTCGTGCTGCAAACTTGGGAATAATTTCACTTATAGCTGCTCTGATCTGAATCCCTTCATCTCATTTTTTTGTGTTGATATGTGATGGTGCTGTATCAGATATGTCTAACTGAGTCAGCAACATTTTTGAAGAGTGTGATAAGTACTTTTTTGATGTAGGTGTCTGCAAGTTATTCTCTTTTCCATCATTATTTGTTGTATAATAATTCTGTTTATTGCCGAACTCATTTTTCTTTTCACCTTCCAAGTGTTACATGTAGTGATTTCCTGTTAGTATCTCTAATATAAAAATGCTACCATAGTGAACACATTAATCAACACACACAAAAACTTCATAGTTAATTTCTCTGGCTGAGCCTAGAACTTCAGTTTTACTTCAGATATGAAGTCATGCTTATTTCAATATTAAAAATGAGACAATCTAATGTGCACTGACTCATATTTATAATACCAATTTTCTGGAAAAAAAAAGGATGGAGTCTGGTTTTCACTTATTAGCTAGCCAGTCTACAGAGTAAGAAGTAGTCTAAAGAAAGCAAACAGAAACACAAAATCCAGACAGCTGAAGAACAGAAAAGTGCTGAGTGTGAAGAAATTGTCACTTCTTCCATGTTAGGCATCTGTCCACTTGTGTATTAGGAACTAAATGGAAGAAGTCAATGCCATTTTGGAGCTCTATTATATAAAAGGAAGATAGAAAACAACAGTGTTAGGAGAGTTATAACTGAATACAATTCTGTATTTGTTTATCATTTGTACTGTTGATACAAAGGGAAGACCCTATAAACTGGGCTGAAGGAAGTACTGGCATAAGATACATAGTGTGTGTTGGAGACAATATTTGTAATAGAGATAATAGCTGCAAACCCTAATGGCATAATACTACTAGCATTATCTAGTAACAAAATGTAGAGTACCTGAGGCACAGAGAACGAAGAAGTAGAAAGGCAGGAATAATGGCTTGCACCTGCATTTTCTGTACTGTGAATACTGAAAAAGAAGGATTGTATATAAGACTAGCTAAATGCCAAGACTCTGACTAAATAAACAAACAAACAAACAAATACAATGAAGTGGGCAGGAAAATAGGAGAGGGATGCCAGAGCAACTATTTTCTGCAATGCCTTTTTGGCAATGCCCAGGTTATGCACTGGAATCTGAATGAAAACTATTACTGGCTTTGAGACCAGGAATGGAATGTCTGCTGTGAGATGATTAAATAATTTCTGACTATTTTACTTCAAATATTGACTTACTGTGTTACAATATAGAATATATCACCTTTTAATGGATTATCAGCACTTTCATAAATTTGGGCATCTTAACACATGTCTAGGAAAGTGAAATATATCCTCTCAAAGATTGACTTACTGTATTACAATATAGTATATATCACCTTTTAATGAATGATCAGCACTTTCATAAATTCGGGCATCTTAACACATGTCTAGGAAAGTGAAATAAAAGACTTATATCAGGAGATAGAAATTTTTAACATAAAATACTGTAGTCATATTCTCTTTGAAAAATAAAGTCATATTGTTGTTGGAACAAATACTAATTTGGAAGTTATACAGTGTCTGCTATCATACTCACAAAACAAAAACATTTTATTTCATATGTAACACATGAACTATTTTCTATGATTTATAATAAGGGAAGAGTATGGCACTTTTTTTTCTCCTTAGAATGTTCATTCTATTGTAATAAGTAGTAACACTTTATTTATAAATTTTGGTGTGGATTATTAATTGCCTACACATTTTACATATATTTTCTGTGCTCAAGAAGATAAAATGAGACAAATGAAAAATATTCTTAACTGAAAGTTTTAAAGATAAAAATTATGCACATGAATGTTTTATCTATATGTGTGTATGTGGAGTAAATATATGCCTGTTATATAGAAAGGGCAGAGAGGGCATAATATAACTGCAATTTCAGATGGTTATGAATTACTGTGTGTGTGTGCTGGGTATAGAGTCCAGGTCTACTAAAAGAGCAATGACTGCTCTTAAACACTGAGTCATCTCTCTCTATCGCTCCAGCTAAAATCTTATTTATACTATTAGAAAACAATAGTTTTATATAATTATTTCTTTCCAAGGCTGCTGAAATAATGCTATTAATTTCCTTTTTCTGTTGTCTAACAGCATAACCAAAGGATATTATAGGCATGCATGCTTAAATGGAGCAGTAACATGTCAGCATTTATGATTTTGATGCTTGTACATATGGAATCATGTTGTAAAAGCATTTGGTTCTATGCCTAGTAACCCAATGTTAATAACTTTAGACACATGCAGTTCTTTAATTTATGCTATTATGTGAAGTTCCCTGTTATGCACAGGCAAGAACACATTTGTCTATGTCCTTACTCATGGAGACTTAGATCATGGCAACATTTATTTTTGTTACAAATGATGGTATGTGCCGCAATGAATACATCTTCTGCATATGAAAAAAAATAGATCTAGGTCATCAGATATATCCATTTTAAAATATGATTAGCAAGAAAATGTATATTTCTACACATTCTTATGCTTAAGAAAGTATTTCTACAAAGGAAAACTTACATCTGTGCTAATATTCCATGTGAATTTTTTATTTTTGTCAACTGAATTTGTATAAAAACTCTCAGTTATGGTCAACATAGTTTTTCGTTTTATGAGTATTTTCAAACTAGTAATTTATTTATAAAATTACAGTACATTCATTTATTCAATTCATTATTGAAACTATTATTTTACTAAATTACAGTAATTATTTAAAAAACACAGATATTGAATTGTTTGGGGGATAATAGCTATATCTCTATTGCTAGTTTCTGAGTAATATAGTTGAGAATAACTATCATTTGCTATATGGTTTGTGGCTCTATTTTACTTGTTTTGAAATTTTCTCTAGCCACAATTAGGTGGTATTAATATTTAATCAATGTGGATTAAGTTTATATGAGCTTCCAGGAAGTAATCTTTTTTTTTTCTTATCTACTCAGTAATTCAGTTTCCTTTGATCCATATTCTTTTACTCTGTTCCTCCCTCAATAATGTAAAATGTCACCTATTTCAACTACTGGGTTTGCTTTGGTAATTTTCTTCTCTATCTTTTTATGCTCATACCTTACTGTCTTGCATAATGACATACTATGTTAAGTACATTAGTTATGTAAGTAGCAAAAGTGTTATGTGAAGTGTTTTTCCCCCAGCAGCTGTGCATGCTTCTGACAATTGAACTTACATATAAACTGCAGGATCAGATGTTCAATTATCCTTACTTACATGGTTTCAAAGTTATTAGAATTTTGTTTAATTTTGTAATATTAAATATTACTGTAAGAAGTTTCTCTGAAAAGGACTGTGTGATCTATTAATAGATCAACAAGTCACTAGGCATCATTGCAATACTATCTGTTTAGTAGAATAATAGTATTAGTTTCTGCCCTATAGCCTATGACTCTAATGTTATGGGCATAACAAATCATGTTCAGATTTGATCTAATTCCCACTCTATAAGATGGAACTCATTCCTGGCACTGTTAATAGGTGAAATGGAGATACATCTATATCTATAAATAGGCATACATGGTTAGAGACAGAGATATTCTAGAAATGTAGAAACAAAGTGCAATATAATTTGGAAATAGAAAATATTGATGGGAAATGAATTCAGCAAAACTGGTAAATAGGTTTCTATCCTCTGCTCAGAACTGAAAATAAATGAACATGTGTGCTCATCACCCATCTTTGTTAAAAATACAATGTGTTTATAAACAATTTCTTATCATTTGTTGCTATTCTCATCATCTATCACTACCAAGGCTTATCAAGACATTTACTTAAAGCCAATATAGAACATGAGTTGATAAGCAGTAATGATGAATATTTTGATATAAATGATAAATTCAGAATCCATGCTTATAGCAAGATGTGTATTATCACAACTGAGGGCAAGTATAGTGCAAACCAGAAATATGTACTTTGGAAAACCTTTTTTTTTTTCTATAAGATTACAGAAAATTATTCTTCAAGTAAACTAAGAGAAAACACATAGGAAGGCATTTTATTTTAATGAATAATTTTTTAACATTCTGATAAATGATAACACCATAAGGCAATTATTTTAAAGACTGATTTGGTAAATACAACTCATGATTTTTCTTTCAAATATAGCATATTTAAAGTGATTTAAAAACACATGGCTAAGATTTAAAAATGCTTATCTCTACAGAGATGAGACATTCCCATCCTGTAGAACAGCTTAGTATCATGGCAATTCTTTCTTGACCCAATATCTATTTGAATACAGTATTTTTAGAAATATATACAGGGAGCCAAATTGCAACTGCCTTCTATTTTAAATGTTTTTTAAATAGAGCTATCCAAGCACCTTTTTGTATACTTTTCGTCAGTTTTAGTTTCACAAAGTAAACCTTCAGAGAGCAAAGCACCACTGAGGTATAATTTCAGCAGAACATTTATAAAAATCATACAATAATACATTTATCTATTATGTAATTAAAGCACAACTTATTTAGCATATTTCAAAGTCCTTGTTGTAGATAGCATGTTACTTGTTTACTATATGGATATATTCTATTGCATTCCTATATTGCTAGAGCTGTTTATCAATTCCCCAAAGCACTGTTTCTACCTTTAGATTCTGGAACACTGTTACAAACTCAGTGCAGTATATTTTAATTAGACATATGTCATGGTTAATATATTGTTAATGTCACAAAACTAGAGTCATTTGAGAAATGCACTGACCAAACTGGACACCAGACAAACATATGGGGTATTTTCTTGATTAGTGGTAAATGGTACCCACTATATGGCAACCCTGAGAAGGCAGTCATGAGCTTTAAAAGAAACCAGACCATTTCTGTTATGGAGAGGAACAATTAATGTAGCAGTTGCCTTCTTCTATGGCTTCTGTTTAATGACTCCAGGTTCTTGTCTTAAGTTTCTACTCTGACTTCCTCCAATGATGGATGGTAAACATGAGTTGTAAGGTGAAACAAAGTGTTTCCTCCTAAAATTGCATTTGCTCAAGGTTTCAATCTCACCAGCAGGCAGAAAACTAAGTGAGATATTGGTACCAAGATGATAGGGTGTCTTTGTGACAGACCTGACCATGCTGTTTTGTGAAAAGTTTTAGAAGTGTTTAGAATGTTGGTGCGAGTAAAAGAAAACCAGTATCTTTGAGGGGAAATCTTCTGGGTAGTGTGTTTCCCTTTTAGTTCACAGAAGCTATGGTTCAGAGGAAACCAAAACTGTGCCTTGTCCTCGCTGCTAAGTGTGGCAATGTGTAACAGTTTTCTAGGTTGTACTGGTGTGAAGGAGCCATGCAGACCAGCTGAGGCTTGGTCTTATAGGAGGCTTGCTAGACCCTTGGTAACTGTGTAGCGTCACTTGAGGAAGAAGCCTGAGGATTGAAAGAGTCATTGAGAAAACTTTAATCTTGGCACCAAATAGCTGGGTAAGAGTTTCATAAGTGAGATCACAGGAGTCTTTTACTGGCAGTAAGGAAGCCCAAAATACTATGGAAAACAGTGTTAAGGAAAGCATCTTTAGAAAGACAGAAAGATAAAAAGAAGTCATAATTAGGAATAATTTTAAAAGTAGGTCTATTTATAATGATGTTGTGGCCCTGAGCTTGAAAACTACTTGCTGCACATGGAGCCAAGATGGTTTCAATGATGAGTACACCATTTCTGCAGAAGACAAGTCCTTCCATCTACCCCTACCTCCTAATTGAGATAACCCTCTATGGTTGTTCATGATGATGTTTTCATTCTTCATCTACTATTTATCTGTGCACTAGTATTTACATTTCCCTAATTCAATTCCTTATACTAGGACACAAGAACTGGGAATCCCAGAGTATATTCATTAGGTCCAGGTGCCTGCCTGTAATGGTTTAGTAAGACCCCACCAATGAGCTAAGATTAATGGATCTTCTTAAACATTTTCCATTCACTAAAATTTTACCTGAGAAACATACCCATCTTACTATCCACTGTTCTCTTCTCGGTCTCATTTTTCTTTTATTTTTCTCTTGGGGACTCCTGTGGCTGTTTATAGGGCCCAGTGTTCACCTTTACATATGCCACACTCAGTTTTGTTTCTATTACTTCTATTATGACATAAATAATTGTTCTGCTCTAATTTCTTAGGAATATCAATGTTTCAGAGAGATAATCCTTCCACTTTCAGTTGGAATCACCTTGGCAATTGATGTTCCTCTTTTACTATATTTTATATTTTTTCACTTAGAAGCAATATTATTTTACATATCAATCCCCCTATTTCCTCTTCCTCCCATCCTCCCATGCCCTTCCCCTGGCTCCCCCAACCCACACCCAGCCATTCCCCAAGGATAGTGAGGTTTTCCATGGGGGATCATCAAAGTGTGTCACGTAATTTGGGGGAGGGCCTAGGTCGTCCTTCATGTATATGGGCTGAAATAGTATCCCTTTATAGGGAATGGGCTCTCAAAGTCTGTGTGTGCACTAGAGATAAATACTGGTTCCACAGTTAGAGGTCCGAAGAACAGCTTAGGCCTCCTGTCTGGCACCCATAATCAGAGAGCTTGTTTTGGTCCAATGTTGGTTCTTCAGCTTTATGACTAGGGTCAGTGTGCTCTCACTAGGTCAGGTCAGCTGTTTCTGTAGGTTTTTCCAGCATGGTCTTGACTGCTTTGCTCATCCCTCCTCCCTTTCAACAACTGGAAATCAGGGCTATGGTTCAGTGCTTAGCTGTGGATATCTGCTTCTGCTTCCATTTGCTACTGAATGAAGGATCATGCTTGTCTTTTGTGATTGGGTTACCTCATTCAAGATGGTTTCTCCCAGTTCCAACCATTTGCTTAGGAATTTCAAGATTCAATTATTTTTTTCTTCTACTGAGGAATGCTCTATTGTGTAAGTGTATCACATTATCTCGATCCATTTTTGGATATGGGGCATCTAGGTTGCTCCAGGTTCTGGCTATTACAATAAAATCTACTCTGAACATGGTTGAACCTGTGCCCTTGTTGTATGAATGTGCATCCTTTCGGTATATACCAAAGAGAGGAATTGCTGGATCTTGATTTTGATTTCAATTTTCCTGAGAAACTACTACCATAATAATTTCCAAAGGGGCCACACAAGTTTGCATTCCCACCAGAAATGGAGGAGTGCTCCCCTTTGTCCACATCCTCTCCAGCACTGAACCTCTTAGATGTGAAAATGGGAGGTACCCTTGAAAGAATTGATACAGGAGATCATGAACATACCTCCAGAAGCAAGACACTGAAATCAACAATTGATGAATGGAACCTCCTGAAACTGAGAAGCTTCTTTAAGACAAAGGGCACAATCAACATTACAAAATGGCAGCCCACAGCATGTGAAAAGATCATCACCAACCCCATATCTGAAAGACAGCTGATCTCCAAAATATACAAGGAACTCAAGAAGCTAGTCACCAAAACACCACACAATATAGTTAAAAAGTGAGATAACGAACTAAATAGAGAATTCTCAATAAAAGAATCTAAAATGGCTGAGAAACATTTAAAAAAGTGCTCAACATCCTTAGTCATCAGAGAAATGCAAATAAAATCAACTCAGATAGATACTATCTTGTTCCTGTCAAAATTGCTAAAATCAAAAACACCAATGTTCAACCATTCTTGCAACATAGGGATGAAGCCAATTGATCATTGTGGATGATTTCTCTGTTGTATTCTTGGATTCGGTTTGCCAGTATTTTATTCAGTATTTTTGCATCGATGTTCATCAGGGATATTGGTCTGTAATTTTCTTTCTTAGTTGTATCTTTGTGAGGCTTGGGTGCCAAGGTGATTGTGGCCTAGTAGAAAGAGTTTGGTAATGTGCCTTCTGTCTCTATTTTGTGGAACAATTTGAGGAGTATTGGAATTAGCTCTTCCTTGAATATCTGGTAGAATTCTGCACTGAAGTCATCAGGCCCAGGGATTATTTTTGGTTGGAAGGCTTTTGATAACTGCTTCTATTTCATTAGGAATTATAGGTCTATTTAAGTTGTCTGTTCTTGATTTAATTTTTGTAAGTGATAGATATCCGGAAATTTGTCCATTGCCTTTAAATTTTCAAATTTTGTGGATTACAGGTTTTCAAAGTATGACCTGAAAATTGTCTGGATTTCCATTGTGTCAGTTGTTATGTCCCCATTTTCATTTCTGATTTTGTTAATTTGCATGCTCTCTCTGTCTGTCTTTTTGTTAGTTTGGATAAGCATTTGTCTATCTTTTTGATTTTCTCAAAAAAACCAACTCTTTGTTGCTTTGATAGTTTGTATATTTTCCTGGTTTCTATTTTATTGATTTCAGCCCTGAATTTGATTATTTCCTGGCATCTACTCCTCCGGGGTGAGTTTGCTTCTTTTTGTTCTAAGGCTTTCAGTTGTGCTGTTAATTCTCTAATGTGACTATCCTTCTTTCTTTATATGGGCATTCAGTTCAATGAACTTCCCTTGTAACAATGATTTCAAGGTGTCCCATAATTTTTTTTGCCCCCTACCAGCAGGAAGCAGTTTGGAAAGAATGATGCCCAAATTCCCAAATATTGCTTATAAATATTTGTTTTCATTTAAAAAAAGGCTTTGTATAAATAAAAAAAACACCAATGTTCACCTTTTCATTGTTTGTGAAATACAATGTTCACTCTGTATCTATCATCTAGATATTTTTGGTATGTTCTCAATGATTATGTCCACTCAATTCTGTCTTGGGATTTCACCAGTGTATTTGCCCAGCCTCAAAATTGATAGCTGCATAGAAGCATATTGCTCAATGGTCCAGTTTTTCCTGTATTCACACCTTTCAAAATAAAATGTCTAACTGTTCCATTGTAACTGAATTACCTATTTGCTTTTTACCATCTTACCCATTAAAAGCAGTCACTCACATCTCCTGTGAATCCTACACCAATAAATAAAATGATCTGTTCTGTCATCCATTTCGAACACTACATTTCCTACCCAGAATCCTCATAGCTCATTCTCATTCAATAATTTACTTTTCTTAGTAAATGCAACTCAGCCTAAACTACTAGGAAACCCCATATTTTAATACTTATTTCATCTCCTGTGTGTGCTGACATCGCAGTCATCATTGCTCTCACCAGTCACTTGCATGCTTCCTCAGCACAGATGCTGCCTGCTCTCTTGAATTGAGGTAAGTCTATTTAGTGTTTACAAATGCAAATAAATAGAGCAGGTATAAAATTTGCAATTTTTTGCTACCACTTCTTACATTGCATTTCTATCACTGTGAAATTGATAATTTTATGTACCTTGAAATCCAACTACATGTCCTTAACCCATTTGTATGCTGTATTTATGTAGATCACGATCTTCCAGTTGTTTCTCCTCAAAACTGTTATTTCTTTTCTTGATTCACATTGTTTTCTTAAAACTGTTTTCAGAGTCACTGGTTGTGTAAAATCAAGAAACAATCAACAAATGCTCACTATCAAAACAGCATACTGTCCTATCTGCCTATTTTACCTTTTCTCTTCACAAGCACTGACTGTGTCCAATATGGCACCAACATGTGTCCTGTAGTTCATTTCATCTTCTCTAGAATAAAAGAATAATAATCATGATCTTTTCTGGCATTGGGATAACTGCTTGACTTCAAGAAGCCCAAGGTACACACAAACAACATTTAAGCAATATCAACTCTTGCTCCAAATTTTTACAATTATGGTTGCAGAAATTTATTCATTTTTATACTACCATACTCTTTTGTTCTCCTATCCTTAAATACTCCCGTAAAACTCTTTCTTGAGCCATGTGGTGGTGGTGCACGCCTTTTATTCCAGCACATGAGAGACAGAGTCAGGTAAATCTCTGAGTTTGAAGCCATCCCTATCTACAAGACAGCCAGTGTTACAGTATTGTCACAGAGAACCCCTGTCTCCAGAAATTAAGAAAAGAAAAAAATATTAGCTACAAGGAATATAAGGTCTTTCATTATTAAAGTCATCTTTATTGCTTCATTGCTTTGTCTCTTGACTTACTTGGCCTGTTCTGTAGCCAGTAAATAGAGTTGTGCCTGGTAAAATAGCATCTGCCATAACCACAATGTTGTACATATGCTTCTTTGTTTATAACTTTTCTGCTCCTCTAGTGTGAAAATTCTAATGGCAGGTACATTTTAATTTTCCTTTTGTTGAAAAGTCCACAGAATAAATCTAGTGAATATGTTCAGTTTCAGTAAAAGTATCCTCATAAAACCACCAATTGTCCCAGGGAGAGGAGATAGACTGTTACAGCAGGTTTCTCCCCGCCGGCCTCCTGGTCCTGACGCCATTGTCCCGCAGCCATGTGTGCCCCAAATAACACTCAGAGACTCTGGATTTGATACAATCCTGTTGGCCAGTTACCATTATTGTTTATGGGCTATCTATGCCTTAATTATTAACCCATTTCTACTTATCTAAGTATTTCCATGTGGTCGTCTTATCGGGGAGCCTAGGCAGGCGTCTTCTCTCCTTCCTGGGCTACCTCTCGACTCCTCCCTACTGCTTCCTCTTTCCTCCTTGTCTCCTAGCCCCTCCTATCTTGCTATCTCATTGGCCACAGAGCTTTATTAACCAGTATGAGAAACATATATACAGAATAACATCTCCCATCAATAGACTTTAGTCAAATTTACACTTACATGAAAGATTATCTGTCTCAGCATATGTAAAACAAAACTTTCCTCAAGATTTATATCAGTTTAAGAAATGATTTATATTGGCTTTTACTTTTAAAATGTGTAGTATGCATATTTATTGTACCATATTACACAGGACATGCACATGGTTTGCATATCAAGCATATTGTATTCATTAGTACCTGTTGTTCCTCTATAGTTTCACATCTACTTATATACATGCATATGCAATTCTTTTAGAATTGATAAACTTGCTAGATCATCTCAGCTTTAAAAAATTCTATTTCTATTAATTATAGATTAGTAATACATATTTGGAAATAATAATCAGCTCTGCAACATGATATAAAAGTTTAAACTAAATGTAATATTAACAAAATGAAATGAACAAATCATACTTGTCTATTTATGTTCACCTGATCATCAGTCAATATCCCATGTATGATTCTCTACAACACTTTCATTCTACATGTCCTTTATCACTGTCTCTTTATTGACTTTCTTTATCATTGACAACATTGTCATCTAAAATAATGATTTGTGCACTCAGTCACTCACACACACACACACACACACACACACACACACACACACACACCACATATGGTAAACTATTCCTGAAATATGAGTTATTGGTAAACTGAAGTTAGAAAGTCAATTGAACTCAGAAGTACAGTGACAGTTTAGATAGCATAGTGACACATGCATTCAGAAAGGTAATTGAGAGTAGCTACTTAAAAATGATTCATAATAATTCAACAAAATATAAATTTTAAATTATAAATTATTTAAATAAAATTTTAATAATATGGACATTTTAGAATAGCACTCTTAATTTTTATGAATTCTTAAAGATAAATTTATATATAAAATTAAAAATCTTAATATCATAAATATATCTTAATTAATAAAATATGTGCAATTCTTTAAAAAATCATGAATTATATCTTTCAATACACTCATCCCTAAAGTATAATCTGTTTATCATTTTCTATTTTTAATTTTCTTTTACAAATTTTTGAGGAAAGGTTTCAGTAAGTATTGTTATTAAGTAATTTAAAAGAAGAAAATGTAATTTATATTCTGAAATGCTTTAGATTATCATAAAGATTAGATATAAACTAAACTCCAGTAGTGACAAAAATAAAGTAAGTTCTCACATGGACAGGAAGCATCAATTAGAACTGGAGACATGACTCAGCAATTAAAAGCATTTGTTTCTCTTGCCGAAGAAGCTGGTTCAGTGTCCATCACCCACATGACAGGCTACAAGCAGCCATAACTCAAGTTCCATGAGATTGAACTCTGACGCTCCTCTGACCTCTGCTCGCACCAGATATGAACTTATGTGCAGGCAAATTATTTGTGTGCATAAAATAAAAATAAATACATATTTTTTAAAGGAGAAGCATAAATCAAGAAAATTCTTAAAATAACAATTCTGATTATTTTCTGGTGTTCCTATATTATGCAAGTTAAAATATAAAGATCTCAAAAGAAGATTTGGCGAAGTATCCTCTAAAATGTAAGGTCTCTTGTCACAATTTACTGCTGAACTTAAGAGATATATCAATTAGATAAATTCATAACCTATCCAAAGACTTGCACTAGAAGTCAATTAAGAGCTGACTCCCAGTGTCTAAGAAGAACATTAATTATTTGAAAGGGTTTCTTCTCTGTCCTGACCTATTCCACAGTTTTAGATTAATGATCTGAATGACAGCATATATGATATACTTTAAAAGGGTGTTAATTAGACTTGATGGCAAAATTAAGACGGATCTATGTCTGCGTAATGAGTTTAATTTTGTAAGACTTTATTATAATGTATGTAAAGACTTGATTATGTATTGAAACTGTATAACAGTAAATTTTTCAAATATTTGGTTGAAAGAAATACATTTAGGACTTACTTCATCTTTTACTTATTTACCTTGTATCTATGTAACTAGGATTAATGAAACAAAATATACTCAAATTATTGCTAAACATTGATGAATAATGGACAAATTGTTTAAAACTTATAGTAAAAATATAATATACTTTAGGTAGCTTTTCAAATTTCTTATAAGTATTTATATATCAATTTTATATATGGAAATTATTTTACACACTATGTTTTTAATCAACATTTTTCTCACTCATTTCATCCAAGATCTCCCAACTTTTTACTTTTCTTCTTTCTTAGAAAAAGTCACAAATAAATAAAACCAAGAAATGCATGCAAAACAGAGCTCACAAAAACACACACAAGAAAACCAAAATATATAAGCAAAAACCAATAAGACTATATATATATATATATCTATATACATATACATATATAGATATAGATATCCATATCTATATATGTATACCATATAAAGGTATATGCTAAAATATGTGAAAAAATATGCAAAAATATCATTAAGTTCATTTTGTGTTAACCAACTATTCCTAGGCATGGAAAAACTTGAAATGTGGTTAATATACCTAGTGAGACTCCATTTGGCAAAAACTAATTCTTTCATTGCCAGTGGTAATCAATTATGATAGTTCATGAAGGACCATGACAAAAACCCTCTCTCAGTGATGGGACAGTGTCTTGCTTGAATCTGTGCAAGTATTATACACGCTCCCACAGTATCTATGAGTTCATATGTGCATTACCCCTGTGGTATTTGGAAGACTGATTTCTTGGAGCCATTCATCACTTCTGGTGTTGAAGGGATGATTGGATGAAGAAATTTCATTTAGGAGTAAGTTTTCCAATATCACTCATTGTCTGTGCATTGTCTAGTTTTGGATCTCTATGTGAGATCCAATCTATGCCTAGAAATTTCTCTGATCCTGAGTCAGTCATTCATCCATGGGTATAGCAAAATGTCAATATGAGTTATTTTATTGCTATTTTAGTAGAATAATAGTATTTGTTTTCCCTAGGCCTATGGTCTTTCTTGTTCCAGAGTCGTGATAAAAATAACCCTATCTGGTATGGGTTTCATTTCTTGAGTTGGTCTAAAATCCAATCTGAATGTGGTTGGTTAATCCCTTAACATTTGTACCTCTATTGCACCAGTATATCTTCAGACAGGTCACTGTTATAGATCATGTGTGTTGTGGCTGTGTTGATAACTACCACCATGTTACAATGATTGTTCCACATATACAAGTCAATAAGCACAATAAATCATATAAATGAACTTAGAGACAAAAATAACACGATCATCTCAACAGATGTAATAAATTCTTTTAAAAGAAAATCAACATGACTTTGTTGAAAAATACCCAGGAAATATAGGGAACATACCTGAACATAATAAATAGCTATGTGTGAGAAATCAACAACCACTGTCATGCTATCTGTGAAAATCTTGATGCAGCAACACTGAAAGTCAGGAGCCAGACAAGAATGTCCACTCTCTCCACTCCTTTTCAATACTATGCTCAAAGTATTAGCGGAGCAATAAGGCCAGAGAAGGAAATTAAAGGGACATTGACAGGCAAAGAAGTCAGCTACCCATATTTGTAAATGATGTGATTTATAAATTAGAGATTCTAGTTAGACATAAATTCTACCAGACAATTGCTAGATATTCTAAACAAACTTAGCAATGTCGCGACAGAATTAACTTTCACGTCAAGTGCTTTTCTTTTCTTGGTATGTGCACTAAATATTCCATAACCTATTTCTCAAATATTTTCTCAGCTATGTTTACTCCTGTTCTATTCAAAATAGCTGGGAAGTAGGAACAACCTAAAAGGCTTTGTTCAATGTGTGGAAATAAAAAGTGGTACATGTACAGTATGGAATCATATTTATCAATAATGGTAAATGAAATAATGCATTTTATTGGATAGAACTGAAAAATTGAGTGAGGTAATCTGGACAGAGAATGATAAAAATCATGTCCTCTCTATCATGGGAGGGCCCCAGCTGTTAATCTTCAGGTATGATTACATATGTTGAAGTAACTGGAGAAGTACGGAAGTAAATAGGAACCATGCCTGTGTGATCTGATCAGGGTAAAAGAACACATGGGTGTTCTTTAGAAAGACACAATTCAGGTAAATGTGGAAGGATGAGTAATAGGGGTAAAATAACAATTTTCCCTCTTCTAAAAATCATAAGGAATCATACTGTTAAATGTTTATCTAAAATATTAGTATTTACAATACTTGTAAGTCTGGGTAAAAATATATAGGGTTTAATGAAATATTTTCTACTTGCCTAAGACAATCTGGCTATTGGATCTTTCCAATAGCCAGAGATCACTTAACTGAAATCTCAAAAGCACATGCAAGCAGTGGGTGTTTAAATTGTTTATCCAGAGTTTCCAAGAGACTGCCCCAAATATAGGCTATTACTGTTGTCTTTGCTTTCTTCCAGAGGTAGTAGGCTATACTAGGTTGCTAACACATCACATACTTCACAAACAGGGCCAAAAGGCCTCTGAGCTGGAGATAATTGGAATGCCTAACTGAAGCCCCCTCTCTGAGGACTATCTTTTGTGGTACCTGAACATTATGCACAAGCTTTTAAAGTAAGAAAGCAACCATCAGGCCTACCGAAAAACAGAAACCACAACATAGCTGAAAACATGAATGGGAAAGTGACAGCATGTATTGACTAAAACCAATATCTCTCTGGTTGTAGTAAGATCTGTTCAAAAAGGATAGAACTCCTAGTACTGGGAACCTACCCACTTAGGGCTGGTGTAGTCATGGATCATAGAGGGGAAACTACAACCACTTTACTAAACTAGCGTAACTCCTAACAACAAACAAAGCATATGTTATAAGTATAGTCCTCACTCCTAATCAAGAAAATTCCTCTTTGCATCACATGGGGACTGTTAGAAAAATCCACAATGAATCAAAATACAGAACTGTGGACTCTAGTCCAAGTGGATATTTAATCCAGGTAGAACTGTGGAAGAGATTGTAAGAGCTGGATAATCAAGGGATTTGCTTTGAGATTGTGTCACACATAGAGTTTAAAAAACATAATTGCCTAAAGATGAGTTGAACAAGTAAGGAACTAAAAGATATGACTAAGTAAATGGGGAAAACCCAGGAGACCTCAACTACATGCAGAGAATTACAGGTAAATTAGAAATGTTGAGAGAATAATATTCTCCAGGAAAGAGCACATTAATAGGTTATCTAATGAAATAGTCTTCTATTTATATAAATATAAATCAATATATAACAATATATTAAGTATAATATATTATAAATGTTCTTACATGCATGTAATGATAACTTAATGAAAGTGATAACATGAATTAAAAAAATAAGATATGTAGGGAGACTTGAAGATAGTAAAGGGGAAGGAAAAATGTTATAATTACAATCTCAAAAGGAAAAGAAATGCACATTTTAATTTTAATGCTCACCATCCAGTAAAAGAACTGTATTTTAATAAACATAGTTTTATGTCAGAATTTTCATAAAAGCTGTATTCCTTTTTCAAATTTGAAAACAAATATTGTTCAATTTCCATTGTTCATTATCTCTAAATGTAAACCAATACTGATTTGTATGACAAAGTTTCCAATATGACTAGATGTCTGAATCTTTCTCCAGATGTTGGTGCTTTTTACAGATATTAAGAAGTAAGGCCGTATTGAAGGAAGATTGGCCCCTAAAACTGCTTTAAACTTTCAAAGATTTTCATACTTTTCCATTTTTGCTCTCTGCTCTGTGCTTTTGTTCAAAAAATGCTTTTGCTCAACTTCATTACTGTTACAATGCCTGTTGTTTACTGCCTCCTTGTCTCTGCTTGACCATTTTGTACTCTTTATTTTAAAGAGTATTTTCACAATACTTTTTTTAGTTTTCATAGTAATATGCTTTAATAGTAACAATTATTTTGAAGGATGCTGAAGGCTATGATAGAGAGAAATTAATATTTTTGACACAAATATCAATGCTTATCTTCATAAAACTGTAAAAGTGTTCATTGTGCTGAATTTTTTTCAATTTGAAAATTAAGATAAAATGTTTACAAAGTATTCGGTTGGCTTCTATTTCCAGTTCCATTTTTGGGGGAAATTTTTTAAAAAGGTAAGACACCTAATAATGTATACAATGCTTCATTGGAATAATCACTTGCCAAGTCTTCTATATAAAGTAGAATGAATACATTTCATCATCATACATGTATCATGTTTATGCTTTGCCCTTATTCTACTTTTCCCAGTTTCTCCAATATTCCCCTTTCCTCATCCAATCTATTTCTGTCTCTCATTAGAAAAAAAGTCACAAATCGAAGTTGGACAAGGCAACCCAACAGGAGGCAGAGTTCCAAGAGTTCTCAAAGTCAGTAGTCCCATAAAAAACTGAGATAATTGCTATGATACATACATAACAGACCTGGTGAAGACCCATGTCCTGACCTTGCGGCTGTGATCTTATATGTATCATATGCATTGATTCAGAGGGCTTTGTAGTCCTAGTATCTCCCATCCCATTCAGTGCTTATGATTTTTCTGCTTCATCTTCCAAAGGATCCCTTAACTCTGAGAGGAAAAAATTTGATGGGGAATTCCAGTTTATACTCTCTCTACACTTAATGTCTGACTGTAGGTCTCTGCATCTTTTCCTAGCTACTTCTCAGTGATAATTAATTAAGGGACTCCTCTATGAGTATAGCACAACATCATTAGAAATTGTTTTATTTCTTTTATTAGTCCAGTTCTGTTTGGTTTTACCCAGGTTCCATTTGCTATCTTGTCTCTACAGGGTTTTGGTTACACAAGGACTGTCTAATGTAGATTCATTCTTGTGAGTAGGAATTAGGTAAAATCAGATATTGGTTGATTACTTCCACGAGCTGTGCCACCATTGTTTGTATGTATTAAGGGCAGGACAGACTGTTTCTGCCTGCAATACATCTGTTTTCTGGATGAGTTGGTGTCCACGTTTCTCTTTCAGTAGCCTGCAGAGTACCATCTTGCATCAAAGAAACTAGACACAAGGGACTATAGTTAAGACTCCTGATCTCCCATATGCACACATACCTAATGCACTCATAAAAAAATTCTATTTCATAATCCCAGGGAGATCTATGCATAACCCTAAACTCTTACTTTTTACTTACCCAATCTCTCTGTGGTTCCGAATTAAAATTTGGCTAAAATTTATTTAATGGTTAATATTGCCTTATAAGTGAAGACATACCATATGTATCTTTCTGGGTCTTGGCGACCTAATTCGGGGCAATCTTTTCTAGTTCAATCCATTTGCCTGCAAATTTTATGGTGTTGTGTTTTAAAAGCAGCATATAGAATGCCCCGTTCTATAAATGTACCACATTTAAAATATTATTTTTCTTTTGAGGGATATCTCTCTCTGGCTGTTATAAATCAAGCAGAAATGAACATGGTTAAACAAGTGAACATGTGGTAGGATGGAGTATGTTTTAGGTTTTTAGATGTATGCCAAACAGTGGTTTAGCTGGATCTTGGGGTATATTGTTTCCCAATTTTCTGAGGAACCACCATATTTATTTCTAAAATAACTGCACAAGTTTCCAACACTCCAACCTGCAAAGGAGGAATGTTCACCTTGCTGCGCACTTCCTCACCAGGATTAGCTTTTACTTGTGTTTTTTGGTCTTAGCCATTCTTACAAGTATAAAACAGAATCTTAAGGTTGTTTTGATTTGCATTTCTTGCTAAGCATGTTCAAGATTTCTTCAAATGGCTGTCAGTCATCTAACTTTTTTCCATTAAGAATTTCTCTATTAAGAATTCAAAAACGCCAATGACATTATATGCTGGAGAGAATGTGGATACATGGATGGTCCCCTGAAGATGGAAAGGGTGTAAGATCTCCTGAGAAAACTGGGATCATTGGTGGGAGGAAGGAGGGATGGAGGGGAAAGAGGAGAAGAGAAGGGGGGATGACAACGTGAGGGATCAGGAAGATTGAGTTGGAGGAAGAAGAGAAAAGGAGATCAAGAAATGAGGTACCTTAATTACAGGTTTAAAGAGAAATCTGGCACTAGGGAAATCTCCAGGGATCCACAAGGATGACCCCAACTAAGAATCTAAACAATAGTGGAGAAGCTACCTTTAATCTCCTCCCCCTATAAGGAAATAGATAATTACCTTAAATGGCATGCTAGAGAGCATTCATCCAGTAGCTGACGGAAGCAGAAAAAAATTCACAACCAAGCACTGAGTAGGACTCCTGGAATCCAGTTGTAGACAGGGAGGAGTGATGAGCAATGATGGTCAAGACCATGCTGAGAAAACCCACAAAAACAGCCGACCTGAGCAAATGGAAAAATGGAAGTTCATGGACACCAGGCTGAGAACTGGGAACCAGCATAGGACCAAACCAGGCCCCCCAAACATGGTTGTTAGTTGAGAAGCCTGGGCAGTCTATGGTGACTTTTTCAATAGAACCAGTATTTATTCCTAGTGCACAAATGAGCCCATTCCCCATGAAGCCGATTCTCTCAGCCTAAATACATGAGTAAGGGTGTAGGTCCTGCCCAAATGATATGACAGACTTTGATGATCCCTCATGGGAGGCCTCACCCTACCTGGATAGTAGGAGTATGATGAGAGGTTCGACAGGGAATGGGAGGACAATGGGAATGACAGGGAACTGGGATTGGTATGTAAAATTAAGATTGTTTTTAATTTAAATAAAAATATATTTAAAATTATCTGTTTAGGTCTGTTCTCTATTTTTAATTGGATTAGCTGCTTATATATAATATAAATAATATATTATATTATATTAATGTTACCATATTAATAATTAATATAATATTGTTTTATATTAATAAATAAAATAATTACACATATACTTCCTTGAGATTATAT
The DNA here is from genome assembly GCA_030556225.1 of Cricetiscus sungorus. Taxonomy (NCBI): domain Eukaryota; kingdom Metazoa; phylum Chordata; class Mammalia; order Rodentia; family Cricetidae; genus Cricetiscus; species Cricetiscus sungorus. The sequence goes on along the minus strand of JANBXA010000600.1, from coordinate 2,237,779 downwards.
ATTTTGGATATTGCTTCCCTATCAGATGTGAAGCTGGTAAAAAAATCATTGCCCAGACTGTAGGGTGCTGCTTTTTCAGTTTGATTGTGTCATTTGCTTTACAGAAGCTTTCAGATTCATGAGGTCCCATTTATTAATTGTTGATCTTAGTACCCACACTATTGGTGTTCTTTAGGACTGTTGTCTCCTACAGCAATGCATTGAAGGATGTTACCTACTTTCTCTTTTATTAGATCAGTGTATCTTGTTTTATGTTGAGGTTTTTAGATTTGGGCTTGAGGTTTATTCAGGCAGATAAATTTAGATTTTGACCAACACTATTTGTTGAGGATTCTGCTTTTTCCCCAATGTGTACTTCCAACTTCTTTAAAATAATCAGGTTTCCATAGATGTGATATGGGTCTTACACTTCATCCCAGTCATCTATATAACTGATTTTATGACATCATGTGGATTTTCCCCCTGTAGGTCTATAATACAGTTTGAAATTATTGAAAATGGTAAAAACTCCAGCAGTTCTTTTATTGTACTAGATTGTTTTAACTCTCCTGGTTTTTTTTTCCTTTTTGCTTTTCCATATGAAGTTGAGAGTTGTCCTTTCAAAGTGTTCAAACAACTGTGTTGGAATTTTTATGTGATTGCACTGAATCTGCAGACTGCTTTTGGTAGGATGGCCATGTTAATTGTTAATCCTACTGATCAATGACCATGTGAGATCTTTCCATCTTCTGGATACATTCTTCAGTTTCTTTCTTCAAAGACTTGAAAGTTTATATGAAAGTCTTTCACTTGCTTGCTTAGAGTTACCCAAAGGTATTTTATATTGTTTGAAGCTATTGTGAAAGGTGGTGTTCTGTTCTAAGTACATTTGTTTTTTGTTTGTTTTGTTTTGTTTTTATCTTGTATCCAGACACTTCATTGAAGATATTTATCAATTATAAGCTTTCCTTAATAGAATTTTGGGAATCACTCATGTATACCATTATATTATTTGCAAATGATTTATTCCTTTCCAAATTTATTTCCTTGATTTCCTTCTGTCGTGTTGTTGCTGTAGCTAGAACTTTAAGTAATCAATTGCATAGACATGTAAAGTGTGGACAGCCTTACATTTTTCCTGATTTTAGTGGAACTGTTTGAATTTCTCTCTATTTAATTTGATATTGTCTAGACTTGCTGTAAATTGCCCATATTATGTATGTCCCCATTATTACTAATTTCTCCAGTAATTTTATCATGAGTGGTCTTATCTGTATGGTACCTTATGTTCCAATTCCATTTTTCTTAATAAGTTGCCTTGTTTATAATAGTAACAGAAGAACAAACTAATACAATACTGGTTTAAAATATTTTGAAACCAAAGTACAAATACAATAAAGATATTGAATTACAATACATTAGCTAGCTAGAAATTCTGTTAAGTAGTAGAATGCTTACCTAGCATTTCCAAGGCTTAAAGTTCAATCCCCAGACTAAAAACAGAAGTAAAGTAAAATATATTTTTCAAATAATCTAGGAGATGAATATTTTATTCATATCTTCTTAGATGCACGGGTATATTTACATGCAAAATACATAAACAGGAAGGCAACATAACTAAGAGGATAAAAATATTTTTCTGCTGCCAAGTGTGAGAGTAATCACTGGGATCTACAAGGCAGAAAGAGAGAACATATTCCTACAGCATGTATTCTGATCTTCACATTTGTGCCATGGCACATCACACACACACAAACACACACACACACACACATTGAGTATTAAAAAATGTGTATTAAAAACCCATCAAAATGTTTATTCAATAGGTGTAATGTTTGTTTAAAGTATTTTTCAGTAAACACTTTAAAAAGAACATATTTTTTGGTTGTGAGCCTAGCCTTTAATGGCTGAGCTATCCCTCCAGCCACAAAAGAAAAAAAAATAGGTACTCCAGAAAAATATAAATAAGAGAATAGCTAGAGGATTGAAAGATAGATACATACTTAAATAGATGATTGATAGCTAAATCTATGCTAAATAAATGGAGATTGGCAGATTATGGATTAATAGATAAATAGATAAGAGATGCTTTAAGGAACTGGATTATGTTATTGTGGAGGCTGAAAATCTCTTGTTATATTTTTTGCAAATGGATACTCAGGAAAGACAGAAATATGACTTAGTTCTGAATAGAAGGATCCAATAACCTGTAGTTCAGTTTTCTAAGGGATATAAATGTGCATATGTTTTGGTATGTGTGTTTGCGTTTGTGATATGTATACACATATCCCCTGGTGCTGGAGTTGCAGCCATTTGTGAGCCATCTGATGGACATACTTGGGACTGAATTCAGATTCTCTACAAAATCAGTACATACTCTTAACTGCTGAGCCATTTCCTTAGCCACATAACTGTTTTAATTCACTTATTATGTTTTCTGGTTTATACATGTGGTACATTTATCAAAACAACATTTCTGTCAGCAATATGTCATTTTATGACAGTGGAAAACTACCATTATTTATCCATTAGACATTAGGTTAGTTGATGGCTATTGGGACTGTTTCTATTTTTAGTTTATATGCATAAATTTAATTCTATCACATTACTTGTTATTAAGGAGTACAATGTAAATATTAATGTTGGTACATGTGCCATAGTGCAGTTGTGGACATAAACGAAAAAATTTCAGGAGCGGGTATTGCTTTTTATTGTGCATGCCAAAGATGCACCTTGGGGCACTAGACTACCCCAGGAAGTCCTTTTATCCTTGGAGTCATTTGTAGCCCCTAGTATTCAATTACATACTTTGAGCACTTATGAAAACACAAGTGTGAATGGTGCTTTCAGTGCTGTACCATTCAGATGTTGACTTGTTTTCCATCATCATTAACACCACATTGTTAGGTTTCTCTATTACAATGAGATTAAATATATTAACATATTACAAAAATGTAATTATTGTATATATTGCTTCAATTTTATTACAAAAAGTCAATTAACTTATACTAAGAATATATTTCCTTCCAGGACATTTGTTTGCAGTATTATTTCAATTATTAATGAAGAGTTTTATCAAAACTAAGTTCCAATAAGGACTCATTAGAATACTTTTAAGAACATTTTCATAATATCCTTGACACATGAATTATTGAATAGTGTGAATCCCAGAGATAAGTTTACTCAGAGAATCTCATTGTCTTCATTGGGAAATAATCTAGTTAAATGTAATAAGTTTCTCATCCTTACCAGCTATGTACTTGGAAATGTCCTAGTTTTATTTATACAGCATATTTTCTTTTATCCAAGCACTAGATGGGAATGTAAGGCAGGAGAAAACAGAAGCTCATTGGAGTCTGAGGTGTGGTATACTACAGTGCAATCTGAGGTTTGGAGGATCACCTCTTTGGTCTGAGCCTTGGTAGATGGAAGAACACACTAGTAGTTGTCTGCTTTGCCTCTATGGTCTTTCAGTTTTCCTCCCTAGTATATGTCTCTGAGTTTATTATTATTATTATTATTAATCCCAACTAGAAATCATGTTACACTGAATATATCACCATACAAGAATTCAAGTTAGTATCAATGCATACACATTAATAGATGGAATAGAGTTGAGTACCCACAAATAAAAGCATCTTCAACAAATTGTTCTGGTTAGCTAGACGATTATCTTTTAATATGCACAAATCTCAATTCCAAATTGACCATGGGTCTCAACTACCCTGCATTTTGCAGAAAGAAAGTAGGGAATACCTAGGAACCCATTGGTACAGGAAACGACTTTTAAAAAGGGACCCAGATAGCTCAGGTGGTAAGGCCTACATTTAATAAAGTGGATTTCAGGCTACAGAGCTTTTGTAAAACAAATAATGACATCATTATAGTTAAAAGCCATCCTACAGAATTCAAAAATAGTAATTACCAGATCATATCAGACCAACAGCTATAGCTAGAACATACATAGATATCAAAAACCCAAACATCATGAAAGTGAGTAATTCAATTAAAATGAAGATAATAATAATTATATAGAGTTCTCAAAATATGAAATTCAGATGGTTTAGAAATATATTTTTAGATAGTTCTAGCCATCATGGATACAAATTAAATCTACTTTTAGGTTTCATGTTACCTTACTATTAAATTGTCAACATCCTACAAAGAAGGGATGGCAAATGTGAGAGTGAATGTGAGGAAAGGGTGACACTTTTCACTGCTGATGAGAGTCCAAACTCGTACAGCTACCTTAAATTGAGTGTACTAAATTTGAGATTTTAGACTAGCATACACAATATGTAAATATGTAAAATTTGTTTTTCTGTGTATTAATAACAGGAAAAATGAAATACGATGTGAGTTTGAAAGAGACCAGGAGCAGTATATAGAGAGTTTTGGAAGGAAGAAAAAGAATGGAGACTAACCCCATTCATATTCACATGCCAACTGTTGCTGTCCTTAAACAGTTCTGGTTTAGTTTACTATATGTTTGAGATCTCATGGTGATCAATCTGTGTCCTGAAGCAAGCCTGGAATTATATGGTCATTTTCTTGTCTTTATTTACATCTATCATTTCACAATAGTCAACACAATAAATAAACACATCTCTGCAATTCAAATGTCAAATCTCCTTTTATTTTCAGACATCAATGAGTGGGGGTCAGTTTTCTGATATTGCTTAAATAACTGATAACATTTTTGAGAACAATATGATAGTTGATGATTACCAAAATTACAACTTTTGAAGAAAGTATATTATTTGCTCATAGAAATATTGCTGAGTGACTCTGCAGCTCGGAGCTGTATCACCTCAATTATGTTGTATTCATCAGTTTGCCCATTCAATTACAATATTTCTTTGAAAGTATAATAGGAAACTAAAAACTACCTGGATTAGTTTTTCACATAAAGTAGCATAGTTCAATGAAATTGTCCACTCTATTAACACATTAACCTGAGTTATGGTTTTCTTTAAAAGAGAGAAAGTAGTTACATTATGCAATTTATAAACCACTTAAAATACTTTCAGAAGTCTGTGCTTTCTCCTGACTATGTGGTATAAATTATGATTCCGTTGGTGTAATTCTTCAGACAATGTCATGTTCAGTGATTTTTTGAATGTCATACATGAATGGAGTACTCTGATTATGACTTCTGGTACACTAACAGATTTGGAGGGTATCATGTGTTTGTGAGATGAGAGACAGAGGTTGGTGCTGGGGAGAAAGCTTGAATCCAGTTTATGGTAGTTCACTTATTATCTCCAGACACACCTAAATCCATTATAGTACACACAGCACATGACAGAGATAAAATGCAAGAGGTAGACACTTACAATTTTCTTATTAACCCTGTAACAGATAGACAGCTTTATTGCACATATATGGATTAGTAGCTTGTGCAAGATTTATGGAATCCCTCTGGCTTTTGCTTTCTTTTCTTTTTTTGTTTTTTTTTTGACTATCTAATAAATGAGGTATTAAAAAACCCTGAATACATTTGTGATCTGGATGCCCTGAGACCATGGTATGACCCATTTATCTTGGTAGTTTGGTGGTTTATGATCTAGAGATTAAGTTGCTTCACTGAAATTGGAAGCAAGCCTCAGAAGCTCTCCATCCATGCATGACTTATATTATCTTCACATTTGTCTGTGTTTTATTTGTTCTTTTGCATTTTATTCTTTCCTCTGCATCAACACCTTATATGAGGATCCTTTGTAGAATTTCATGAGTGCTTTCAATTTTCTGACCATGTATTTGTCACAGACAGCAAAATCATTGAAATGATTCTCCACTCAATATTTTCCATGACTTTCAGTCCTTATTTCAGGAGAGACATAGAAAGTAGGCTGGTGATTAAGAGTTGTTGCAGCCAGTCTCACTGGTGAACCAACTAGTTTGAAGTGACCTAGGAATTACTGAAGAAGGAGATTATCAATAATTGAAATCAGAGACAATAGAACATAGGCATAATAAAAAGATTCTCTACCTCAATTATATGTATATATGGAAAAAAACCAATGACCATTAAATTTATGATCAATCCGTAGAGAGTAATATTATACATAGGATGTAAGTGTTATATTGTCTAAAATTGTGTGTGAATAAAATCCAGTGATCAAAACCTAATGTGAGCCTGGTGGTGGTGGTGCAGGCCTTTAACTCCAGCACTACAGAGGAAGAGGCAGGTGGATCTCTAAGAGTTTGAGGTCAGCCTGGTCTAAAAAGCTAATTTCAGGACAACCAGGGCTGTTACATAGAGAGGCCCTGACTAGAAAAACCAACCAACCAAACAAACAAAAAACAAGAAATAAACAAAAACAAAAACAAAGGAAACTTATTGTGATTATGCAAGAAATACGAAATAAATCAAAAGTAAAAAAAAAAATTTGGAAATATGTTTGTTGTAATGTCCCATATTTTGGTAATTCTTTTGCCTCTTTTGACACAGCATGGGTTGTGTAGATATAATCTGTTTTCCCACCATTTTAATAATTACATTTTGAGACAGGGTCTTTAAGTAAACCTAAGAGCTCAAAGATTAATGTTTGCTGATTGGTAATTGAGGTCCAAGGATCAACCATTTGCTGCTCTTCTCTTAACCCAAACAATACTGGAGATACTGGAGTTCTAAGGAAGTACCACCATGTCCAGTTATATGCCAGGGACTCCAACAGATGTCATCCTGCTTGAGTATCAGGACTTTACCAATTGAAATATCAACCTAGCACATATAGTTTAAAAGTATGTCTAATATGAGGGGATAAGTGTAGTAGCAACTAAAATTTTAATAGATCATTCTAAGAGATTAAAGGATCTAACTACTCTACAATTCCTCAAATATTTTAAGCACCCTGACAGCAATTTTAGTTTGTTCCAGCTCTCATGAATATTAAAAGCTTAATGATGACATTGGATGAAATCCTACTGGCCTTTAATTATCTTTTTCTATTAAAAACAATCCAACAAACAAACAAAAAACTACTACATAACTGGGTTCTCTTGGTATATATTCCAGTATCTGGCAATAAAAAAAATGTGCTGACATGAATACAGTGTATCAAACATACAGAGAATCTTTATTCGAATCACTAGACATGATTATCTAATGTATACATTTTTTTCACTCAGTATGTATGAGTATATATGTGTAGTTCAAAGGAAAGCTTACAAGATGGAACTTAGCCATAAAGGAAGAAGCCCTTAGATGCTTCTAACTACCACCTATGATAAGCAGCTGAAGGAAATAAAATAAGATTTGAATTTTTTATCACAGACTTTTTATTTTCCTTTTAATTAAGATTGAATATTTTCTTATATAATATATCTTGATTATAGTTTTTTCCCCATCTAATCCTCCCAGGTCTTCTCCCCATTCCCTTCCATCCAGGTCTATTCCCTTCTGTCTCATTTGAAACACAGAGCCCTCTATGACAAAAGGATAAAATATAACAAAATAAAATAATATAAAACAAAAAAAAATTCGGAATTGGATAAGTTTTGAAAAGAAGGGACAAGAATGAGAAACCAACTGTTTCACACACTCAGAAATCCTATAAAAACTAAAATGAATGTCGTGATATATATGCAGAATACCTGATACAGATCTGTGAAGGCCTATGCATGCTGCTTCACTCTCTGAGTTCATATGAATTTACTCATATTAATTGAGAGGACCGGGCTCTCTGACCTTTACATCCTTTCCACTTCTTTTTCCTCAGGATTTCTTAATTTCTGAGTGAAGCGAGACATCTCATTTAGGACTGAGTGTTCCAAGGTCTCTGACTCTCTGCTAATGTATGGACATGGGTCTTCATATTGTTTCAGAAAGAGTCTCTTATGTTGGCTGAGCAAGGAACTGATCTATGAGTATAGCAATGTTATTAGGAGTCATTATATCACTACATTGTAATCCCCCCTTTCCTCAACTGGTATTTGGTTGTACCCAATGTTCTTAGGCTATCTAGTTTCTGGTTCTTGTTTATCCAAGCAGCTACAAATATGAATTCCATCTCATTGAGTGGACCTTTAGTATAATCACAATCTGGTAGGTTATTCCCTTGTGCCACCATTGCCATAGCCAGTCTTGCAGGCAGCACATCATTGTAGACCCAAGGGTTTGTGACTGACATGGTATTTACATTTCTACTTTGGTTGCATGCAGAGTACCTTTCTGTACCAAAAATCTTAGATTGTAAAAGTAAAGACTATATGTAACATTTTCTACTTTTGCAGAGAACCATGGATTTGGCCTGGCCTAGCTTTCTCAAGAGGTATATATCATAGGTTTTTCAGGTTAGAGTCCTTGGCTTCTGGAGCACAATGTGTCTTCTGGTTGCTGAGGGACCAATGCCCTCTCTTGGGCAGTGAAGTATTCAAGATAATGTGTTTTTCTTTGTATATTCCTCCAGAAGTCAAGGAAACATGGAAGATTGGTGGCATTAATCTTATGTACCATGTAACAATTTGCAATTGTGATTGTATCCTGGTGGACAGAGCCTACCCTCGCCAGCAAGGAAGATGTGACTCCAGGAAGATCTTCTTCATGCAGTTTTAATCAGGATCCTTGAACATGTTTCTTCTGACCCCAGAGACCCTGGGGGACCCTGGTATAGGCTTAAATCTTTTTGTGCTAACCAACCCCAGTGAGCTACGTTGACCCTGCAGATAGGCTACTATAATGCGGAAGCAGACAGGCTGAACAGACTTAACCAAATAAGGGATTGTTTACGCCAGAGAGCGCTCACCAACAGGAAGGTGGAAGGCAGAAGCCAGCCCCATCTTTAAGGTGCAGCACTTCGCAGCTCTCTACATCCTGGCAACTACAACTGTGTTGATCTTGCTAATTGCCATTATATTTTCTCTCTGATAAAGACATAAGAAGTCTGATTTCTCTAATATAAAATTGTCACAGTCTCAGTTATGTTGTGGCCCATGCAAGCTAACCTAATTTCATTTCTCTTGGTAATATTAGGTGGAATTGGTCTGGTAAGTAAGCACTGACACTTACATAATCTCTTTTCCATGAGCTTTAAAGGGATGATTTAAATGTCTTATTTAGGGCTGAACAGTCAGCTGAATTGATTCTTCATGGCCAGTGAGTTATGTATGTGTGATGTCTTCAGCAATGGGATCTTATTGTCAGTTTGTGGCAAACAAACTATACAGTTTTGACAATAGTCTGGATTGTCTGGAGATTCCCATCAGATCTCTCTTCATCCCAAGATTTCAGAATACCTGCACATGGATTTCAGAAAAACTATATGATTCCCATATTCAATTACTTTAACAATTGAGAACTCCAAGTCACCAAATTCAAACACCCCCTTTTATTAAGTCATAATTTTATTTTTGTAAACATTTGTATACATTTTTCATTTTTATGTTACATTTGTTCTTTGATAATTTCACATGTGTAGATTCTAACTGTCACGCTACCTTCTCTTCTCTACACCTGATTCTTGCCCTCTACTACTTATCTCCACAAATATTTTTCCTTCATTCATGAATTTTGAGTTGGCCTGATAGGTTTTATTTTAACCAGGCCAGCTATACAACCTTTCAGTTAGACGTATCCATTGCTACAACACTGAAAGCAAATCTAGCCTTGACTGGAACAATCTTTAGCACATGCAAGGACATGTGCTAAAGAATGATGCAGGGACAACTGAGTCATTCTTTCCTCTATGCTTGATTATTGGCCTGTAATACTTAAGCAATACAGGCATTTGTTTCTAATATGTCTTGATGATTACAGTAGCTATTTTGTACCAAGGGTATGACAGTTTATAGCTCTTATCTCTTACTTCTGGCTCTGATTCTTTCTCTAATCTCTTTTCCATGAGATTCAAAGGGGATAATTTAAATGTCTTAATTAGGGATGAGCAGTCAACTTATTCTTAGTACCTAATACAGACATGAGCTTTTAAATTTGTTCTTATATTTAAAGGATATTGATGGGACATGTTATCTTGTAAATATGTTTCTCATACTTGTTAATAAAGCACCGTTGGGCCAATGAGATAGCAAGATAGGCAGGGCTAGGAGACAAGGAGGAAAGAGGAAGTAGTGGGGAGGAGTGAAGATGTAGCCTGGGGAGGAAGGAAGACACGCGCCGCGGCTCCCCAATAAGACAACCACGTGGAAATACTTAGATAAGTAGAAATGGGTTAATAATTAAGGCAGAGCTAGCCCATAAACAATAATGGTAATTGGAAAACAGGATTATATCAAATACAGAGTCTCAGAATGTTATTTGGGGCTCACGTGGCAGCGGTATCATGGCGGCAGGACCCACTGCAGCCAGCGGGGGCAACCTGCTGTAACATAATGGTGTCAGAAGTGGAACTGAGAACTTTCACTTAATACTTAACAAAAGCTTATAAAATAGTTTTTAGAAGCAAGGGAACAGAGACTAGCAAGACTTCTTAGTAGAAGCATTTTCTCGGTTGGATTTGTTTTGCTGTAGACAGAGATTTGCGCGGCTCCTTTAAGGGAGGTTTCCAAAATTAGCATAAGCTGCAAAAAACTGCCTTGTTTTTAAAGAGCTCTGCTAACAGTTCATTGGTGTGTATGAGAGCTGCAATGAAGGTTTATACTATGTTTTAAAAAATACGCTGGCTTGGGAGAGAAAAAAGAAACAGGATACAATGGTTTAAAAAAGAAAAAAGGAAATAAATTGGTTGGCTATGGTGGCGCACACCATTAATCCCAGCACTCGGGAGACAGAAGCAAGCAGATCTCTTTGATTTCAAAGAAAACCTGGTATGCACTGAATTCCAGGACAGATAAAAGTTACACAGAGAAACCCTGTCTTAAAATATGTAAAAATAGAAGTAGAAGAAATAGAGTAATAAAGAAGCCACATAGAGATGGAAAACACAGAGAAATTTTGGATACTATAACTGCTTCTGTTGTCTTTAAATTATTTGATTGCTGAGAAAATAACAACTACTGATAAAAGAAATGCTGCTAGATTAATTCAATTTATATATTTTAAAAATGCTTTGACTCCAAAATTTAAGCCTAAGGACAAGTTACTAGAGAAAAGGATTTCTATTTTTGTTTCCACAGAAAATGAAAAGCTATGGATTTCTTCCAAATTAATGTGGTTTGATCAAGCCAGACCCCCTGAAACAATGCTCCAGATGATCCAACATTCAAAGCAGTTGAGACAAAGCCTTGCAGACTACTGCCAAGATTTCTGTGTCTTCTTTGGACCCCCATGACAGCGCCCTCTACCAGCAGGAAGTAGTTTGGAAAGAATGACGCCCAAATTCCCAAATATTGTTTATAAATGTTTGTTTTCATTTAAATGGGTTTTGTTATAAATGGCTATAACCACAAACAATCTTTTTAAAGGTAAAAAGGGAATTATGATATAGATATGAATACTTTGCTTTGGAATGGATTTTCTTTTATTGATACAATTTAAGGTCAATTTTGTAATATGTATATTTCTCCTCTTGTTTAGGTATTGTGTTTATATACCTCATTTAGAAATGTAATGTATAATTTAGTACAGATTAGAGAGTTACCTAAGTTAGTCAAGCTTGGAGTTAGTTAGGTTTTCTAGATATATAGAGATGTATTTGAGGTGGATAGGCATTCTTAAAACCTTTCAAAGACCTACAGAATATGGCATTTAAAATGGTTTAGAGTTTTTCTTGACAGTGAGGCACAACTGCTTCTGGTAACATCACCTGCATCAGAAAGGAAGATGGATATTGAAGAAACATGTTATGGAGGTTGCTTCCAATATGGCAAGACTAGCCATTTGGGCAAGGTACTTCTCTTGTCTAGACTGTTTGACTTTATGTTGTAGAAACTGGACATGCAGAACCCACAAAAAGTGACTGCTGATTCAAGATGGACATTGCTACAGGATTCCTGCTTCATGGAAGAGGCTGCCAGACAGCCAGACAGTCTACAGGACACAGAGAAAAGTGACTAACAAACTATCAATACAGGTGGACAGTTTAAAGTTTCCTGCTTTGGTGAAGAGTCTGCCAGACACACTATGGCCTATGGGCTGAAGATGGAACTTTACAGAAGAAAGTCGGGTGACTGACCAGGCAATGCATTGTCTCTGTCATTTCTAGAGTTTATATATTATCCTTCTGTGGTCTTTGAAGGAGTTGAAGACAGATAGTTATGGTTATACTTTTCCTTTGTTAGGATTAAAGATAAGTTACATATAGGACTTTAGACTCACAAGTTACATATAGGACTTTAGACTCACAAAGATAGGATAGATGATATTTTCTTTAATTCTTACAAAATGTTTATGGACTAAATATTGTTAACTGTGATTCTTATTTGATAACTGTTATATGTTGTATTTTGCTATGTTAAGGTTAAACCCCTTCTTTTATTTTAGACAGAAAAGAGGAGATGATGGGAGATGTTATCCTGTAAATATGTTCCTCATGCTTGTTAATAAAGCACCATTGGGCCAATGAGATAGCAAGATAGGTGGGGCTAGGAGACAAGGAGGAAAGAGGAAGTAGTGGGGAGAAGTGAAGATGTAGCCAGGGGAGGAAGGAAGACACCTGCCACGGCTCCCTGATAAGACGACCACGTGGAAATACTTAGATAAGTAGAAATGGGTTAATAATTAAGACAGAGCTAGCCCATAAACAATAATGGTAATTGGCCAATAGGATTATATCAGATACAGAGTCTCTGAGTGTTATTTGGGGCTCACGTGGCAGCGGGACCATGGCGCCAGGACCTGCTGCAGCCGGCGGGAAGAACCTGCTGTCACAGGTTATACTATAACCACACCATTAATGGTTGTGTTGAAAGGGGAATGCGTCTTCTCCGGGAAAATTAGTAATTTAAACCCAAGTTGTAAGCCATATATATAATTGATCTTAGGTGTGTGTGTGTTGTGTGTGTGTGTGTGTGTGAGAGAGAGAGAGAGAGAGAGAGAGAGAGAGAGAGAGAGAGAGAGAGAGAGAGAGAGAATGTAATAATCAAGTTGACATGAATGTTTAAAGTAGGGGAGAACATGAAAGAGTGGAAGAAAATTATGTAAATATAATATATGTAAAAAAATCTTTAAAATAAAACAAAAGAAAAAGATTCAATTCTCTAGTAGTCAGGAAGTTCTTGGAGGAGCTGGAGGGGAAACAATAAGTAGACTATAGTATATAAAATAAAAACCATTTTCAATAAAAGAAAAATAGGAAAGTATTTAAAAATAGTTTTCATTGTAGTGAAAGCTGAGGAGTAAGAACAGATATATCCAATGGTGCCATGCAGTACAGACTACTAAAAGGGAGACAAAAAAACATGTCTGCAGTCCTACTGTAAAGTTTGTACTATATCAGAGAAAATAGTGGAATGAACCCGAGCCAAGGATACACTGAAGATTATTGTTTGCACTAACACAGTAAGTGCAACTTGACAGTCATCAACACAGTCACTACTTTCTCTTTTATACTGACGAGATCTTTAAAACCAACAAGTCAAATTGTTTGCTTTTCTCTACAATTCTACTTTCAAGGTTATATGAAAAGATCTTCAGTTTGCCGAAAATGTCTTGGTACATTGGTCACACACAAAAGCTTTCAAGTAACCCAGAAATAAATCTATAAGTTTACTACAACTTGATATCTGACAAAGGTGCCAAAACCCATACATTAAAAAATAGCAATGATACTAGAACCTAAGACATTTTAAAAATAAATACTCCAGGAAATTTATAGGAAAATAAAATAAAAAAAAACAGTTTATAAAAAGAATAGATACAAATGGCCAATACATATTTGAAAAAAATAAATACACTTAGCCATTTGGGAAATCAAATCATATCTACGTGGAGATTCCCTCTCCCACCTGTGACAATAATTACTGTGAGAAAAACAAATATATAAGAAGATGTGGTAAAAGTTTTCTTTTTGTGCTACAGGTAGAAATAGAAACTTCTCCAGCCATTATGCAAATCAATATAGAGCTTTCTCAGAGGGTAACAATACAACTCCCATATGCTCTAGGGGGAAATACATTTAAGGGAATATAAGCTGGTACAGACATTTCTGCACCATTCATGTTTGTTACAGATGTATTGATGAGAGCCAAGATACTAATCACCATTGATATACAACAGATAGAGAAATATATATATATATATATATATATATATATATATATATATATGATTTTATTCAGCCATAAAAATAATGTAATTATGATATTTTGGGGGAATAAATGGAACAAAATCCTAACATAATATGCAAAACAAGCTTGACTAAGAATAATAAATATCACTTTTTAACCTGTACAGAGATCCTGGTTTATATATCCACACAAAATAAAATAAATGTAGGTCATTAAATAAACCAATAAAAATATATTTTTCAGAGCAAACTTTTAACTCATTTGAAAAATAGAGATCATTATTATATCTATTCTAAAAATATTATTATGAAAATAGTTTTTGAATCAAGGACATCATTAATTAGAAGAATAGTTGATTTTCTACAAAAGTTAACAATTCTTTTTCTGCTTGCATATCCTTCATAAATAATTACATAAAGGGATTGTTTTAATTGCAAAATTATCTTTGTAATTAGACACATTGCTAAAATGAACAAACTGTTACATTGTTTGAATTAATGTGAAGGAAGGACTATTGAATAAAAACAAGATTGCTACATATGACATCAAAATTCAAGTTTAAGGATGTTTTTCCTGTTTTTACCACTTGTACTGGTTAATTTTATGTCAACTTGATACAAGTTAGACTCATCATAGATTAGGGAGCAACAACTGAGGAAATGTGTCCATAAAATGGGACTATAGGCAAGCCTATAGGGCATTTTCTTAATTAATGATTCATGGTGGAGAATCCAGCCTTCAGTTAGTGGTATCCTTCCTGTGCAGTTGTCCTGGGTTCCATGAGAAATCAGGCTAAGCACGCCATTAGGATCAACCCTGAAAGTGGCTCTACTCCATGTAGAGCTTCTTTATTAGCTCCTTCATCCAGGTCTTTGCCCTGTTTGAATGAAGTGTTGTGCAAGCGTAAGCCAAATAAACACGATTCTTCTGAAGTTGCATTTGGTCATGGTGTTTCATCACAGCAGTAGAAGAAACCTTTCTTGTAACAGCAGTAAGATACCATTTCTTCTTATTTATCATCAGCTTTCAAGGTTGGAGGAACACCAAACCAATGTTAATGAAGAGATTTGCTTGAGTAATTTAGCAGATATAAAAACCAGAGAGAGTAGGGGAAAGAGACTGGTCTTCTGGTCATATAATGACTCATATTGACCCAAATGTGCACAATTGCCTGAAAGTTGATTGAACTATGACATATGCACATACGAGACTACTGTTCAATAGTAAAAATAGCAAAGCAGTAGTGGTGATGCTGCAGCATGAATGAAGATCAGTGTCATGCTAACTTACATCAATCAAATGTAGAAGCCAATGTGTGACATTTAACTAGAAATTTAGGAAAGAAAAGGTGTTTAAAAAGTAATAATATTGATTGCTTGCTGGCCTGATGTAGGAACCAGCAACAGGGAAGAGTGATATATGGGATGCCAGGGTGGTCTGTCTAGGTGAGTTTTACATGAAGTTAAAATAATACACATCAGTAAATATGTTGGAATCTAGCAGGTCTGAACATGGCCAACATGTCTCTGGCAGGACATGCCCTTCCCATTTGTCCTCGTCCTTGCTAAAATCTGTTGGATTACATTCGTAAACCTAGTTACCAAGGTCTATTCCATTCTCTAGCTACTTCTTCCTCCTGAGGCTGAGTATCAAGGTCCAGTTATAAGTATTAATGTCTATTAAACAAAAGCCCCCCTTTGGCAACCCTAACTATCCTTCCTAGTCTAAATTAAACACCTCATTCTAACATGAGATGTCCTCCTTTACCTTTACAATTTGTCATTTGCCTACAAGCCAAGTCTTTCTCCTCTTCATCCAGAAGCTGTCCTCTGTGCCTGGAGCAAATATCACTTCCCTGTTTTCCTTATCTCTTCCCCCTGCTAGTTCCTGTCTTTGTCTCATATTCCATGTCTTCTGCCTCACGGGGACAAATAAACCACTTTTGTGCTGTGAACATGATCTTAGGGTATCTTGTCTTTGTCATTTCTTTTCAAGTATAACACATGGTATATTTTTTTCTGACCAAGTCTCATTTATTGAATATAAGCACAGGTATATGTAGTAGACAAATGAGGGAATGGGCCCAAGGGAGTATGTAAGGGAGGCAGAATGTTCTTCTAAGCAGAATGCAGGTGTTGTGCTATGAGATACGTTGCTATATGATAAGCCTGAAGCTGGGATTCTTTCAAGGTCATGCTGCAGTCATATGTTTATCAGGAGAACAGTCATAGGGGAATGGAAAATTACCAGTATGTTAGTATCTAAGAGAGCAGTAGGAAAGATGACTATTGAGGTTCTAACTTTGCATACAGCTATAGAAGGTGGGATTTCATGAACCCAACCCACACTAGGAGTCTGTCTGACTTTTTCTTGTGCAAATCCTACACATGCAGTTCCAACCATTGTAAATTCATGTGTACAACTGCCCTGCTGTGTCCTTGGAAACATTGCTTTGCTATGAACATCCACCCCTCTGTCTCTTCTATTTCTGCCTCCTCTTCCATGGTGATGCCTGTGTCTTTTGCAGGAGGAAGCATGATACAAAAGTCCCATTTAGAACTGAGCACACCACAATTTATGATTTTTATAAATGTTGACCAACTGTTGGTCTCTGTATTAATCACTGTCTACTGCAAAAAGAAGCTCCTCAGATGAGGAACAAAAGTCGTACTGACTTATGTGTATAAAGATAAAAACTTAGGGATAAGTTTACTACTATGTCCATTTAGCAGATTAATAGTACTAGGTACTTTAATAGGACTTATGATATAGTCATCTGCAGTTAATGATACAAAACATGAGTTTTTTCTTATAGAATGAACTTTTAATCCAACCAGAATATGAATTGTTGTGCCTATAATACTTATGCCACTATTTTATCAGTGGTCATGTTACTTTAACCGTAGTCTCATGCATTAAAACATGAAGCCAAGAGAGTGAATTCTTGCAAACAACTATCCTAAACACAAATTTTTATCATGAAACATGCAATCTTTTTGCTACTCTGCTTACTAGACTGGAGCCTGTGCTTATGGTTCAGGATAGAATCCCAATTCACTGATAAAAATAAATGTTTGAGATATGTGTGATTGGTTTGGTATTGCTGCTGTAAGTAGCACTTGAGTGTGATCTGTGTCTGTGGATAACTTACAGTTACCAATTCCTAAGCCATAATTCTCTCTTCTCTTAGTTACGTACATTTGGCCAACCAAAAAGAAGCCTGGGTTTTTTGTTGTTGTTGTTTTGTTTTGTTTTGTTTCATTTTTGGCACTTTGGAATCAATGACAGTGTCTGTGTCTGAGCAGGAACTTACTCTCTGTTCTAATCAATATATAGCATAAGAGCCCAGACAATGACAGGCATAACAAGATATGCACAAGCATGCCATGGGAGCACTTCCATCTTAAGAGTAACAATCAACCATCTAATTGGGCTTAAGATTTACATAATAACCATTCCTTTGCAGGAGTAGTGTATCGTCATGTGCTTAATTTCTACTTCTAAAACAAAACAGCTACAACAATGTTCTGAGTTTACTTTTATTTTGTACTCTTTAAAGATCATTTGTAACTATCTTTTTTATTTTGTTACAGACAGTTTCCTCTCTCACTGAAGCATTTCATCCTTCAGGGAAGTTTTTAAAGCACAAAGGAAAAGAACATAAAATAACTTTGAGGAGCTATTTCCCGGCATTTGTTTGGCTGCATCAATAGCCAATGACAGTAGTTAAAAATTTTAATGAAAAAAATATACACATGATTATAAATCTCTCTTAATGCATTTATTTTACTTTGAAACATGCTGTGCTTAAGACAGTCTTCCTTTGATATTCTTAATAGACAGATCTATTTAGTGATTTGTTTAGTGCACATGTGTTGTCTTAATAGGTAACAGTAAAAACAATCTTCAAATAATTTTTGATTAGGTTGTCTTTACCTCAAATAAAGAGATCCTAATCAGATGTGTTTACTTAAAATAAATAAACTAATCAGGCACAGTGCACATACTTTCAATCCCAGTACTACAGAGAGACAGAAGTAAGTGGAGCTCTGTGAGGTTTTGGCCAGGCTTCCTTATATTGTGCCAGCCAAAGTCACAAAGACATTGATGAAAACAATAACAAAATGGAAACAAATAAAAACAAACAATAGTAAAACACAAACATCTGAAAATGGGATCTCGCATTTTTGATTAATGTTTTAATTCTTTTAAATGTAGTAGTCAATACATATGGTGTTCATGAAGAGGCACCCTACTAGCAGTCTTTCCACAGGTATGGACTGCTTGGGAACACTGTAGAGAGCCTTGGAACTAAGGATCTGTGTGTAAGCACACGTTGCTGGTGTCTGAGCCTGGGGCACTTTCTCCTCTCCTGGTAGATGAATATACCTTACCCATTATTTTTTCAAATTAAAAAAAAACTCTCCACAGTTTTTTCATTGTCTATAAAACACCACATGAGATGCCAATTGGAGCCAATATTATAAAGTAATGGAATTCCTGGAGAAAACCAAAGGGGAAAAACACATAATTTAAATGAAAGAATAAAGCAAAATGCTTTTATTAGCCACAGTAAAAAAAGCACTTGGATGAATCCCCAATGAAGGTCTTGGATTTAAAATGTGTTCATGCCTAATATAAACAAAGCCATTTATTTCCAAAGGCTCCCAAATGTGCCATTATGTAGTTAAATCAGAATATTTTCAATGGCATTTCATTAATGTGCTTTGTGGGGAAAAAAGCCCCTTCACATTGAATGCATACAGTAATGTTTTCTATCTAATAAATAAAATGTCTTTTGAATTTTTTTTAGCCCTCTGATGGCAAAGGTATTTCTATATGAACCTACAGTCTGTAAAAAATAAAATGAAGAATGTACTTCCTTCATAATTCACTGTCTCAAAAAACAGCTAAAATATATGCTGTCCATTTTGGTAACATTTTGAAATTATAAACTGGGCTTCCTTAGAATTGAAATGACCTATTCCTAGTAAAGAACTTAACTTCTCAATGTGTTCAAGTCTAACAAGCAGCATCATTTCCAATTTTCTCTGCAATCTCTTTCTTTCTTCCTTCTCTCCTTCCTTTCTTTCTTCCTTCCTTTCTTTCTTTTATGTTTTTTTATTTAAATTTGAAGCAACCTTGTTTTACAAGTCAATCCCAGTTCCCTCCCCTACTCCTCTGTACCCTCCCAACCCACATCCCATCTCCTTTCTGCTCCCCATGGGTGGTGAAACCTTACATGCGGGATCTTTAAAGTGTGTCATATTGTGTGGAGCAGGGCCCCAGCCTTCCCTCACATGGCTAGGCTGACAGAGTACCCCTCTATGTAGAATGGGCCCCCAAAGTCTATTTGTATACTAGGGATAAATACAGATCCACGACCTGGGACACCATAGACTGTCCAATGTTCTACTTGACTCATTCTCAACCTTAATCAAAAACATGAAGCAAAGGACCACAGCCTCCTCCATCAGTAGTCCAACTAGTGGACCTATGAACCTAGACATCCAATTCTTTAATCACATCACAGAAATACAGTCAATCATATATTTTGTGGTTCACCTTTATGAAACCACAAAATGAGTAGGTATAAGTACAGGAGATGTTATACTGAGTGAACATCAGCTCAGAAAGACAAAAGCCACCTATTCTCTCTTACTTGTGGATGCATACATTATTTTAATTTAGTCATCAAATTACAATGATCAGCATCTAAAAGTTTCAATGTATAAATTACTAAAGAATAATTTAAAAGTACACTGGATCATGAAAGAATACTAAAGTGATTAGTACCATAGTTGAGAAATTGGAGAGGGGAAAGACTACAGTCATAACAATGGTGTAAAACAGACAGACTAGATATAAGAAAGAAGCCTGAGGTGTTGAAGGGGGTGAAGGAATTAATATTAGTATCACAGAAGGTGGTCAGTTTTATACAGTCTGTCTCAGAGCCATTTTATTTGAATAAATGAGAGCCATAAATAATATGCCTATACATACTCATGTATACATACCTATACATGAACATATTTTTCTAAGAATATATATAAATTCCCTTCTGAAAACAATGCACATTAGCCTGTGTTTGATTAATACTGAATTAAGAACTCTTTCCATGTATACATAGAAATATACAGTTTGTTCCATGCCACAGCAAATTAGAAGTTTGCAATTTTAAAGACCTTTTAGAGCTAGAATTGATACTTTGTATATAGTAGTATTTTGGACATGTCAACAAATGTAATTGAAATACTGCAGTAGCAGAAAAACTTATATCCCTAAAATGTAAACTTGGAATGTTGTCTGTTACAGTTTTCAAGCCAGTGCAATTAGGAAGTGAGATTTAGGATTTTTGTTTTAAATTATGAAAACTAAATATGGTCTTATGCATCTATGAGATGCTTTTATTTTCAGAGACAAGAAGGAGGCCAGAGAGTGAGAACAAGTTTCAACTGGAAGGCAGAGTCCAGAGAAGAAACTCCTGTACTTACTCTGTCAGGAATGGATTGATGTTGGTGACTTGGCTTTTCAAGAAGCGGCATAGAATACCTGTGATCTGTATAGAGATTGATGCTATGGGGGGACATGGATAGTTGATCCAAGCTGCTGGTCCTCTGCACTTGACCTTTGTGCCATAGAGTTATGGCTGAACAAGAGACTCTACTGGGAAAAAATACAAAGCACATTTTATAGTCTATCTAAAGTGCAGTGCTCTGGTGCAGGGAAACTGGCATTTACTTTCAGAGCTGTACTGCTGTTTGATATGTCAGCAACTTCTTAGATTCCAAGATGATAGCATTTCTTTCTGGAATATCTGTGTAAATGGCAATTTTCATTTAAGTCACAATTTTGGAAGGGTTGTCAATGCCCAAATATTGTTAATTTTTCTTTCACCAGGAGAGTATTTTTGTCTGATTGAAGAGTCAGTGTTTTGATGATACAAACTTTACATAAAGAAAAAACAAAAATAAAATAAACCAACAATGTATTCACAAAATACAATGCTGTAATAAAATTGGCTTATCATAGGGAGTATAAGAAATTGATATGGAATCCTTCAGTGATGAGATTAAAAGATGTTTTTCAGGTTGGAGACATGTTGGATGAGTTCTGTTTGTCTAAACTAAAGGAGAAGGAAAATTAAGCTTTTTGAAAGCACTAACAAATATTTTGAAGAGACAAAGTTATTTTACTCTCTCATACAGAACACAATTAAGAACTATTATCAACCTTATCTTTAGCTAAAGTATTAGATTAAATCAATTTTGTGGACTCTGGTAAAAGTCATGAGACTCTTATATGTAAAAGGTTGTTTCAGTCACAACATATCCAGCTCAAAGAATATCAACATTTGGTATCAGTCACTGACAACTTCAGGAGCCCAAAGGGCAACGAAAATTGTCTACCATAAATGTCTCTACACGTGTTGTGGAATGCTACAGGAAACTGAACAATGGAACTCAGATCATTGAAAACATTCTATAAATATACCTGTCTTTCAATTCACTTTGAGACACTACATTTATTATGCCAAGTCACAGGTGTGTCAAAAAAACAGAGACTGACACCAAATATAGCCAATATTACCCAAAGAGTCACTTTTAACAGAAATCCAAATAGCATGAAAAGCAGAATGTGCACTGTTGAGCTCAATATACCCTTAGAATTTCTCTCTAAATCATGCCGGGAATTCTTACTTAACTAAGGTTTTTTAATTGATCTTTTGGCTTGATCAAATGCATTCATTTTATTATCTATTGCACAGATGTTGCCTTGACCCTGGTGTTAGATGTTTAGGGCTGTTTTATCATCCATAACAACCTTGGTCAATGAATTGAACCTGACCTGAATGCCTCTGGAGCACAGGAAGTTTCATTGATCAGCTAATGACTGAGAACAATTTCATAGCGACTTTCTAATTGGATCCTTCCCATTTTGCAGATAATGAGCCATTTATTGCTCTAGCAAGCTCTCCTGAGTAAACAAAGATAGCCTCACTTTGCAGTGCTCTGGTCTATGTTTGAACTCAATAATATACATTGTAGTCTGTTCATACATGAGAATGTCTACTGTGATTACCCCTATGTTAAATGTACATTGCATTTAAATAGAGGCAACATTAAAGTCAATGCTGAGTTTTCACACAAAAATGAAAGTTTCTGGTTCCTTGTCAAATGAAACAACTTTCCAATTTTGTGCTTGCCAAGTAATATAGGAAAATCATGGATTGGCTGTCCCTGAATGATTTCCTTCATCAAGAATTTTAGAGGTTCATTTTCCTTACTATAATAACAGATAGTATGTTCTTCTGGGTTTTCTAATTGTATAAAATGTAAGGCAGGGAGGCATGGTGGTATGTTCCTGTGATCTAAGCATTCTGGGTGAAGTGAAATGCAGGCCAAAGAGCACTGCATTAGGACCTATCTCTATTAACAAGAATTACTTAATTAATTTAGAAAGTATAAGCTAATATTATGTAAAACTCAGAGGATATAATGTTATTATTGAGGCATTATTTTACAGTTACAAGACAATAATTCTTCTGAAGTGTGATAGGAAGCAAAGATGTTTTTGTCTTTTATTTTCAATTTGAGCATTTTTTGTATGAAATACTTATTACATACAACATGCCATTTCCTAGTTAGGCACCTTGTGTTTTTTCTATCCTGAACACTTATTGGGATGCTACCATTCTTATTTTATAGCTCAGAGAATCTAAACCCAAGAGATTGTATATATGTATAATCAAAAAGTCAACAAAAATGCTTATTACTGAACAAGCTAGATCTGTGCTAGATCTGATCGGTTTTATAATTTTAAATATTCATACATTAACAAGCACAGTTGCAATTGTAACACAAAATGGACTCTTAAGCTATCAAAATAAACTAATCCATTTTTATAATTTCCTACTTTTCTGGCCTTTTATACTGTGAATTATTGTGCAGGAAGGGTTGTGTATCAATTCATACACATACATATGACTTTATACAGAATTAGGTACACATAGCTGTATTTTTATACATTTGCATAGGTGGTACACATATAACACAAGCATGTGTTTCCCCTCAATGCTAGGAAAATATACAGCAAACCTTATTTATAAACTTAAGAAATTTTATTTTCAAGTTCTAGAATATATAATTAGAACAAATCAATAGAAGAACCAATGGGATATTAGAAGACATTTGACCCCCCATGTTCACAGGTACACTCAGGGGTGTGTATGATGTAGAAGCCTACCACTCAAAAGACCTGATGCTGTTCTGAAAAGGGGAGTTAAGGGCTGATCCTCTAAAATAAACTTTATGAAACTTATGCTCAGGGTACAAAGAAAACATTTTAGAATTTACATCAGTTCTTAACAATTGTAATGCAACTCATCAGAGGTCAGATCAGTGTAGGAGAAGTAAAGTGTCATTTTTTTAAAAAAAGACCTCTAAATTTAGGTAATTATTTTTTAATATATCTTTTTTCATTGTGGAGTTCAGAGATATATTTTAAAACTGTGCAACTGTGCATGAATAAATAAATAATTATAAAAACTTTTTGTGGAATAATTGGCACTATTGACTACATAGCCTACTATATATAAGTTTCTTCAGGAGAAAAATTTTACTTTCTCACCAAGTTAAAGGGCATTTATCACAATTGACATGCAGATTCTGTAAATTTAATGTTCTTTCAAAGAACTTGATACCTCGTGCAATTTCTTCCTGACAGTAGGTTTTGTTATTTTTCCTGTTAACTTTTGTCCGTCGACACATAGTGTTGTAGAAGTGCTAATTGACATACGCGTTCTCCAAGTGACAGATGGTAACATAGGCACAGTTGGCAAAGTGCAGTAAAGTTAACTGTCAGAAATGGTACAGAAATATCCAGAATCCTGTTTAAGATCTACACACTCAGGGACACATATGCACTCATGTTTAACGTGCAAGTATGCTATGCTGAATTACATATTAAAAAGTTTATGTAGTTTGTAATTATAATTCATTCTCATTCTCAAAACTTAAGTTACTAGACAATATAAAATAAATACTGTTCCAGAAAGTTCCCTAGAAATGATATCACATCCAATATTATTTTATGTAATAAAAATGTTCCAAATAATTTCATAAAACTTGTTGGTATTATAAATCTATGAGTAACAGTGCCCACTATTCTAATTCACCAAATTTTCTTCACATCCAAAATAGAATGTCATATATATATATATATATTGTATAATTTTAATATAAACACTATGTACCAGATTGTGTAACTGGCTTTAATACGTAAGTATGAATGTTATAATAAAGAATATCATGGATTTCATTCTATGTATCCAGTCTTTTTTCACATTTATTTTATTCTTATTTGTATGTAGCTGTATGCATGTGAGTAGATACAAAAAGAGGAACTTGGATCTCTTGAACCTAGAGTTATAGGTGGGTGTGAGGCATTTGACACAGTGATGAAACTAAACTTCAGTGTTCTGCAACAGTATGGGACACTGCTAATCACTGAAACACTTTTACAGACCTATAAAGTCTTTCAAATTTCAAATGAGCTATTATACCACAAAGAAGAAAACTAAATTGATAAGCTGAAAATAAAATACTTTCAAATATGCTATAATAATTTAACAGAAAGCAATCATATGCCAGAGGTAGCAACCCATAAAAGTTATTCCAACACTCAGGAGGTGGAAACAGAAGGTACTAGTCAAGGTGCTGAGTTTGAGGCCAGCCTGAGCTATTTAGTGTGCTACCTCTAACCCGCCCTCACAAACACACTTATATCAGCTAAAGGTGTCTATAGATCCAACAACATTGAAGATAGAAAGACATATACATACTCATTTATTGTTCATAGATCAGTTCTGAGAAAACGTTAAAGCTCTCTTCTATATGTCAAATTCTGAACTTATTTTGATTATTATATTATACATAAGTTTTATGAAATGTTTCCAACATTAAATGACATCATTTGTACCTCTCACATAACTTTGTTCAAGACAGGTAAACAGAAAAATTAACAATCATTTTAAGGAGCTTTTTAATTTCATCTGTTCCATTTAACACACCATCTTATTCAAATGGCAGTAATACATGCAAAAAGTCCAAAACAAGATATGTCCAAATTCACAATTGTGACCTATATGATTTTTGCAGTAGAATGACATACTGGTGAAGAGGTTCAACATAACAGCATATTCATGTTTATGTCAAGTGGTTAAAGTATATGTGAAAAGCAGAGTGAAATGGAGGAGATTAAGTTTCACTGTTGTTTAATAGGAAATTCTAGGATTTTACTGAAAAATAACCTCATTAAATAGTATACACAACAAAATAAAATAGCTTCTTTCACAACTCAAATAAAACTGACAGTAAATGGAATCTTTAAAGAACAAACACATGAACCAAAACATGAATAGAAACATCACAACTACAAACTTTGAATATTGTAAACTAAAATTGGGGCTGCCTCCCTAATCAGCCCCAGGAAAATATGGTTTTAAGTGTTTCTTAAATACAAATAAATACATAGTGATCAGTTAAAATTGAGTTTCAGATAAATAATGAATTCTTCTTATAGAACAAGAATGTTCAAACTTTTCTGTGTTTTGTCTGGTAATCAAGAATCTTCAATTTGAAAGGAATTATTATTTAAAATGAAAAATATTTGGCTGAAGAGTTAACTCAGGGTTAAAAGTACTTGTTACTTCAGCAGAGGACTAGGTGAGATTCCCAGAACTGACATGTCAGCTCATAACTCATTCCATCCTACAGGATTTGATGCCCTTTTCTGCCTTTCTCCAGCATCAAACACGCACATGGTATATATACATAGATGAAAAAAATACTCATGAACACAAAGATAATTTTTAAAATCTAAGTTTTAATGAGGAAGGTATCAAATTACTTTTGAATATTTACCTATATCTGTGTCTGACAGTAAAATATAGCCAAAATGTAAGAAACAAATGCATATTTCAGTTTTCCATGCTGTACTTGAAAGTTAATATAGTCACAAGAAAATTGAAGAACTATATCCTGGGAGAAAAAAAATCTGTGGCTATGTGATAATAGATAGTAGATATGAAGGCTCAGTTGAAGGTAAGAGTGAAAATTTGACCCAGATAACATAAGCTCAGGCACTGTGAGCCTGGACCTAACATTACTTTCAGACTGTTATAGCAATAGACTATGGTTAGTTTTAGTGACACCTATCCATATCATTACAATCAAAAGGCTGTAGTGGTAATCATATACCCATACATGAAGATATCTATTGCTGTCTAGGGTAGACTTCACATCCCTGAAAACATCAAAGCAAAGGGAGACTTGTATGTAATTGTCTCTGCATGAATGCAGATTTCAAAACAAACATAAAAGCTATCTGGATAAATAAGCATTTTACAAAAGACAGACATATCCCTATAATTAAGAAAATAAATTGAATCCATAAAAAAGAGAAATGCAACCTAAAAAGTAGAGCATGGTCAAAAAAGTCTATTATTTGAAAAGCTACACAATGATACAATAAATATTTTAAAGTTAAATTTGAGGAAACATCATAAAATAAGGCAAAAATTGAAAAGAAGAGAAAAGTTAAGGCAGCAACTCAAGTGGTAAGAGATTTGATGCCTTCCAGGGGAGTCAAGTTCAATCCACAGTACCAATGCTAGGTGAATAAAATTGCCTTTAATGCAAACTGAGAGGATTTGATATTGTGCTGGCCTTCACACAGACCCACATACAATAGACTTCATTCTATTGTATTAGCTACCCATACAAATAAACACGTAAGTAAATGAAAAATAAAACTTTTTAATAAATGGAAATTATATTTCTTTTAGTCTAAAGAAAAACATTATTAATAATTCACAATAATACCTTTAAATATCTTTCAATAAATCAATTCATAGGATGGAGTAGAATATTCATTATTACATGATATTACATTTGGCTATATGAGAGAGTACATTGATGAAGAAAATATTAACATTACAATATGACTGATTAGACTAAAAATTTAATTTTTATAACTTCATCTGTGGCATAAAAATTCTTTGTGCCAGATAGAACTATAAACATATAGAAACCAATCATTTTCAGCCATTTTAGATTCCTTTATTGATAATTGTCTATTTAGTTCTTTACCTCAAATTTAATTCACTTATTTGGTGTTTTGGTAACTATGTGTTCTTTTTATATTTTGGAAATCAGCCCTCTGTCAGTTGTAGGATTGGAGAATATCTTTTTCCTATTTTGTGGGCTGCCATTTTGTCTTGTTTACTGTGTCCTTATAGAAGCTTTATGGTTTCATGAGGTCCCATTATTGTTGATCTCAGTGTCTGTGCTACAGGTGTTATGTTCAGGAAGTGATGTCCTATACCAGTTCCTTCAAGGTTACCTTTCACTTTCTCTTATAAAAGGTTCAGTGTAGCTGGGTTTATGTTGAGGTCTTCGATCCATTTGGATTTATACTTTGTGCATGCTGATAGGTACTGATCTAGCTGCAGTCTTCTACATATCAGCATCTAGTTATGCCAGCACAATTTGTTGAAGATGCTTTCTTTTTTTCCATTGTATAATTTTAGCTATTTTGTCAAAAAAAAGCAGGTGTTTGTAGGTATGCAGGTTAATATCAAGGTTTTCAGTTAGATTCCATTGGTCTTCCTGTATATTTTTGTGCAATACTAAGCTATTTTCAGGCCTATATCTGCATACTAGAGCTTGAATTCAGGGATAATGATGCCTTTGGAAGTTCCTTTATTGTACAGGATTGTTTTGTATATCCTGGGTCTTTTGCTTTCTTCTATATAAAATTGAGTATTGTTCTTTCAAGGGTTGTGAAAAATTACGCTAGTATTTTGAGAGGGATTGCATTGGTCTGTCGATTGCTTTTATCAAGATTGACATTTTTACTATGTTGATTCTGCCTATACATAAGCATGGGAGATCTTTTCATTTTTTTGATTTCTTCTTTATTTTCTTTCTTTAAAGACTAAATGTTCTTATTATATAGGTCTTTCACTCATTTGGTTAGTATTACCCTGATGGGAGATGCCATTCTGTAAATATGTTTCTTGTATTGGTTAATGAATAAAGCACTGTTGGCCACTAGAAAAGTAAGAAAGATATGCAGGACTAGGAGACTAGGAGGAAAGAGGAAGTATTTGGGAGGAGTCAGCATGGAGAGACTGGAGAGAGCAGAACGCCAGGCCCTATCTCTGGTAAGATGAGACAATACAGAAATACTTAGATCAATAGAAACGGGTTAATATTTAAGACAGAGCTAGCCCTTAAGAAACTAGTAACTGGCCAAGAGAATTATGTCTAATACATCGTCTCTGTGTATTATTTGGGGCTGGCATGCCTGTGGGTCCACACAGGTCAGCAGGAAAATACCTTACTCCTAACATAACCCAAAGATATTTTATGTTGTTTATGGCTAATGTTCAAGGTTATGTTTCTCTGATTTCTTTCTTAGCCACTTTATTGCCTGTATATATTAGAACTACTAACTTTTTTTGGTTAATCCTGTATTCTGCCACTTGTTGAGGGTATATCAGTTGTAGGAGTTCTCTGGTAGAGTGTTTCTGGTCACTTAGGTAAACTATCATAGCATCTGCAAATAGTGAGAGTTTGACTCGCAACATCATTAGCCATCATGGAAATGCAAATCAAAACAACTCTGAGATACCTGGTCAAATCAAAAACACCAAAGACAATTTATGCTGGAGATGATGAGTAAAAAGGGGTGGACTCTCCCTCTAATGGTGGGAGTTCAAACTTTTACAGCCACCATGGAAGTCAGTATGACAGTTCCTCAGAAAAATTGGAGTCTACTGCAAGATTCAGTAATTCCATTTTAGGCATAAATCCAAAAGATGCACATTCCTAAACAATGACATCTGTTCAACTATGTGCATAACAACATTATTTGTAATAGCCATAACCTGGAAGCAACCTAAATGCCCCTCAATTATGAATGAATGGAGAAAATGTGATACATTTCTGCATATGGAACACTACTCAGCAAAACAAAACAAACAAAAAAGAAAGAAAGAAAGAAAGAAAGAAAGAAAGAGAGGAAGAAAGAAAGAAAACAACAATGGAATCCTGAAATTCCCAGGCAAATGAATGGAACTATAAGAAACTCATATTTTTTTTTATAAATATAGTAAAGAGTTACCAGCCTACAATCCACACTGCCAGAAAAGCTAGAAAAGAAGTAGGACCCTAAGGGAGGCATGCATTCTTCCTCTGGAGAAGAGGAAAGAGACAAGATCTCCAAAAGAGCATAGGGGGAAGGGTGAGGAAGTTAGTAGGAACAGGAGGCAAGAGGTGGGCATTAGGAGGCAGGAAGGTTGAGTCAGAGAAAGAATATAGGACAGCAAGAAAAGAGATATAATAGAGGGAGCAAGTACAGGTTTTTAGAGAAATCTGGTACTAAGGATCTACAAGGATGACCTCAACTAACAATCTAAGAAATAGTGGAAAGGCTACCTGATAATGAGATTGATGATTACCTTATAAACCTTCCTAGAACCTTCCTCCAGTAGCTGATGAAAGCAGAATCAGACACCCAAACTAAACACTGAGCCAAACTCTTGGAATCCAATTACAGATAGAAAGGAGTGATGAGCAAAGGTTCAAGACCAGGCTGGAGAAACCTACAGAAACTGCTGACCTGAACAAGGAGGAGCTCAAAGACTCCAGTCTGATAGCCAGTAAACCAGTGTAGAACCAACCCAGATTCCCTTAATTGGTGTTAATTAGGAGGATTGCATAATCTGTGGGTCAGTATTTATCCCTAGTATACGAATGGACTTTGGGAGCCCATTCCACATAGAGGGATTCTCCTTCATCCTAAACACATGGAATAGACCCTGGGCCCTGCTCCAAATGCTATGACAGACTTTGCAGACTTCCCATGGAAGGCCTCATCCTCCCTGGGGAGCAGAAAGGTATGGGATGTTTGTTGGTGGGGGAAACTAGAGGATGGGAGGTTGTAAGGAACTGGGATTGACATGTGAAAAAAAGCTTGTTTCAAATTTAAATAAAAATATATAAATAAATAAACGAATCATTTTAATAAAAAAAATGAAGCAAAGAAAAATATGTACCAACATTCTGGTATCATTTTTTAACAGTTAAAATTTGTAAATAATCAATTTATTACTGAGCATTGTCAGCATTTCTTTTGTTGTTGTTGTTGTTATTGTGTTAAGTCTTACATGAGAATCATTCAGTTGTCAACTTATTTGCTAGTCAATTGCAATTAAACCTGAAAATTGTATAATCCCATTTCAAATTAAAATAACATGGCAGCCTCAAGTGCTTTCTCAGACTCTTTTGCTGTACGTAAGAATTTCAATTACATAAGTAAACATTTCTATTTTTATGCTTTGAGGCAAACGAGGAAACTTTCCTACTTCTCTTTGATGATATTTTCTTACTGTCAGTCATATGCACATTCCAAAAAATAGCATAAACATACATTGCTAATTCTAGAAGTAAATGGAAGTTCGTCTTTAGTTAAACTATGGAGTCTTCCTTCACAGTGCCAGAACAAGATCTCTTGAATTCATAGTGTAAGATTTTGTAAGAAAGCACGCCTGAAAGGTAATTAAAGATAGGGTACAACATGGTCCCACCTAAGAAACTCAAAAAGAGACAATGCATATACTAAGGAAATTTCAGAACATACCACTTTTTCAGTTGTTTCTACCTATCCTAGGCTGCTTTTCATGTAGTAAATGCAAGAACCGCAATGGGTGTGAGTGCTGAGTGCCTACTTAGTCCACATCCACACTGTTTATCTTCAGAGATAAATCAGTTTCTTCCTAGGATATTCCTTTTACCCATCAGACACGAAACACCCATTAGACACCAAACATAAGGAAGCAGTTAAGTAATGCAATATAGGTATTAATTTTTAAAGTCACAAAAGCAAGGAATTCTGGCTTTTGAAATTTTACTTTTGCAAAATGAAATTTTGACATTTGGAGATCAGGCATCTGAACTTCAACTTGGTGGATGCAGAAAGAGGCAAATCACACTGAGGCATGAATGCCTAATACTTTCAGTTGCATGAAACATCATTTGAAAAATCAAATTATTTGTAAAAACTATATAATTTGTTTTTAATGTATATTAAAAACTGTAATTTGTTTTATATATATGTATATAAATATATATATATATATATATATATATATATATATATATATATAGTCAGTTTACAATGTAAAGTGCCCCACACACCCTGGGGAAAAAAGAATGAAATAAGAATCATTGTGTTTTAGTGTAAAATGCTGAGACAAATATGAAGTAAGTCTAGAAAATAATTCAGATAGTTGTAAGTTTTTGAAAGCATAATCTTAAAGTTTGAAACATAAATTTTAAGTCTTCTGATCTACTAAACATACTAAAGTGTGTTTTTCTGGGAATGAATGAAAGGTCCAATGATTAATTTTGTGTAAGATACTAAAGTGGTTTCTCAGTATCTTAAATGTATCCTCCTTCTCAACTATTAGGTACATCAGACATAATTTTTGTAGATCTGTCATACATCATTTACTCAGGTAGCATTAGGGGAAAATGCAGAATGAGACAAAAAAAAAGTTCTATTTTTAAAACTTTCTAATGTAGTAACTGTATTTAATATCAGTAATTGGAGTCTGCACTGAAGAATGGCAAGGGCTATTGTGTTTTCTACTCTACATTCAAAGTTCTTGGTGGATCTTACTAGTATAATTTCCATTTTTCTGTTTCTTGTCCTTTGATCTCTATTTGCTTATTTGGAGTTTCCTTCATATTTCTCTTTATTGTGACATCATCCTTTCAGAACTACACATATTTTTCTTTCTCTTAAGCAAAGTGAATCACTTGCAACAAATCATAAGGCCTTTAAATAAACTCAATTGCAAGACTATTTATGGCCATTTGTTAATTACTCTACTGAATGTTTTCTGTGTGACAACCTAGTCTAGATGCCGAGTTCAGTGAGACGATGTCTGCTTTGGACATCACCTTCCGCAATTTCACAAAGATAAGCGGGCCTTTCAGAGACCTCTGTCCAGAATGCTATACTACAGATTCAAGCATTTGAATCATGAATTATCTTAGTAAAATCCTATGAACATCTATAAATCTGGCTTGAATATTATTCCTTGACTTTTTATCATGTATAATTAAATATGTATTTTTCCCAAATATTATCTGTGTGCTGACGGTGCCATTCTGAGTGGTTATGATATTTTGCACTTTATTTCATTCTCTTCTGGCATAATTCATGGTGTTCTTTTTAAAGTTAGTTGCTGAAAAGCTGCATGGGCCATACTTGCTGAGGCAGCATATTGTTTGCCACGTTTGTCTTTTTAACGATAAAGAGAAATGTTCCACATCACACCTCTGAACACTGGATATTAATGTGTCTGTAGTTTTCCCAAGCAGAGTCTCCTGACAGGTTATCTATCACACACATGGCTTGATTTGCATTATCAATAACCAAGAGGAACTAGAAGGGAAGGAGATTACAGCCAATAGATTATAAACTTGATTTGCAAAACTTCCACAGGCAAAACTATTTTCTGGACACCAAATTAACAGCAGAGCCAAGGTATAATTTACTACTGCTTTCAGGCAACAGAGAGATAAAATGCTTAATTATTTATTAAGGAAAACTTAATTAATCTTCTGAAATGACTTTGTGAGATGAGAAGCAAGACCATTATTCTAAAGATAAAATATCCAGTAATTAGCAATATAAAAACTGTAATGTCTTGCAAATTCACATTTGTACCTAATGTTCCTTAATTTCAAAGTAATAATACTGACATGTAGTGCATTATCTATATTATTCTCTCTCTTTGTTAATGATTGTTTTTGAAGATCTCATTGTGCAATGCAGGTTGGCCATGCACATGCAATCTTCCTGGCTCTGCCTCCTGATGCTGCCATGACAGAGGTGTCACCATGTCTGAATTTTTTTTCTTCTTAAATTTGTTTACTATTTAGTAATAAGACACAAATACTAAATAACCTGAAACTTTTTAGAAATAATATTCAGGTTCAATTTGCTTTAACACTAAACTGTATATTAAGTTTCTTTATGTATTTATTACATATGAAAAATATAACTAATTTATATCATTTGTTTTTGACATAATAGTAATTACTATAGGAAAGGTAAATACATTTGTATGCTACTATGTGGACTGTATAGTCATAGGCATTTTGAATTTTAACTAAACAAAATACACTATATATGTTTACTGAATAAAAGTTAAATATAAAGTGTTAATAGAAAACACTCCTTTAACACTACTGTCACAAAAAAACATCTCATTAGAAAACTAGACAAATTTTATGTGATAAATATGAGTAAATTTTGTACATTAAAAACTATTTGATATACATATTTAAGGTGACAAGATAAAAATATAAACGATTAAGATTTGTAATCCTGATATAATTTTTTTTCCTTTAAGCAAACAATATATTATCTCTCTGAGAACTTTTTGCTTATCCCACAGTTTTCCCAAGATTTTCCAGGGTATGCAAAGCTAGTATCTACACAGAAACTTTTTTTCTAATTCATTTCATGTTCTAAAACATGTAGAACATGTAGAGACATAAAGCCAGACATCTCAGGAGAGGGAGAATTTAAATAGAAAAATCTCCATCTGGTTTCTCACCTCAGAAATCAGAGAACCCTGAAGAAAGTGGGAAAGAAAGACTGTAGGAGTCACAGAAGATGGAGGACACCAGTAGAACATAGACCACTGAGTCAAATATGCAAGGCTCACATGGATTCACAGAGACTGAAGTAGCATGTACTGGTTATGAATGGTCTGTTCCAGATCCTCTGCATATATCTTATGGCTGTTAGCTTGGTTTTCCTGTCAGACTCTTAATAGTGGAGATGGTATATCTCTGGATTTTTTGCCATATTTTTGAGACCCTTACAATGGATTGCCTTGTCCAGCCTTGATATGAAGGTTTTTGCTTTGTCTTGTTGTATCTTGGTTTGTCCTGTTTGGCTTTAAACTTTTGGAGGCATGCTGTTTTGAAAGGAGACAGAGTGGGAGTGTATCTGGAAGAGAGGGTAGGTGTGGTGAGCTTGCAGGATTCAATAAAAGGAAAGCTGTGTTTGGGATGTGTTGTTTGAGTGAAGAATCTATTATCAAAAAGAGGAAGGAAACAAAGAAAGAAAGAAAGAAAGAAAGAAAGAAAGAAAGAAAGAAAGAAAGAAAGGAAGGAAGAAAGAAAGGGGAAAGGAAGGAATGAAGGAAGAAGGAAGGAAGAAAGAAAGGAAGGAAGGAAAGAAAGAATGAAGGAAATAAGGAAGCAAAGAAATCACTTACAAATGGCTACATAGAAACCTTAGAATAGCTGGGGTTTCTCTTTTAAAAGCACTGAAGAAAATTATGCAGATAGACATCAAATATTCCCACTGTAATGTTGATTATGTAGACAGGAAAACATGACAATGATGCCAAAGGAAAAAAGAACATGCCTAATATATACCAAATGACCAAGACTATACATCTAAAAGACCTCTCTACATATTCTACAACAAATGTTACAATTTTACCCAACACCTGTCCTGTAATAGTTTAGAATGGAAAATAGATGATAATAATCAAGATACATACTAATAGTTGCTGTGCTTATCCCTTATTACATTTATTAAATGACTTCCTCATTTATTTTCCTGAGATCAGTTCATAGATAGCAACCTATTCTCAAAATATGGAAGTAATAAGTGTAAGAGCAGTGGGCTGAGGTACATAGGAGCATTTTGAGGAAAGAAAGAGGAGACAAAAATGTATTTAAATTATAATCTCAAAAATGGAAGACTATATATATATATATATATATATATATATATAAAATCATATAAACCAGCTACAACACTTCTATGTATTTAGAACTCTAAATCAACGTGGTACAAATCTTCCCTGCACTTATGTGTTTATAGAAACACAGTTCACAATGGCCCAGTTATGTAATCAGTCAGTGTCTATTAGTAGGTGAATAGACAGAGAAATGTGGAATGTGAGTCTATGCATGTGTGTGAGAAAGATTCATCCATAAAAAGATAAATTCATGGCATTTTCAGGCAAACAAAACCATAAAGCAGCTAATTCTGTTTGTTTGTCTCTATTAATCCATTTCATTTTTATTCATCCTTAACTAATTCAGTATTCATAGAGTAGATTTATTTGACCCTAACATCAGTGAATAAACATATCCAGTTATCTTCCTTTAGCTTCATTTCTGTAATAGAAAAATAAGTTCTTACTTTTTTTCTAGTGGTGGTTACTGTATCCTTTTCATTTTGAATGTTATGGCATACAAAATTATGTATGTACATGTAGTG
The DNA here is from genome assembly GCA_030556225.1 of Cricetiscus sungorus. NCBI lineage: Eukaryota > Metazoa > Chordata > Mammalia > Rodentia > Cricetidae > Cricetiscus > Cricetiscus sungorus. Next base: position 2,202,286 of record JANBXA010000600.1, on the reverse strand, counting down.
AAATATATTTAGATTAAAGGAAATTAATAGTTTAAGATGCTCACATAGCAACTTCTGTCTAAGTGTGGGGTAAATACATAAATGTCTGAAAGAAAAGACATGCTTAATTGATTATGATGTAATGGAAATCACATGAGCCACAGTGATTGTAAAAAGAAGACAAACGTTTGATGTAAAAGCCTCTCAATTTTCTTTATAAATTTACATTTATGAAGTTACACATCACTTTAAACAAAATATTTTTTATATTTTTAATTTAAATTTTAAACAAATTTTTTTTACATGGCAATCCCAGTTCATGCATGCTCCCTTCCTCCCCCTGCCCCCCCCTCCACCAAACCCTGTTATATTCACTTTCTATACCCCATTGACATTGGTACCTTCCATAGGTAGTCTTCAAAGTCTGTCATATCATATGGAGCATGGCCTAGGCACTCCCCCATATAATAGGCCGAAAGAGTATCCCTCTATGTGAGATGGGCTTTCAAAGTCCATTTTTATACTAAGGCTAAATACTGATCCACTACCAGAGTCCCCATAGACTGTCCAGTCCTCCTGACTAATTCCCATATTCAGTGAGTCTGGATAGTTCCTCTGCTGGTTTTCCTGCTATCAGACTGGAGTCCACGAGCTCTTCCTTGTTCAGGTCAGCATTTTCTGTGAGTTTCTTCAGCCTGGTCTTGGAAACTTTGTTTATACACCTCCCTTTTTGCAACTGGATTCCAAGAGTTCAGCTCAGTGTTCAGCTGTGGGTGTCTGTTTCTGCTTTCATCAGCTTTGGAAGAAGGCTCTAGGATGGCATATAAGATAGTCATCAATCTCATTATCAGGGAAGGGCATTTAAAGTAGCCTCTCCACTATTGCTTAGATTGTTAGTTGGGGTAATCTTGTTGATCTCTTGACATTTCCGTAGTGCCAGATTTCTCTAAAAACTTATAATGGCTCCCTCTATTATGGTATCTCTTTTCTTGCTCTCCTCTGTTTCTTTCCTGACTCAACCTTCCTCATGCTCACCTCTCCCCTCCTCTTCCTCTTAACTCATTCTCTTCTCCCCTCTGTGCTTCTGATTTGCTTAGAGATCTTGTCCCTTTTCCCTTCTCCAGTAAACCGTGTATGTTTGTCTTGTTTCCTAGCTTTTTTGGCAGTGTGGATTGTAGGCTGGTGATCCTTTGCTTTATATCTAAAATTCATATATGAGTGAGTACGTACCGCATTCATCTTTTTGTGACTTATTACTTCATTTGGGATGGTTTGTTCTACTTGCATCCATTTGCCTAGGAATTTCAAGATTCCATTGCTTTTTTTTCTGCTCAGTAATACTTCATAGTGTAAATGTACCACTTTTTTCCCATCCATTCTTTAGTTGGGGGGCATTAGGTAGCTTCCAAGTTCTGGCTATTATAAATAATGTTGCTATGAACACAGTTTAACGGATGTCCTTGTTGTATGAATGTGTATCTTTTGGGTATATGCCTAATTTTGGAATTACTAAAAGCCAATACTATTGTTGCACTTTTTTGTTAGCATCTCTAATATAAATTTCTGAAGAAGTGAATATGTTCAGAAGCTACTACACATTAAGGAGCCATATTTCTTTAAGTTGCTTGTGCACATTTTATACTGAAAAAGCTATTACTTAAGAAGCTGAAATAAACAGAAAATACATATGTTACGGCATGTTTCCCCGCCAGCTGCCGCCGGTTCTGCTGCCATGGTCCTGCCGCCACGATCCCACCACCACGTGAGCCCCAAATAACACTCAGAGACTCTGTATTTGATACAATCCTCTTAGCCAGTTTCCATTACTGTTTATGGGCTTTCTCTGTCTTAATTATTAACCTATTTCTACTTATCTAAGTATTTCCACGTGGTCATCTTATCAGGGAGCCACGGCAGGCGTCCTGCTTCTTTCCTGGGCTACATCTCGACCCCTCCTTCCCACTTCCTCTTTCCTCCTTGTCTCCTAGCACCGCCTATCTTGCTATCTCATTGGCCACAGTGCTTTATTAACCAGTATGAGAAACATATATACAGAATAACATCTCCCATCATACATATAGGTAATTATACATGTCTTTGTTTTTGAAAGTGTGCAGTATTATAGCTACAATTATTCTTATTAGAAACCTTACAATTAGTGCTAATTTTAAGCAAACTGTAACAAAACATGTGATGTTGCTCATTATTTTAATACTTGGACACATTTCTTAATTTCATTACACTTCAGATTTCTCATTTTTAGATTAAGAAAGATAATTTTATATTCAAGATTGTATTGAGAATGTGTAAGAAAATTAACATGAGAGATTATAATGAGGTTTGTATATGTCAAACTACAAATATTTCATTAAATATTTATATACAGCATTCGTGCCATTTGCAAATCTTTGTTATTGGTAAGCACATATTTTTATAGAAATTGATATAAAAGCTAAGCAGTTTCAAGCAGTTTCTCAAAAAGGATGAATATTGTAATATGTATCAGAACCATAGTAGAAATTTGGAGATAATGGAGTGGCTTTGGATGAGAAATGGGAGAGAATATTACTACTATATAGAGCTTGCTTCATATTGTAAAGTAGTTGACAGTTAAGTAGGTCACTCTCACTTCACAGTGGTAATCTAATTAAATTATATGAGAATACTAAATTCAGGGTTTTAATTCAGAATATAAATTATGCCTATTATGGATTATGTTACATATAGTAAAAATGTTCTGTATTAATTAGATAGGGGAGGCTTTTCTTCTGTTATGCTGTATATATGTTTTCTTTATTTCTATTTTAATTATATTTTTTTTATTTTACATATGAATCCCAGTTCCCTCTCCCACCCATCCTCCCATGCTGCCCAACCCCCATTCCAATCCATTTCCCACCCACTTCAGAGGAAGGGTGAGGACTTCCAGAAGGGGTCATCAAAATCTATCAAATCATTTGGAGTAGGGCCTAGGACCTCCCTCATTTCTCTAGGTTAATTTTTGGTAATTTGACAGGAGCTACAATCATCAGAGACAATCCTCTGTGCAGGACTGTTAGGGATTACCCAAACTAGGTCATTTGAGGTGGGAAGAACCAATATAATATTGGACAACACCAACTCAGGTCTGGTCCACATAAGTGAGAATGCCGTCTGAGTAGCACTATTTGTCTGTCTCTGTTCCCTGACTATGCACACAATAAGACCAGTGTAATTTTTGCCCTAGAACTTTAAGACAAAAGAAACACTCCCATCTTAGCTTGCTTCAAAAGAATATGAGTTTTTAACTGAAATAGAATTATATCACTTTCACCCTTCCCTTTCTTTCCTCTAGCATTCTCAGCCCCTCTAATATAGCCTCTTTGAGACCTCTCCATTCTCCTGCATACTCTTAAGTTGATATTCTCTTTTTCCTTTATTGTTAAACACACACACACACACACACACACACACACACACACACACACACACGTACATATGTATGTGTTTCTGTGTGTTTGCACAAACTTAATAAATAGAAATTATTGAATTTTCTTTTAAATTTTTGAAATTACAATAATTTTCTAATTTCCCTTCTTCTTTTTTGTTCCAAACCTTCTTATATACCCAAGTACCTTGTCTATTTTAATTTCATGAACTCTTTTTCTAATTCTTGTTACACACACATGTACACACACACACACACACGTGTGTATATATGTATGTACATATATATGTCTGCAATTATATATGTAAAACTATAGATACTTAAGTATTAATTATATGTAATATATAGTAATGATGTTTATTTATATATAGCAATACATAAGTGTGCTTTTTACTAAAAATGTAATCAGAGCCAAATGGATTCAGAACAGAAAACTCTGAGACTTTCAAAAAAGATAAACATACAGCAAATCCTTCCTAAACTACTAAAAAAAATAATAATAAGAAGAAGAAACAGAAGCAGCAATCCCATACTCTTTTATTTCTTTATGAACAACAAAAACAAAGAAAATGTTATCCCTGATGATATTAGTTGTCTGGAGATCTTTATCTAGGGGTAGGACCACTCATTATTTTTCTCCTATACTGGCACTTGTGTTGCCATTGTTCCAGTCTCTTTATATGCAGCTATATCTATATATTTCACAGCAGACTTTCTGATATGTTGGCTCTTACAATCTTTCTGCTCCTTCTTATTTGATTTTTCCCTGAGACATAAATGCTGGAGCTATGATGTAGATGGGATTTAGAAGATGATCTTGGCTTCCTCTGACCTGCTGATCTCTTGCATTGTTTCCAAGTGTGTCTTCCTATGATTTTATTTTCTATAAAGAGAATCTTCTCTGACGAAGGGTAGCAGCTACACTTGTCCAGAAAAAATATCTGGTACACTAAGAAGGTCATCTGCTTTTGTGTCTTGAAGGCCTGTCAGTCAACAGGTTGTTGAGATTCTCTTTTAATTATTTTAATTTAAATTAGAAACAATCTTTTTTTTACATATCAATCCCAGTTCTCCCTCCCACCCTCCCACCCCCCCCACTGACCGTACCATCCCATCCCCTAGACAATCACCAGGGAGGGTGAGACCTTCAATGGGGGACTCATCAAAGTCTGTCACATTATTTGGGGGAGGACCTTGGCCTTTGTGTTTAGGCTGTGAGAATATCCTTCTAGGAGGAGTGTGCTCCCAAAGACCATTCCCACAAAATGATAAATACTGATCTACCAACAGAGGCCCCAGAGACTGGCATGACATCCTGAGACCACAGAACGTTGACATTCTTTAGCTGTTGTTTTTCAGTTGTTTTATTCCAACAATGAAGCAAATAACTCAAACTATTATCAACAAAAGATAATTTGCTTAATTGTGACCTTGTTAGGGAATTATTATTGAATTAGGTATTTGTCTTAGTTTCTCCATGATAAAATATCTAAGAAAAATAACATAATGAATTGATTGGTTTTGTCTTTAGCACCTCCAAATAGGGTCTATCACTACAAGATTGGAGCAGGAATAGGAATGGGATGGTAACATTGAATTCACAATCAGGAATGCTTTACAGACTGAGCTGTACCTAACAAGAATTAACTTACTGTAGAAAAATCCTTATAAAATCCTTATAAAATAGTCCTGTGATATAGTTTTTCTTTTTATAATATTTTAATCAATTTTTATTTAAATTAAAAAAACAATCTTATTTCTCCTTCCTGTCCTCCAATTCCTACCACCACCACCACTTTCCAATCCCCTATCCTCTCCCTAGGGAGGGTGAGGTCTCACATGGGGTATCAACAAAGTCTGTCCCATCATTTGAGGCAGGACCTAGGTCTTCCTCCCTGTATCTAGGCTGAGAAAGTATTCCTCCATAGGGAATAGGCTCCCAAACCCCATTTGTGCACTAGGGATAAATATTAGTTCTTCTGCCAGAGGCCCAAGCCTCCTAACTAACACCCATGATCAGGGGGCCTGGTTCAGTCATATGCTGATTCCCCAGATGACAGACTGGGTTCCATGAGCTCCCACTTGCTTAGGTTAACTGTTTCCCAGCATGGTCTTGACCCCTCTGCTCATCATTCCTCCCTCTCTATAACTGGATTCTAAGAGTTCAGCTCAGGGCTTAGTTGTGAATCTCTTCTTCTGCTTCTATCAGCTACTAGATGAAGGCTCTGTGATGACATATAAGGTAGACATAAATTTAATTAGAGGTGAAGGACATTTAAGGTTGCCTCTAGACTATTGCTTAGATTCTTAGTTGGATTTATCTTTGTGGATCCCTGGAGATTTCCCTAGTGCCCGATTTCTCATTAAACCCATAATGGCTCACTCTGTTAAGGTATCTGTTTTCTTACCCTCCTCTGTTCTTCCCTTAACTAGACCATCCTGATCCCTCACATTCTCCTTGCCCCTCATCTTCTCCCCTTCTCTTTCTCCAACCTCCCTCCCCCTCTCCCCTGTGCTCCTGATTTTTCTAAATTTTGTTTTCCAAGAAAAATGTTACCAAACGTTTGAATTTAATAGAGGATAAATAGTAAGGAGTTAGTATTTTTAACTTAAGATTTTCCTATTCTTATGAAGTTGAGATCTATTTAGGTAAACTGGATATACCTTTTACTCTAAATTGTGCTAACTCAATTATATCAGAGCAACATTTCTGAAGACAGTAAATCAAATAGTAAAGATACTACAATTAATATGTGTGGTCCTTAGTTTTGTCATGAAGCCATAATTTCCACACAATAATTTAAGATTATGAGAGGAACTATCTAAGAATATACTTTAAAAATATGATGGAATTCAAAACAGTAAAATTTAACAAGATATTTGTGATTTCTTAAGCATGTCTAATAGCAAGACAGTTCTCTGAATTCCAAGTGTAACTGACAAACATTGTGAGTTATAAATCTTAAAAGACATTTACTTATGTTACAATTTTATTACTTTGAAACATAATGTACAGTAATTTCCTTCCTTATTTAACCACCTGAGGAAATCTAAACACTTTCATGATCCTGATGGACTGTACTGATGTAGAAGTTATTTTGAGCAATTCATTGTTTTTTCCTTCTTAAAATTGCATTATGTGATAGTCAAATATTTCTAAATGAACTTAGGGTTGTTGCTATATTAGAAAGCCAAGCAGATGGTAAGTAAAATTAAAACAGAGAGGGAGAATACTGGGTGTGGAAAAACTTAATTAGGAATATAAAAGAGAGAGAGGATGGAAGATATCAGGAAGGCAGAGAGGAATACTTTAAAGCAAAGCTGTATAAAAAGCACTATGGAAATCTGCTAGTTTATATTGTAATAAAAATACCATGAGAAGGATGATGGAACACATATGATGATACTTTAAAGTGGAGATGTTGGGAATTAACAGTTTAGGTTAGGATAGATTCTGTGAGTACAAGTGAAAATAAAAAGTAGAGTTTGAGTGAAAAAAGCTAAGGCTCCATGAAAAGGCCATAAGGAAAGCCACTACTTAGTAAACTCCTCCTCCTCCTCCAAACATAATATTTACAACAAATTAAATATATATTTTGTGTGTATGAATGTGTAATGGTTGAATGGAAGTAACAGTCATGTATAGATAATACTACTCAAAGAAGTTATACGTTGTTCATGAAAATATGAGTGCCAGGCGTAGGATACTCCCTCCTGGTTATTGATTGGTCATAGGTTCCCCAGAGGCAACCGAAACATCACAGGCCATTCCTATTGGTTTGAGGATTCATTATAAAAACATGATTAGTTGTATTAGTCACTTTCAGGGAACAGAATGGATAGAATATATATAATTTATACATAGAATATATGTATTATATTAATATAATGTTAATATTGTAATTATATAGACTATATTAATAAATTAATATAATAATGTATATTTAATCACTACATTAAAATGGGGTTTATTAAAAAGTATCAGCACCAGGCTAGATGTACTTATAAATGCTAGCTAGTGTCAAAAGTTAAAAAGCAGAAGTTTCCTTCTTCTATGTTCTTTTATGTAAACTGTCACCAGAATATATAACTCAAATTCCTTCATATAATTATCCAATCACGGTATGCCATCCTTGGAATTTAGTTTATTATAAATTAATTTAAGTAAACAACCAAGTTTAGTTATAACAGTGGACAATACTGTATTGTTAAATACCTTACTAACTTTAGTCTCAGGACATACAGCAATCAATTGCAACGTAACTAGGATACTTCCTCCTGATTGCTATATTTTATAGTGCTGCAGGTACTGTATAGGGTTCTAGGCAGAGAAAAAAATCATGAATACTCTTATACAACAATGGAAGTTGCATGTTGCAATACCAAAATACCTGGTAGATATGCTCACTGGTGAAAAAGTGACATGATGGTAATGAGGATATCTGACTTTCTAATTTGATTAAAGTTCATTTCTACAAGAGTCGATTCATACTTTGTATTCATACTTGGTATGGTCCCAAATGGAAAAAATCTATTTTTATTTTGCTAAATGGTTATGTTGTGAAACTACCTCCTATAAGTTTATGCTTATACCTATAGAAATGGGCTGATCTCAATCTCAGTTCAAGAAGATGGTCTTCTCACAGGGAAACTGGTAGTAGAGAGATATATAACTGGCTAATGTATTGAGAATTAATAAATTTTCACTATTTATGCTCAACTTTACATAGACCATCATCATTTTACTCATAGTTTCAAGACAATTTAACTTAATCTAAAGTCATCTGAGAGGAAGGAACTTTAATTACAAAAATACCTTGCTAAGATCGTTTTGTAGGCAAGTCTGTAGAAAATATTTTCATTAGGAATTAATGGGGGAATGACAATTCCTGGGCTGCTGGTCCTAGGTTCTGTACAAAAGCAGGTAGATATATATATCTACATATGGCACATACTTATATATGCCATATGAGTAGCAAAAATATTGCTTATGCTACTCAAATTAATTTTGCATACATTTTTTTCAGGCACACATACAATGTTACATATTTTCTTTGTTGATATGAAAAGATTATCTCCATCAATTAACTATGGTTATTTAGGCTTGAAGTAATTCAAAGATAAGTTTATCTTACATATGAAAAACTCTAATTGTAAGCCAAGGTAACATAGTCCATGATTATCTCCTGTTAAAAGTCCAATAAATCTAACTTTCAGTACACGAAATAAAAAAAATGTATTGTTTTATAAGATTATACAAAAATAAAGTAGAATCCCTCTCTTTTAGAGATATAAATTTATATAAAGTTATTGTTTTACTTTTTGTTATTAAAATGTAATTTATTTCTGTTTAAGTTTCTTGTGTTTATGTATGCATCTCTGCATGTAGGTGGGGCCCTCAGAGAGTTCAGAAGAGATCACTTGATCTTCTAGAGATAGTGTTACACATGATTGTGAGATTTTCTCTGTGGGTGCTAGAAAAGCAAACCTAAATCATCAGAAAGAGCAATTAAATGGCTCTCAACTGTTAAGCCATCTCTCCAGTTCATAGCATTTACTTTTACTGGACAATCCTCCTTGACAAAAATACTTTCTTTGAAATGATGCTTCTGAAAACTCTATGTGATTGATTGAATTTAGGTCATACAGTAAATTATTAGTTAGCTGGTCAATGAGGCACCAATATTGGGATCCAAGTGCATCAGCTGAGTTATAATTAAATGTCTAATATTATATCAATTATATGAAATATATGATATAATATTCTGAGAATCAAAATGAGTCTAGCAGATACCTCGAAAATTGAAAGTGTCAGAGAACTAAGAAGGATGATGTAGAACCCTAACTGAACAGACCTAGAACCATCTCAATGCTATCAGTCTTGTCAACAGTATCATATCCCTCCCTCCTTACCTTCATTCCTCTTTTTCTGTTCTCCTTTACCCCTTTCTATTTTCTATATGCACAGATATAAAGATTGACCAGTTATTGGTGGTACATGCCTTTAATTCCAGCTCTAGGGAAGCAGAAAAAGGTGGATCTCTATTAGTTTAAGTTCAGCCTGATATACAGAGTTAATTCTAGGACAACCAAGACTGCCAAAGAAACACTATCTTGAAAAACAAAACAAAACAAAAAAACCCCAAAACCAAATAGTTAAAGAATAACTTCTGGTTTATAGCCAGATAATTACTATGTGAAAATATGAAGACTCTACACTATAAAGTCAAATCTATCTCTATCCCAACCTAATCACACTCTTCAGATATACTGAGAAAAATAATTTTGGAGGTTTTTAAAATTTATATTAACTCTTATAATGTTGAAGGTATCATAAGTTTTAAATTGCTTTTGGGTTTCATTTAAGTAAAATCTAGTGATAGCTAAGATTTTATTTAAAAATCATTTGAAATGGGACATATTTTCCTATTTGCTCTTATGTATAACCTAAAGTTGACTTATGTTACATGAAACATACTATTAAATATCATGAAGCAAATTTAGTACATTTTCATTCCCCTTTATATATCTGTATATTTAAAATGTCAACAAAAACTCAGACTAAATCTGAAACTGAAATCTATAATTGTCTTTAAATGTACAAAGTTTAATTAAAGCATACAGTTACAGCTAGAAATAACTTCTGGTCATGCACAAGTGTGTTAGTAAGCATATAGGGAAGACCATGAAGAGTACCTTCCTCTTGCATGGAGGAAAGAAAACAGAGCTTATTTCCTACTGATAGATATGTACATTAATGTTGTGAGCATATTCATCATTTATTCATATTCAGTGTGTAAAGTTTCCAAGATACAAATGTCAATTTAAATATTTGTAAATTTTCATAATCATTATTAAAATGACACCAGAAGATAATCAAATTGTTATCACTTGTTTAGCAGTAAATAATAAAATTTATAAGTCATATTAAATGATAAATAAAATAGGACTATGTATATACTCTTGCTTAAGATAAGAGAAAATTCAGTATATGTTTGAAATCAAATAATTTCTACATTTTTGATATCCAAGTTGCCAACATACCTTTAAGCATCTTTACGTATTTTATTAATAAATATGATTGATAATTTCTATTTACTAACCTCAGATATTATTTGTTCTTTCAAATTATGAAATCTTATGAAATTTGGATTATTTATGCTCTTTCTATTATTTCTTAGAAGTCATCAAAAATGCCTTCCACTTATAAGAAAGCCTTTCTATGTACCACATGTTCCTTTTAATGATTTATGTCAACAAGCATTAAAGTGTGTTTTCTCTTATATTCTGAAGTTAATTCTCTACCTTTGATTCACAAAGGTTCTTTTAGAAATATGTAATATAATGTCACATACCTGCTGAGTTTATTTCAAACCCTCAAACATGCTTTTCAAGGATACAGATTATGTGATTCTAGTCTATATATACTACAGCCCCTAAACATCTGCACTCACCTAAGTCCAATAATTTGGTTCTTTGTTGTGATGTTTCAGGTAACCTCAGAAGTATTCACATGCTAGGCGTTTAACAGTGGCATTTGAGAATCACTCTTGAAAATTTGTCTCATGTGAGTTTGTGTCCTTAGAACTTAAATATATTTTTAATATATTAGAAGATAAATTAATAAATATATAGGAGATAAACAGCACAGAATACAGAGGACACTCAGCACTCATTGGCAGGTAGCCCCAGGATCATAAAAACCCTCTTTAGACTTTACTGGCATCTACATTCACAAATTCACAACCATACATGCAGACACATGCATACACATAATTTAAAATAACATAAATGAATATTTTTAAAATAAAATAATTGTTTTGTGTATGTATATGTGTTTGCTAGTGTCACTGCAGATCATTTGCAAGAGAGGACATGATATCAACCTCTAAACCATCTCTCCAACTACAATAAAAATATATCTTAAAAATTAATAATAATAATAAATTCTACCTGTTTAGAGACAGAAAAATTAGTTTTCTCCAACAGAATGACATCATGTATCCACCATGTCAGGGCAGGCTCCGTTTTCAGGAGTAGCTGACCAACATGCATAATGGACTCCAGTTTTCTAGTGTGCTTTTATTTGTTTACTGTTTGGTAGGTTTTTTTTTATTATTTTTATTTTTATTTTTAGTATGGGTGGTGTTTGGACATTGTTTTCTTTTTTCATTGACTTTTTGTTTGTTTGTGTTTTAGGAAGAACTTAAATTTGGATGAGTAAAGGATAGAGGAACTGAAAAAACTAAAAGGAAGAGAAAAATATGGTAAAAATACATTTAAATACAAAATCGCTTTAATAACACAAGTATAATATAAAGTAAATCTTACAAATAATAAAATGTGAGAAAGAGTTGGGGAAAAGAGTAAAAGTGATTGAAAAACATAATGTGCATGTATGAAAACATCAGAGAATAAATAAAAGAATTATATCAGAAAGACAAATTAACTTAAGACACAGTTCCAGGTACCATAGCAAAATAAAACAAAACAAGGAATCTTTCCTTGTTGGTAGAATATTAGAGTCATCAAAATAGCCAAATATTAACTGTTTCCTATGATGATATAGTTAGCTATTACCTTAAATATTCTTCATATAATTCAATATACTTAAACCATACATCTCCACTGTATTGATAAGATTTTTTTATTGAAGTGAGGTATAGCATTCGACATGAGTTCTGCTATTTTTAACTTGAAAGTCCAATTTCATGAATACTAACTTTTATGTTAATAGGAGGGGGAAACTATGTTCTCATGGATTTAATAATGGTAGTTATTGAAGTGGTAAATGATATGCAGTTTATTAAGTGTGAGTAGGAAGCCATACAGAGATATATCCAGTTCCTTTTACTGACAAAGAGGAGTGATGACTATAAGGGCAGTAGAGAATGTAAGTAAGGTATTTTACTGTGAGTATTGACCATCCATACATGGATGTCCTGAACTCTATAGACAAGTAACTACATATAAAAAATGCCATCATGAACACTAAAGAATTCCATTTATACATTTGTAATCATTACATTGTTAATAAAAATGTACCTTTAATTAAAGTTCAATTAGGATTAGACAAAAATAATTCTTTGTAGGCTCCCCATATGTGTTCATATTTATTAATTAAAGTGCCTTTATATATAGTTTCAAATAATAAGTTAATATATCTAGCAAAAGGACATACAAACAATGACTATTTTATAGTACTTAATATTGTACAATGAACTAGATTGTTCTATAACCTAATTCATTATATAGTTGTAATATTTATTGATAAAATCTAATAGTGAATGTAGTGAATTCCTATCCATGTTCACTGTACAGCATTGTGCTTCCTCACATCAATAAACAATAGGAAAGCCTGGGATAATGGAGAAGAACAAAGAAGCCAAGCTCTGTGATCAAGGTCTCTGAGATCTATGATATTAGGCATTCAGGAGGACACCGAAATAGGAGACCAATCATATCCCTTGTGCATGAAAGGACTTTGGGAGCACATTCCTCATGGATGGATTCTCCTTAGCCTAGAGGCCTAGCCTCTACTCCAAAATGACTTGACAGAATTTGATGATCCCTCAGGGAAGGCACCACCCTCCCTGTGGACTAGGGGTGGGATGGATAGGTAGGTGAACAATTGGCATGGGAGGGAAAAAGGGAGGGAGGAAAGGAAGGAGGGAGAGGGAACTGGGATTGATATATAAAATAATAAAAATAATAAATATAGAAAAAAATAATTTTATCATGATCTTTAATACTCTCTTAATATTTGAAATGAAATCAAATAGAGGTTATATCTTACATTGTAATTTTGAATATGTTTGTAGTTTTAAAGGTATAGTATGTCTTAGAAATATTTTATGCAGAACTCAAGTTACATTATTTAACTTCACATATTAATACTGGAATTGAAATAAGGTATGTAAACACTGTCAAATAATCAGTGGAACTAAAATAATAGATACTTCATACAATTTGAAGAGCTTGCTATATCACAACTTACATAAATTTGTAACACCCAAAGTAGTTTCTAAAATCTGGCAATCTAATAGTATATATTAGTTAGAGTCAATTAAAACTGAGTTTTAATTTAAAACATATCCTATAAAAGTTAATATTATTAATAACGATAATGTTTACGTGGACAAAGCCACGGAACATAATTGGAAAATGTAAGTTGACAAAGGTTGGTAGTCAAGTAGCTTTCTATCATTTTCCTTCAAAATGGCCATTGATTTCATAGTGTTTATTACTAATAAATTTGAAAGTAACAATGTTGACACATCCATTGTTTCCAAATTTTCTGGAAACAAAGTATGACATTCCCAATTACTGTCATAAGTTTTTGGCCAAAACAATTTTATAAAATTAATGAAAGAGAGTGTTTACTTTAAGTATAAACAAGTAAAGAAATTAATAAACTTAGAATCAACTCACTATAAAATATCTTTAATAAGTTTTGATAATTAATGGTGTAAATTGATTCAAGAGAGTATGTTCCACTCTCTCTTCTAAGAGTTCAGTGTGCCTGAATTTATGAAGAGGTTTTTGATATATTTGGACTTAAGTTTTGTTCATGACAATAAATAAGGAACTATCTGCAGTACTCTACATACCAGTATCTGGTTATATCAGCACCATTTGTTGAAGATGCTTTCCTTTTTCCATTGTATAATTTTAGCTTCTTTGTCAAAAATCAGGTGTTCATGTGTGTATAGTTAACATCAGGGTTTTCTATTTGATTCCATTCATCTACCTGTCTATTTTTGCACCAGTATTAACTCCAAATGGATCAAAGACTTCAACATAAAGTCAGCTACACTGAACATCTTAAAAGAGAAATTGGGATGTACTCTTGAATGAATTGGTACAAGAGACAATATCTGGAATATAACAACAATAACACAGTCATTGACATCAACAATTAATTAATGGGACCTCCTGAAATCATAAATTTCCAACCTTTACAACAAAACAAATAAAAACAATACAAAATGTGTAATCCTGTACAGTCCAAGATATCTTGAACTTCTTATGTAGTTCTTGGTGGCTTCAGGTTTGTGACATTCTTCTTTGCTCATTTTCTCATGTGGTTTATCTTACCTGGACTTTATTCCAGAATCTCCATCCTGTTTCTTAAGTATAAATTTTATCCATCGTTGAAGTCAGGAATGAATGCCATCTGCAAGGTCTTTTTCTGCTGACCTAAAAATAATGTCTTATTATCCTTCAAAAGATCTAAATAATTTTTCCCTTTAACAAGATTTGTATTTCCTCTTAAAATGCATTTACAAAAAAAGCTACACTTATTCTGTTTTAGACATCACAGTTAATTGCTTATGTTACCCAAAATGCAGTTCTTTTTTACACTTATATCTTAAATATAGTCACTGTAACTAAATATAATTCAATAAATTTCTTCACATAAATAAGAAAATAATTTTCTATTAAGATTGGATTGATTTGAAAATTCTGTTGAGATACTAGGAAATATGCCAAGATTTATATTTTGCCCTCCTCAAAATATAAAATAACAAAAACTCATACTGTTATTCAAACTTTATTTTTTTATTTTTCTTATTTTACATATCGATCCCAGTTCTCTTTCCCTCCCTCTCTCCCTCTCTCCCTGTCTCCCACCATCCCATACTCCTTGAAAACTCTCCCATCCTATCTCCCCCACCCCCTGCAATCAACAAGTAGGATGATGCCTTCCAGGAGAGGTCAACGAAATCTGTCAAGTCATTTGGAGTAGAGACTAGGCCCTCCCTCCTGTCTCTGGGTTAAGGAAGGATCCCTCCATGGGGAATGTGATCCCAAAGTCCTTATCTACACCAGGGATACATCCTGGTTCCACTGTGCTTCTAACTTAGACCCATGTTCAGGGAGTCTGAGTAGGTCTAATGCTGGATTCCCAGCTATCAGTTGGGGGCCCATTAGCTCCTCCTAACATTCAATAATATTCATGAAGAATATAATCTATTCCTATGGGTCACTTCACTTTAGCTTTTCAATCATTTATTAATAAAATCATCTTTCACATGCTGTCATAATTATATCTTTTTTATGGTCTGGACTCTGTAGACTGTTCTGGCATGGAAGAGTCCAGAGGACTTGATCCATTGCAAGAAAAATCTCATGTGAAGAGGAAGCAGGTGGTTGCACTAAACAACCTAAAGATGAGAATACAGAAAGTCCATACTTCACACAAAAGGTATGGCATTTTAATTGTTAGCGCTGAGATATTATTTATTTTTAAATTTTATTTAAATTTTTTTCTTATTTTACATATCAATCTATGTTCCCACTCCCTATCATCCTCCCATGGCCCCAACTGCTCCCCCATACCACCCCCCTAATTCACTCCCCAGAGAGGGTGAGGTCTTCCATGATAGATCATCAAAGCCTGTCAAGTCATTTGGGGTAGAGCCTATGCCATACTCCATGTCTCTAGGCTAATAGAATATCCCTCCATCTGGAGTGGGCTCACAAAGTCCTTTATTGCACCAGAAGGAATACATCCTGGTTCCACTGCCAGAAGTTCAGTAAACTGTTCTGGCATCCTAATTGACACACAAATTCAGGGAGCCTGGTTTGGTCCTATGTTTGTTCCCTAGTTATGAGACTGAGGTCCATCAGTTCCCACTTGTCAAGTCAGCTGTTTCTGTGGGCTTTCCTAGTGTAATCTTTACCCCTTTTTGTCTCTCTTCCCTCTGAAACGGGATTCCAGTAGTTTGGCTCAGTTCTTAGTTGCGTATCTCTGCTTCTGCTTTCCAAGCTATTAGATGAAGGCTCTGGGATGGCATTTCAGGTAGTCATCATTCTCATTATAGGGGAAGGGCATTTAGGGTAGCCTTTCCACTACTGCTTTGATTCCTAGTTGGGGTCATTTTTGTAGAACTCCACAATTCCTTAATGCCAGGTTTTTCTTTAAACCTATAACGGCTCCCTCTATCATGTGTCTCTTTTCTTGATGTCCTCTATTTATCTACCCATTCAATCTTCCTGACCCCTCATGTTCTCCTCCCCCTCCTCTTCTACCTTCCTTTTCCTCCCACCTCCTTCCTTTGCCCCCATGCTCCCACAAGTTCAAGAAATCAACTAGTCTCTTAAAGTAAGCAAGAAAAGCCAAGAATAAACAAACATGAAGGAAATAATTCAAACAGTTCAAGACTTGAGATATTATTTATATTGCCAGTACAAAACTATGGAGAATCTAGGAGAATTTAATTGTTTACAATAATTATTGTAAAAATCCCTAAAAGTAACTGCCTCAGAGAAAGTGCAGGAAAATCTGTGTATACACATGTACATCTTTTTTTTGTGTTTGTGTACATATTTCTTCATGTGTGTTTGTAGGCTTGAAATCAACCCCAAGTATCATTTCTTAGAACTGAGATGACTTGGTCTATCCCAGTCTTGTAAGCCAAGACACCTACAGACATCAATAGTCTGGATGAACAGCAAATAATCATTGATCCACCCATCTCTAACTCTCTCATCATCATGCCCACGTTTAACGGAAAAAAAGTTTCTAGGTTTCAAATCAAGTTTGCATGCCCATACAGTATATATATTCTATCCACTGTATCCTCTGCTAATCACAAAAAATGTTATGTCCTAGAAGAGATATGAATGTAAAGTAAACCAAATACAGACATATGATTGATTGTATAGACTACACACAGCTGTAATAGTATAGGTTTGAGACAGAATGGCAATAAACAAATTGATTTACCACATGACCAAAAATCAGTCTATTTGTTCAATTCTGTTATTACATATATAAAACACAGATAAGTCCTATTTGGCAGTGTTGTATGGAAGACTTAGAGCATGGATCCAGAGAGGATGTTGATTATTGTGCTCAGAGTGCATGCCTATTGTGAGAGATCCTTGATTTGACCCCTAGCACTGAAACATAAGCAACATCTTACAATGCTCCATAAACTGGCTTACAATTTCAAGTTGTCATAAGCTTTGTCTATTATACTTGGACACGTTACTAATATTTGGAGCTTTAATTTTAAAGATTTCAAAATCATACTATATTATTCCTACTGTGGTAGTCACAAAATTCTTCTAGTTACACACGTTTAACTAGTTTACACAGTATATTTTTATTTAGTCAGAAAAGTTTATCTCCCCTAAGTGAAATGTAGATAAATTTCAAAAGATATTGCACCAAGGAATCTGTCCTTGTTAAGCATTTTCCATTTGTGTACATAGATATTCTCTCTTTATTCAGTGAGTTTCAGTATTTCTTCAGCTGAGGACTTGTATGTTTTTAAACATTTATGTAAGAAAAAGAAGGAAGACTTCTCAATTCTTAAATTGCCTTAGGTGAATATAAACATAAAAATGTATACAGATATGTAAGAAGAGGATGAAAAGACAATATGAGGATTCTTTACATGATCATTGCTCTGGGTGACAGTGGTGGGTTCTACTTAGAAACATCCATATGTGTGTCTTAATGCTCTGTGTAAATGATTGGGAATGGCAGAAGGAACAACCTCCAAATGCTTGAGGATTTTCCCAGGAGCTTTAAGCCCTCAGACTTCTGAATCTTATCTCAGGCAAATTGAGCAAGCCTAAGAGAGAGATATTCTGGCAGAAAAGTCCCAGAGGAAAAGCCAAATGCAGTTGAAAAGAGAAGCTGTTGATTATAACCCTGACAAATCCCACAAGGAATTCTCCACTACAGAGAAAGTGAAATCAGATGAGACACCCAGAGGGTAAGTGGGAACAAAAGGAGCACTACATGTAAATATAAAGATTAGAATCAGTGAACTTGTCAATTGATGACACTATCACCCGGAATAAAGGTATGGAAAATATGGAATCAGGGTTTAAAGTATATTAAATTTGTGATACAAATTTTCCAGGTTCTGAATTTATTGCATTATATTTGCTATTTTCTATTTTATAGTTCATCAATAAATTTTCATGTCACACATAAAGAGACACACTTCAATTAAAATGTCAATAGAAAATATCTCCCTTCTCCATCTATTCTTTCTACAATCCATGTTTTCTCCCTGCCATTGCTCTACTACCATTTCACCAAATGGTATTGAATAAACAATCAAGTGTTCATCCTAGTGATCCTTGAGAAAGGCTAATTCTCTCAGCAGACATCAATTTCTTGTAGACATTCATCTAGGTTATGTGGCTATATGAGATTTAATTATCCATGCTTTCAGGTCAAGTGTTGGAATTATTCAGGTATTGTTTAGGAATCTGTGTTGTTGAGACTCTAAGAGTACATAATTAATGTCATAGCTAGAAGATACAATTTTGTAGATAATTTCTGTGTCTCCTCATCTTAAAGTATTTATGTCCTTTCTTCACAATGATACATTAGCCTTAGATATGAGTTCTGTGTTGTAGATATACTAGTTGGTTCCAGGCATCCCACAATTAGTTATTCCCTGTATTTTTGACTAGTTGCAACCTTAACCAGAGCAGCCATGGGCAACACAGGAACCTAGATATGCGGCAAAATGTAGATAAAAACACAAGACTTTGGGTTCACTTTAGGAAGGGCCATTTTTTTTCTTATTTTACATATCTAACGCAGTTTCCTCCTCCTCCCTCCTTCCCTCCCTCTCTCTCCCCTTTTCCCATGACATCCGGCCACCCTCCCATCCCACCCTCCCTCCTCTACAGGGAGGTTGTTGCCTTCCAGAAGGGGTGAACACAATCTGGCAAGTCATTTGGAGTAGGGACTAGGCCCTCCCTCCTGCCTCTAGGTTAGAGGAGTATTCCTTCATGGGTAATGTGCTCCCATAGTCCTTTTGTGTACCAGGGATACATCATGGTTCTACAGTCAGAGGTCCCTTAGACTGCTCATGCCTTCTAACTGAGACCTATGTTCAGCGGGTCTAAGTCTGTCCTATGCTGGTTTCCCACCTATCAGTCTGGGGGCCCGTTCGCTTCTCCTTGTTCAGTTCAACTGTGTCTGTGGGTTTCTGTAGCCTGGTCTTGTCCTCCCTCTCTGCATCTGTATTCCAGTGTTTAGCTGTTGCTATCTGCCAACTAACGATTTGATCAATAGTTGAAAGGCTACCATAAATACAATTCTCTGATAATTAGATTGATGACTAACTTATCCACCATCATAGAGCCATTATCCAGTAGCTGATGAACCAATTGTTATGTTTTCTACAGATGGTTATATTTAACAAGCTTATATTTAATTCATTTGTATTTAAAAGCACTGAAACCTCAGCTTGAGCAAACGGTGTTTTCACCCCTTTATCTAAAAATGTTTCTTCATCATTAACCTGTCTTTGTGGTCTTGTTTTTCTTGAAATATATGCATCCTTATATGTTATTGCTTGCCTGCTGATTTCTGGAGACACATAACCAGATTTCTATCCGATTTTCTATCTGAGAAAGTATCCACAGACCATCTGAGTTTCCTGTAGTGGTGTAAAGGAGATACTTCATTGATATGGGTAATATCTATCATATAATGACATAGTTCATTACATTTGTGACTTTCTGTTTTGTATTGATTATGGTCATAAGCCTTTAATTTATTTGATAGGCCTTTTCTTCTTCAAAGAACAAAAATTGATTTGCTGGAGTACTCAATTACTTTTACTACACTTTTAGAAGTTATTGTTATAGTATTTAGAATTGATTATCACCCTTAAAGATTAATTCATACTACTCAAAGCAGGCAAAAATTGAACTCAATTTGAAGTTATCCTAACTATGTAGCAAATACATACCAATGAAGTACAAAAAGTACCTCAGAAATTATAAACAATAATAGAGATTTTAGGCCATATATATGACTCAGTTTTCATGACTAGATATTGAGCTCACAGATGCAAATAGAACAATGTTCACATATTTAAAAAGTTACATCGTGGTGATTAACCTTAAGCATCAGACTGACAAAATTGTTCTCAGATATTTTTATGAAGCAACTTTACTGTAAATGTTTTGTTTTGTTTTACCTGATTTCTGTATTGTGGGATACTAATTTCAGGTTACAATTAGGGGCAAGGTCTAATATTCACTTCTGAGAGAAAAAACAATATTATTTGGATAAAATTTGCATAACATTTTCATTTCTTTGCCTCATTTGATTATTATATTTTATAAAATACACATACATCGTCCAATTCAACACCACTTTGTTTTTTCCAACAATTATTCCAGAAACTTAGTAATAAAAACACTTGGAATGTAGACATACCCATTCTAAGTATTCAGATATCTGTAATGGCCTGTCCTTGTTGTTCTGACAAGATATTGCCTCAGCTGCAGCCACTAAGAACACCAGTTGTGCATATTCAGTATGATTCCTTTTAAAAGGACCCTGTCTACTTTTCATCTCTCTCTCTCTCTTCCTATTACCCTTTTCCTGTACCTTCCCTCCTGTCGTTCCACTCCAGAGGCAGGTCTTCCCCCTTCCCTTTCTCCTAATAAGAAATCTTGTCTGCTTAGACCCTGTCCCATGGAGTATTTCTCTCAAGGGCCACTTTTCTTACATTACAATACCCATCATCATCAAATAACTGATAGCAATAAATGCAAACTTGACAATTATTAATTATTTTAACCATCAAAGTAATATTATTACATTAACAATGCTGTTGAACTCCACAATTAATAGTATACCTCAGAAATAGCAATTTGAAAATAGCACTGTGTAGTCTGTGGAAAAGAAAATAAACAAAAATATCAGGAGACTTTATGCCTACTCACATGTTTTTGTTTGGTTTTAGAGTAACATATGTAGTTCATAATTAACATTTAGTTAAATATAAATTGGAACTAAAAGTCTATGAATCAGAAAGAGCACAGGGCCAGATGTTTTTAATACAGGATTCTTCGAGACATTGTGTGTGATAATTATGCAGCTTGATGTGTGTGTGAGGCCCTTGAAGTGGGATCACGACTTGTCCCTGGTACATGAGCTGGCTCTTTGGAACCCATTTTCCATGCTGGGATGCCTCACCCAGCCTTGAAGCATGGGAAAGAACTTGGTTCTGACTCAACTTGATATGCCATGCCATGTTGACTTCCATGGGAGGTCTTCCCATATCAGAAAGAAAGAGGAGTGGATGGGGAGTCTTAGATAGGAGCTGGAAAGAGGGATTTCTAAGAGAGGAGAACAAGGAAACTGTGATTGGTATATATATATATATATATATATATATATATATATATAATGGAAAAAGATCTAATAAAAAGAGAAGAGTTGATGCCAAAACTCCTCATATTATTCAAGAAAATAGAAACAGAGGGGACATTGGCCATTTTTTTTTTAACGAGGCCACAGTTACCTTGATACCTAAATCATAGATAATTAATAAAAATGGAGTCACAAACCAGTTTCTCCTGTGACTGTATGTGACAAAATTCTCAATAAAACTCTTGCAAATAGAATCCAACAACACATCAAAAAAGATCAATGACCAAAATCAATTAGGCTTCATCATACACATGCAGGGATGGTTCAACACATAAAATGATAAATGTAGTCCACCATACAAACACATAGTAAAACCAAAACTACATTAATACTTCATTAGACAAAAACAATAACTTTGATATAATCCAACACTTCTCCATTATCATCATAGTGGGACATGATGCCATGCAGGATGAGGCAGACATGGTACTGGAGAATAATTGAGGGTCCGACATCTTACAGGCAATAGGAAGTCATCTGAGTGTCACTCTGAGAGAAGCTTGAGCAGAAGAGATTTCAAAGCCCACCCCCTCATAAAGACACACTCCTTCCAAGAATACCATACCTATTTCAACAAGGCCATACCTCCTAATTGTGTTATTCATTTTTGGGTCATTTTCTTCAAACAACCACATCCAGGATAGCTAAAACAATATGGAATAATAAAAGAATTGCTGGAGATATCAATATCTCCAATTTCAAATGTACTACAGAGTTATAAAAATAAAAATATTATGATATTGGCACAAAAACAATACCATTGATTGATCTCTTCAGTGCAGGCAGCATGCACAAGAGTAGATGGCCAATTGAAAATGAACTCATTGAATTCTTTAAAGGTTCCTTGTCTAATCTGTCAGGTCAGGGCTTGTCCTTTTATCTTTCTTTATTTTGTTTTTTAATGTAATATTTAGAATCTTTAATATTTTATCTTTAGTTATACTACAGATTATTTGCATATCCATTATGGCTTCCTGTTCTGTGGGATTCTTGTGTTTCCCAAAAATGTGTGTCTTTTTGTCTGTATCTACTTCTTTTGGTTGTTCTTAGTCTGTTTTTTATTTATTTTGTCCTATTATGATATACTTGTGTTTATCATATATTATAAACTCTTAGAAGTCTGCTTTTTTGCTTTGTTTATATGTTTTTCTCATGGGAGGCAAAAGAGAGTGAATCTGGATGGGAAAGTAGAAATGAGAAACTAGGAATAAAGGAAGGGCAAACCATAATCAGGATATATTATGTAAAAATCTATTATATGTAAAAGGAAAAATTGTTAGTACACAGTAGTTGATACTTTTAATATAAATATAACACCTCTTTTCTTATTTGCAAGTAGAAATGTTTGAATAGGGTATCTTTGCACTTTTCAATTTTTTTTTGCTGTTTCTTTGTAATTGCTGCTTTTACCTCTGACATTCTCACAGATATTAAAGGACAGTGAAAAGCAGAGGTTTCCACCATTTATACTACTGCTGCTATGACTTTTTAAACAATTCTCCATGTTGTTCTGACTCCCAACACAAAAGTATATTTGTTGCTACATCTTAACTTTAATTTTGCTATTGTTATGAATCATAGTATAAATAACTATGTTTTCTGATGGTCTTAGATTACCACCAAATAAACTGCATACTAAAGATTGAAAACCATTGCTACTGAGTTTAAATAAATGAATAGATGTAAGGTGGGGTTTTAAATTTGCTGTGAAATATTGTTAAAAATCCTCTGCTAATATTCACATGTCTGGTTTAGGCTTACAGTAGAAGAACACGGAAAATTAGAAAAGAGAAAATAATTATGGACTTATTTTCAAATGAGAATATGTTATACCAGTAGAGAAAATTACTAGAAAACTACACTCAGAATAAATTTATTTTTTTAGAAGCCAGCGGATTATGAAACAAAAACAGTTAGATAAAAAGTGATGTTATTATTTTTTTCAGCTAATACAGGAAGGTTACATGACAAATATTGAGAAAAAGAAAATTTAAATGATATTTTGTTTGTTTTAAGATGCATATGTAGTGTGGAAAATTCATCTTGACTACTGTTAACATTCATTCTTTATAAGGTTAACTTAAAATTTTACATAGTGCAAACATAAATATATGGGACTAGATTGCAAAGCTATAAATAAAAATATTTCACATTTACTAAATTGACTGTGAAATGCAAAGTGCTTCCATTAAATATTTATTTTGGCTTACATATTAACATCAGAAGTGGTGCTCCTTTGTTAGTGGCAGATGATTTAAAAATGGGGGTCTTTAGAGGGAAAGAGTTAAATGGAGGAGGGATAATTTCAGATTTAAATTCTATGAAGAGACCTTCAGGTCATGTTATTTTGGCAGCAAAATTTGGTAAGTTTTTCACTGTTTATATTTTTGTTACAAGCAAAAACACTTGCATACTGTACTTAGGAAACTATTGAGAAAGAAACTGTGATAGAATTAGAATTTCATATTAGAGTCACCTGTACTTTAAGCACAGGAATATGTTTTGAGCAACTCAGCATTAGGAAATCTGTTACTGTGTGAATGTCATTGAGAATACTTCTCAAACTTTAAATGATTTTTGTAGTCCCTATGCACTTAGAATTTACAGCTGTTTCTAGGCAACATGTCTACACAACATACTAAACACTGTAAATGTTTTTAACAAAATAGCAATTGTATGTCACAATCTATGTACATATAAAAATGTGTTCAAAATGCCATGCAAGAAGAATTTTAGAGCTTTATTACAATCTTATGAAATCAAAATTGTATGGACTATCTGTATTGACTGATATGCCAATATATGTGCATTTGAAACATGTTGACATAAATGGAAAGAAATAAAACATTACTAAATACAGGTGTTTCTTAATTTCAATTCAAAAATATCTATTTAATAGCATATGTTATCAGCAACTTTGAAAGTTCAGTAACAATCATGAAAATGTATTCATATACTTCTAGAGCATATGTAATTTACCTTATATATGGTATATACATATATATACATATACATGTATACACATATACAAATCTATATTTGGCATATTACTCTAAAATATAAGTCAATCAAATGTTCAGAGGGCTGAAGAGGCAGTTCAATGGTCAAGAACAATTGAATCACAAATATAAGGACCAATAATGGTCTGAACATAGAGAAACAAAGTGACATTTCAAGCACTATTCAAAAGACACGTGAAAGAAAGAGCTGGACAAAAAGGCAAAACAAATTAATTTGGCAAAATTTTTGTTCATGAACCAAATTGAAATTGAAGATTATAGAAGAAAAAGGGAGATACAAGTGAAAATACAAAAATATGAAGTTCATTAGAGATTGTTATAAGCAACTATACACCAAGAGAGATAGATAAAACCAAGAAGAGCTAAACATACATATAGTTAGGCAGTAGGGTTTGCTCTGCAAGCATAAGGATGGGATTTGGGATTTCAGCACTCATTTAAAAAGCCCATACGATTATGGTCCAGGATAGTTTGCTGAAGCCTATTTGCTAAAGCTTAGTGATGGGAGATGTTATTATGTATATATGTTTCTCATACTGGTTAATTATTAAAGCCCTGTTGGCCAATAGAAAACTAGATAGGCGGGGCTAGGAGACTAGGAGGAGGAAAGAGGAAGTAGTTAGGAGTCAAGATGTAGACTATGGAGGAAAGAAGATGCCAGCCGCGGCTCCCGATATGATTACCACGTGGAAATACTTAGATAAGTAGAAATGGATTAATAATTAAGGCAGAGCTAGCCCATAAACAATAATGGTAATTGCCCAACAGGATTGTATCAAATACAGAGTCTCTGAGTGTTATTTATGGCTCATGTGGCAGCGGGACCATGGCAGCAGGACCGGGAGGCCGACAGGAGAAAAACCTGCCATAACAGCTTAGATTCAGGTTCAAAAAGAACTTTGTCTCTAATGAATGATGGAAGGGAATGATAGAATGATTGAATATGAGACCTGAAACTTTCACTGTGCTTTTCATGTGTATGTACAAGCATATATATTACCACACACACATGATTACATACAACATATGAACAAAACACCACCCACCCTCACACACACACACACACACACACACACACACACACACACACACACACACACACCAAATAACAACAAAGATTTCACATAATGGTCACTCATAGGGTCCCCTAGCAAGAAATTTAACCTCATCTCACTTTTCCTGATCTTCCATTCTTATCTTACATTTTCTTAGAAGGGACCCACATCCAATGTGCTGTTTTTACCACAGATATATGACCAATAACAATATACATAAAAGGTAAGTAAACATCTACCCTCTAACATTCTACTCTCAATCAGGCCCTCTTAAAATACTGTTTATTTTGGGGTTGTTTTAGAGGCACCTCTCCCCCAACTAAATTCTATCTTGGGTCATTTAATATAATCTAAGTATTGGTAAATCCTGCAAATCAAAAATTCTTCTCTTTTTTATTAACTTTATTTAAATAAAAACATTCTTACATACTAATTCCAGTTCCTTCTCCCCCATTTCCTTATGCTCCCCCCATTTCCCCATCTCACCCTCCATCTCAACCTTATCCACTCCACGAAGTCTGTCACATCATTTTGGATAGGACATAGGCTGTCCCCACCATATCTAAGGAGAAAGTATCCCTCCATAAAGAATATGCTCCCAAAGCCCATTCATGCACTAGGAATAAATACTGGTTCCACTGCCGGTGGCCCCAGAGACTGCCCTAAGCCTCAACTGACACCCACATTCAAGGAGCCTATTTTGGTCATAATGGTTTCCCAGCTGTCAGTCTGGAATCCATGAGCTCCCACTTGCTCAGGTTAGCTGTTTCTGTGGGTTTCCAAAAATCTGTCTATAGTAAGCTGGAGCATCATAGTTTTAAGGATTTCTTAGATGCTGTGTATTGGAGGCTATAACCATTAACTTGATGTTTTTTTTTTTTGAAAAAAAGTATTTGCTACTTCTTTGTATTCTCTATATACACCCATTAACATCCAAATGTATGGTTATGATTGTGATGCAAGAAAACAAACAAAAACAAAAACAGAAACAAAAAAACAAAAATCAAAAGAAGGAGAAGAAGAAGAAGAAGAAGAAGAAGAAGGAGAAGAAGAAGAAGAAGAAGAAGAAGAAGAAGAAGTTCCCCACAGTTATGTTCAGTGTTTGTAACAAATGTTATTCTAACACCAACCACTGGGAAAATATAATAAATGATAATAAACAGAAAATTTAAAAAATGTGAAACTGACAAAGCCATATTATCACCTCAAATAATGTAGACAAATAATTTGAAAAATGCCAACATCATTTGATAAAATGTACCCAGAAAAGTACATTTTCTGAAATATACCACAACTTAAGAAAGTCTGTAAGTTACAAGCACACAAATAAAATTATAGTGAATAATGAGATATTGACAGCATCTATGATCTGGAAGAAATGTGCCATTTTCAAAAATTTTATTTGACATATCACATAATATCCAAGTCAGAGCAATCAGGGAAATAGAGGGTATTGACATTATCTAAACATAGAAGTGCAAAATATTACCCCTAAAATTATTGGAACTAATAAATGAACTTAGAGTATGTTCACAATATGAAATCCATATAAAATCAGTACAAAGTGATATATGGTGACTTCACTGATATTGAATTTTGTGAAGAAGACATGAAAGAGTGAACCCAGTTACAATAACCAGAAGATAAACCAAATGACAGCAAGAGAAAACTAAAAATTAATTTAACAAAATGTACAAAATTATTTCTACAGGAAAAGTATAAAGTGTTAATGGAATAAAGGAATACACAAAATACACTAATAGGCAACCAATGTTTATGGATTGATAAAATAAATCATGCCAAAATCAATTTATAAATTAAATAAAATACCTATCAAAATATCAACAACACTGTTCAATTTATGTAATACCAACAAAACTAAACAAAATTTAACTATTCAAATCTACATGGAACAAAAAGCCCAAAAAATGTCACAATATCATAACTTATCACACTTCAAGTAAACTAGAAACCTGTAGCAATAAAAAATCACAGGGTATTTTTAATAAACACAGACACATAGACCAAAAGAGCAAAACCAAGTCATGATTTAATTCTACACATTCATAGCTAGTTAACTTTTACTAAGAGCATTTATATTATAAAGAACTGTTTTGTTGATAAATATGGCTGAAAGATTATGTCAATATGTACAAGAATTCTACTCTTGTCTCCCAATATTTAATAATAATTTTGAAGTGCATGATGTATATATTTGAGGTATTAAATATAAAAGTATTATAAGACATTGGGGAAATACTTTAAGATGCTCAAATGTGAAAGTAAAATGTAGGTGTAAACTCAGAATATAAAAAGTAATGAAGGAAATATAGTCAAAGATTATTGTGTTACTCAGAAGACCTCTGTGATGGAGAAGGTATATGAGAGTAATGAAGAGGCAAGCTAGAGTTTTGAAAAATATTCACAATGATATATATGACAAAAATTTGCTTCCCAAAACACTATACAGTTGTGCTGGGAAACTTGACAAACTGGAAAGGATGAAATCTCACTTACAGAAATGTCTACATAAAATTCAACTGTAAGGCATTTTCTTAATTTGGGATTGACCAGAGAATGTCCAGGCCATTGTGGATGGTGCCATTCCTGAGCTGGTGGTCCTGAATTCTACAGGAAAGCAGGCTGAGCAATGCAGTATTAAGCACCCCTCTATGACTTACCTCCAGGTTCCTGCCCTGTTTGAGTTTCTGTACTGACTTCTTAGATGATGAACAGTGGTATGGAAATGTAAGCCAAATAAACCCTTTCCTCCCCAAGTTGCTTTGGCATGAAGTTTTTATAACAGTAATAGTAACCCTAAGTCAGTGTCCATAATTGTTAATAACAAAGAACAATAGAACAATTTAAATGGACAATAGATTAAAACACTTTTTTCAAAAGAACATGTACAAAAATTTTTCATTTGTTTGCTTGTTTTATAAATTAAGATGTGGTAATTTACTTTGTTCTCATGTTT
Source organism: Cricetiscus sungorus (assembly GCA_030556225.1). Lineage (NCBI taxonomy): Eukaryota > Metazoa > Chordata > Mammalia > Rodentia > Cricetidae > Cricetiscus > Cricetiscus sungorus. The sequence continues at coordinate 2,173,617 of JANBXA010000600.1, read as the reverse complement.
TGGCAGTAGTATCCAGGAGACAGTATCCAGGACTCAGTGTCATGAAAGTTCTCTTACATTTTCTTCTAAGTGTAATTTAATTTTGAGCTGGAATATTTTTGCATATAAAGATGCTAATGCTCCCTTCTTCATGCTCTCTCCATCTTCCCCACCCCACTCCTATCCACTCCTCAGAGAGGGTAAAGCTTCCCATGGCGAAGTTTGGCACATCACTTTGAGGCAGGACCAAGGCCCTCCTCCCTATAACTAGACTGAGCAAGGTATCCCTCCAAAGAGAATGGGCTCCGAAAAATCAATGCAAGTACTAGAGATAAATCCTGATCCCACTGACAGTGGCCTCACAGACTCCCCATGTCACACAACTGTCTCCCAAATTCAGAGGGCCTAGTTTGGTCCAACAAGTGGGGAATTTGAGTTTCTTATATATGCATATCTGCCCTGAAATTTGGTGACAGGAAATGCTGTGTTCAAAGGTTTATATTCCCCCGACCCCTTTTATTACCTCTCGAGCTTCCATAATGGCTTTAGTGATATGCCCAATAATGTTGGATAGGCTGATAGGGATTGTTTTCTTCCCTTATTTTTATTGAGCTTTTGTTTCTCTGGTTCAGTAATTTAAATACTATGTTTAAGTTCACTGACTCAGTAAGTTTAGGAAGTCTTTGTGGTATTCTTCTAGTGAATACTTCATATCAGTTATGTAATTTTTGTCCCAGAATTTATATTAGATTCCTCATTTATACTTTCCACCTCATATTATTTTCTGCATATAGTTTGTTAAGTACCACTGTTCATCTTTCATTAATTGACCAATTTTAAGGTAATTAGGATCTATTGATCACCACAACCTAAAGTATTTTTTTAAATATACATTAAGGTTGTTTATTTCTCCAATAGATATACATATTTCTGCATCTTGATCTATAGTCTTAGGTGTACAATTTTCATAACACCCCTTGATATAGTTGTCATTACGGGGGAGGGGGCATGATGTACCGTGAAACATTTGAGAACCCCTCTCAGAAAATTTCAAGTAAAAAGGCAGGGTAAGTTACTACAGATAACTGGCTGCATAACAGTTCCCTTAAACCTATTTGATATATGGAAGAATGTCTGTACACTGTGAACCAGCTGTTCACATTATTTTAATATTTTGGGTCAGATTTGGTTTAATAGAAAATAAATCAATGTCAAAGTGTTGGCTTTATGTTTTTTTCTAAGTTACTGTATTTTCAAATTTGTAGCAAATTATTAGCAATTCAATAGAAAAAAGAATGCTTTTTCTTATTTCAAAATTATTGATTATGGATTCTTAGTCAGTTCATCACCTATCCCTAATGAGTTTATAAAGACCTGATAACATTTCAGTACTCTTTCTTCTAATATGGCTTTGTAAGATTTTGATATAATTTTTTCACAGCAAAATTCTTCAAGCCATTAATCCATTCTATTACATTTAATGTATAGTGTGATTTGATAGCATTATTTTTATTCTTCTGTATTTGAAAATATGCTTTTATATGTATTGAAAATGATAATCCTTTTTTATTGCATTTACTTTGAGCCTTTCCAAAACTTTTCAGTTTTTTAATGTGAGTTTTATACATTTATTTTAATTTCATTCTTTAGTATAGATATTTTTTGTTTTATTTCCTAATATATATGTTATTACAGATTAGTCACCCACAAGTGCTTGTATCCATGCCCCTACTTCATAAATAGAAAAGATGTTAAATAAGCAGCCAGCTACATTATGCTGATTTCTTTCAAAATGCTTCTGAGGCTGCATCTCCCTATGTGAAAATACTATTCCTGCATTTTCTAAATAAATTAAAAAGGGAAAAAGCTAGTCTTAAGGGGTTGACAATTAAGAAATAAAGATGCTCTTACAGAGGTCTGATGTTTAGTCCTCAGTAACAATGTGGTGGGTCACAATCATCTGTGACTACAGATTCAAGGAAAATGATGTCATCTTCTACCCCATTAGGGCACCAGACATATATTTAACTCACAGGAATGCATATTAACAAACATCCATAGTCATATGAAAGTTAAATTTGAAATGATTAAGTTCAATGTCTAGTTTACTATGGTTGATTAAACATCACATTAGTTCCATTCCTGACTGAAATATAGGCATTTTAAATTCTGTGTCATTGAGATATATTGATATAGTCCTGTAAAGAGCATTGATTATTTAATTAAGGAAGCCACTAAGCAGCTTATATTCAGCAACAAAAAATGTGTTAAACAGAATGATCGTTGGACTTAGAGAAAAAAAAAAACTCACTTTTTATTGACAAGCTGTTATGACTCTTCCTTTCACACAGTTGGTTGGTTCTAATTAGAGATTCAAATAGAGTTTATAATGTGAGCTTGGCAGTATCATATTTCAGATTGCTTTCTTTCCTGTAATCCCTCTTGCTGTTCACAAGCCACCTATATCTTACACTTGTTTGCCAAGTTTCCTACCACCAAAAGTGATGATTTTGGAATTTCTTTGTCACTGTATACACACCATTAGCACTCCTCAGACTAAAGCCACAGTGTCATCTCAGACAATGAATATTCTTTCTTATAACTGCTAGTAGCATTCATTTCTCTTACTGTTTTCTTGTGGACAACTTCAAAGCTAGATTTTATAAGGGCCCACCTGGAAGTAGTAACAGTAGGATTCTACAGAGTAGAATAGCCTGCTCCCTCTGAAATCCATCTTAGGAAAACACTATAGTTGTGCACTTTAGGAGTGAAAACTCATCTCATTCCAGAAGAGCTTCTGAGGGTAGTACCACTTGGATTTATTGATGCATAAACTGAAAGCCAAATTAGAAGGATGTGTGTTAAAAATCCTAATTATTTGCTAGGCCACTAGCATTGTTATTTTTGATTTTTACAGAAAACAAATGGACATACGAGGTACATGACTGCTTTTGATATTAGTTATAAAATACTCTTTAACAGGAAAAAGAATGTGACACTTTAGTAGTCAGAGATCAAAAACTCATGGCATAGTAATATTGTACAACAAATATTTATATTAATCCAGTTTAATATCCACAGTGTTTCTTTGTAGTCATCAACAGTTTCAATAATTTATGCCACTTACTTGTGTGTTTAAAAGATACCATTTTCATTTCCCATGGTTAATATAACATTTTTATTTGAAGCAATAGTGTAAATAATACATTTTTCACTTCTCTCATTTTCCTAATGCAACATATTACGAGTGCTAAAATACCACATTCCTAGTTCTCTGGTATTGTGGATTGTATGTAGCCTCATTATCCTTTGCTTTACATCTAATATCCACTTATGAGTAAATATATACTTAGGTAAAAAGAGGGACCATATAAGGGACACACATGTAGTGCCACAGCAATAGAAAACAGTTAAGATCTCCTGGATAAAGTAGAAGGGAGGAGATGGGAGAGGGGAACATGATGAATCAAGAAGCCCCAGTTAGGGTAGAGTCAGAGGGGGAAAGCAATGCCAAGCTCATCTTGATAGATGAGGCCATTATGGAGTTGAGGAGAAACCTGGTACTAGAGAAACTCTTAGGAATCTAAAAATATGACCCCAGCTAAGACACCTAGAAATAGTGGGGAGGGTGTCTGAATGAGCCTTCCCCTTTAATCAGATTAGCAACTACCCCAATTGTCATCATAGAACCTGGAACCAGAACTGATGGAAGCAGATGTAGTTAACCACAGCCAAGCCCTGGTCAGAAATTCTAGAGTTCAGTTGGAGAGAAGGAGGAGGGATCATATGAACTAAGGGAGTCAAAACATGATGAGGAAAACCAGAGACAGCTGACCTGAGCTAGTGGGAGCTCAGGGACTATGGACTGACAGTTGGAGAAAATGCATGGGACCAAACTAGGCCTTCTTAATGTGGGTGACATTTATGTGGTTTGATCTGATTGGGGGAGGGCTGGCAGTGGCACCAAGACCAATCTCAGGTGTATAAACTGGCTTGTGAGCCAATTCTCTATTGTGGGATACCTGTTCAGAGGTTATGAGGGGAAGGGCTTGGTCCTGCTTCATCTTGGTATGCCAGATTTGTTGCTTCTCCAAGGAAGGCCTTACCTCCTCTGGGTGTAAGTGACAGTGTGAAAGAGGAAGGGGGCAGAAGAAGGGGAACTAAAAAATAATTTTTTTTTAAATGAGAAACAAAATACTCCATTTCTTCTCTCTTTTAAGTAAATACAAAATTCCAAAATATAGTCCATAAAAATGACATTCTTAGACCTATATTAAACTGTGCCATGATTAAATTATGGAAGTGGTATGACTCAGAATAAGACAAGAACTTGTTACACTAAAAATGCTGACTTACCAAAAAAGATGCTAATGTTCAATTGTTAAGGGTCTCCTCTGAGAATAATGTTCATGTAAAATTAAATGTTCTAACGAGATTCGACATAAATGAAATCTGCAAATGGATGAATAATTCATGGGTAGAGTTTTGAATACCAGAAGATTCCTGGATTGGCTTGGCTACTCTAAAATGTTGGGCTACATTTCCTAAAGGAAAACTAACCTTCAAAGGCAACTCAGTCTTTTCAAAATTCTCTTCTATTAAATATGGTGATGTAGGATATTCTCTTTATAGTTCCCTTTGTAGCAGACACATTTTAAGAAAGGTCAAGGCCATGTTTGAAATCATTGAATTCTTTTCAGTGTGGAGAACAGAGTGGCTGTCTAAAAACTGATAATGATCCACAAATGTGCACATGTTTTAGAAGAAGAAAATTAACAGTGCTTGAAGGAGTTAACTTTCATGATTTCACTCAGTGACTCCTTATAAAATTCACATTGCTTTACACCTGTTTCTTCCCTTAAACAAGAATACAAATAATACAGCCCATTCTTGATACTTTAATGAAAATGTATTGATAAGTATTGCACAGCATAGAAAATATTGTATAAAGTAATGTGACATTTTATTGATAAGCTTGAGAAAATCTAGTTGAGACAAGGAGAGGAATGCAGCCTGTATCTCCTTTAATATTGTCTTCAGTTCTCTGATGGAATACATACATTATATATTTCTAAATAAAACAACTGTCATTATTAAAAAGAACTATATAAATTAATTTAAAGACATAGAAATGACATTGAATTCATTACAACTTGAATTTTCATGGAAAAATAACAACTGTACTCAGTGTGGGGAAGTACTAAGGCATCTTGCCAAACATGAGTTTGAGACCTAGCCATTAGGAGAGATGGCTACAAAAACATGGGCACTGGTCCTCACTGGCTACCCCAATTTCTCATACTTTATAATTTCACATTTTTAAAAGTTTGGATAAACTTCCAGGTGATTTTCAAAATACATCCTTGAAAGACTGAATATTTGAGGTATAAGATTGTCATCAGAGAGAGCAATGCTTATTTCAAAGCCACCAGAGACTAAGCATGTGTTAAGAGCATTACATATTTATGAACGAATTACAATGTTTACATAGGCCAAGCAGATCGCTGTTCATTTAATTATAACTTGATAACTATTTTGAATAAATAGCAGCGGCAGCAAAATCAAATTGACTACATTAGCATTTTACAAATAAATTACAAGTTCTGGAATAGAGAATTATTTCTGTGAATTCTGGGTCATAGGCAAATTCCTATGAAGACACATGAAGTGGGATGTCTTACTATCTGTCATTAACATGGCTTAAATTAATTATTTTAAGCAATGATTCATGATATTATTATTCTGTGAACAATTAAACCTTTATGGAATTCTTGCTCTATTTTTCTGAGATGGAATCCATCTCACATCAGTGTTAAAGAATAGTGTTACTGTATATACAATTCTAAGTTTTGTGAAGTTATTTTTTTCTTTTTCAATTTTTTATGCCACTCTCTTCTAGCTTGCACAACCCCTAACAAGAAATCTGGGACAATTCTCTTCAATCTTTCACTTTCAGTAAAATTCAATTTTCCTTGGGTTTCTTTCAAGCTTTTTCCTTTTCTTTCATTATCTATAATTTCAATAGAATACATTTAAATCACTTATCTTCATTCCTTTTATAGTTTGTATAGTCATCCTATCTGGTATTTTGTAGCTTTATGAATCTGAGAGTTTATGTCTTACACATTTTGGAAAATTTTTAAAACTTAGGATATCTAGTTGGTTCCATTATTTTCTTTTCTGGAACAAACATAGTATACAATATGAAAATGTCTCCTGGTTCTTCAATATTCTGTCCCTTTGTTTTTCATCTTCCTTCTTGGTTAGTTGGAGAAATTACTGGTACTGCATAGCTGATGTTTTCCTAGACTTTGTCCCTTCTATTCTACCTAGTTCAACAAAGGCATCGATCATATGTATCACTCACAGTGTTTTTAATGTGTATTTTAAATTTTAAATTTATTTGTATATTTCTCACTCACCTGTTTTTTCACATAATCAACTTGTTCACATTATAGACTTTGATGCATTTTTGGAAAAAATAATATTTTGAAATTACATTGTAATTGCATTTTCCCTTCCTGTTCCTACCTCAGAAACCCTCCCATGCTCTCCTTCAAATTCATGACCTACTGTTTTTTATTAATTTTTATTGCAGACATAAATATTTGTGTATGCATATTCCTAAATATACCCTGTTGAGTGCATATAATGGTGCTTGTATGCATGTTTACAGTGCTGGCCATTTGGTACTGGACAACCAGTTAGTTTATTCTTCCTCAGGGAGGATCACCTTTTCCATTCCCAGGTATGCTCATTTGACTATAGTTCTTTGTATAGGGGTGAGGCTGCATGACCCGTTTCCAATATACTTTCATATGTTCATTAGAGTCATTCTTGTTCTGTTCATTCGGGGTGGTCATGTTGGTGAGTCTTTGTGAGAATGGCTTCTGATGCTACTTGAGATATCTCACAGAAAATTATTCGATCTTCTGACTCTTTGTGTGGCCACATCCAATGTGTTCTCTGACACATAGGTGCAGGATGGTTTTGTGGTTCTATCCATTGAGAATGGGTCTCTAAATTCTGCATTTTGCTGGAATGTAATTATCTGTAGTTGTCTCCATCTGGTGGAGCTTCTTGACATATTTTGATAGGATTAGATTTTTTAAATTAAATTGATATATAATTGGTGTACAAAGCATGGATTATTTATTTTCATTTGTGTGTGTTTTGTGTATATGTATGTGTCGCAGTTTCCTCAGCCAGCAAGGAAACACGACTATGACCTTTCTTCAAGCAGTTTATTCAGGAACCTTGTACATCAGCTTCCACCTGTCCCAGTCCCAGCAAGCCCTTAAATATGCTCTCACTGTTCAATCAGCTCATGCCACCCTGCGATCCCGGATAGGCCACAGAAGGAGGAAGCACACCAGATCCATCAAGCACTTCCAAATAAGGCTCGTTTACAGCTAAGCTTGAACTACCTGCCATCTAGCCAGGCACCATCTTGGGCTGTGGCTTCCCACAGTTCCCCCTTTTATGTTTTATATGCAACAGGCAAAGGTAGAGGTCTGATCTCTGATGAACAAGGGACATTGTAATGGCCCCATGCCCAGTTATCAGCCAAGCAGGTGCTACACCCATCTGGTATCTTTTCTCAGAGATGGGATTATGATACCAACCCATATACAATCAGACTTGCCCTCCATGAAGCTGCTAGAAGCTAGCCTCATGTGCAGTATTTCGTCTCACATCCTGAGCGTGATGACTGCTTAGCCCTTTACACAGTTAACCAAGCCTGAGGTGATTGCCCTGCCACCAGGGCTGTGAAGGCTTTTGCAATCATGGCATTACTTCTCCTCTGTGTAACCCTCATCCTGCAGATACACCAGAAGGCAATGAGACTGACTAGGATAAGCACCCCTCCCAGGGCACCCATTCCCACCCATTCTTTCAGATGATTCATGGCTTACATGATCCATGCAGACAGTCCCTCAGCAACGGAGACATCAACCCAGGTGGAATTCACATTCACAATAGAGAACCTCAGGTTGTGCCTCAACTTATCGAAGTTGCCAGACCAATTACCTAAAAGATACCGTGAGAGCCGTTTGGACATTTTGGCTGCTAGAGAATAATAAAAACTTGAGCTGAGAGCCTAATCAGCATGGGCTTTGGGAACACCGACAGGATTCCCCAAGCTGGTCTGCTTTCATCTCATCGATCAGCATCACCATCAGCATCAGCATCAGGTGAAATGTAAAAGGGCTGTAAATGCCTCCAAATTAACTCTTGCAGCTGTATTATATATGGCTAAATAGGGCTATTTTCCTTTACCTTCTCCGCCACCTGTGGCATTACACAGTCCTTATTTATCTTAGTCCCTAAATAATTAATGACACTACCCTGCTGGACTTTTTCTGAGACAAGCTGTTTTATCAAGGGCATGGCCATATCAGGGTATGCAAATACCCTCTTAGCTGCCTCCACCATTCTGGCCATAAAATCAGAAAACATTTCAACAGCCTTGCAACATTTTTGATCCTCTAGGCAGCTGCAAACAAGTTTCCAAATAGGCCTTGTCCCTGACTTCAGAGTTCCCTGTGTCTAGGCAAAATCTAGATCCTTCCCAAGTTTGTCCCAGCAGCTGGTAATTAAATTGCCCGACACAGCAAACCAGGGAACTACTGTCTCAACTTCCCCAAGAAATCTTTCTAATGTGGTTTTCTTTAGTTTCAACCCTTTTGAATGCAACAGCTCTTGAAGAGAGAGATAAATAGGTTGCGATGTTGTATTCCCCATACTTTCACTTTTGGCTTCTTCTACTTTGTCCGAACATGGAACTTTATTGCTCCTTTCCTGAGACCTTATCACCTCTTTACGGATGGCCTTAGCTTGGTCCCAACCTACCTGGGACTTACCAGTTGACTGCAGGAAGTTCTGAGCCATTTACCCATGGAGAGGTTCCCGGAACAGGCCACCGCTTGTTCATGTCTCCTAGCCAAGGGGAAACATGACCACGACTCTTCTTCAAGCAGTTTATTCAGGAACCTTGTACATCAGCTTCCACCTCTCCCAGTTCCAGCAAGCCCTTAAATATGCTCTCACTGCCCCATCAGCTTATGTCACCTGGTGATCCCGGATAGGCCACAGAAGGAGGAAGCACACCAGATCCATCAAGCACTTCCAAATAAAGCTTGTTTACAGCTAAGCGTGAAATACCTGGCATCCAGCCAGGCACCATTTTGAGGCTGTGGCTTAAATTTGAGGCTGTGTTTATATTTGGGTGTGTGTATGTATATATGTGCATGGCAAATATATATAGATGTGTTTGTTCATGGTAAGTGTATGTAGGTAAGTGCACCTGTGTATACACATGCACAAGAAGATAAAGGAAAAACATCATATTAACATTGGACAAAGCAATCCAACAGAAGATCATAAACAATATTCAGAGATCCATTCATTCTCACACTCAGAAGTCCCATAAATATGCTAAGCTAAAATCTGTAATATATAAACAAAGGTTCTGGTCAGACCCATGTAGATCCTGGGCTTCATGCTTCAGTCTCTGTGAATTCATAGGTGCCTTGTTTAGTTGATTCAGAGGGTCTCATTGCCCTGCTTTCCTTCATCCCTTCTGGCTCTTAAACTGTTTCTGACTCCTCTTTCTTAGGTTTCCCTGAGATCTGAGGAGAGGTATTTGATGAAGACATACCATTTACAAGTGTAGGTTCCCAGATCACTCTCTCTGCCCCCTTCTCTCTCTGCTCCCACCTCCTCTCTCATTACCTTCCTCCTCCCACCTGTGCATATGTGCAATGTCTGGCTGTGGGATTCTGTATTTGTTCCTATCTGCTGCAAGAGAAAGGTTCTCACATGATGGCTGAATAGGCACAGTATATGAGTATAACAACTATCATAAGGAGTCATTTTATTAGCATATATATTTAAGAATGGTAGTATCTTGTTTCACCCTTGTTCTCTGAACTATCTAGTTTTTGACTCCTTGTTAAAGAGTGTCAGGTATGGGTTTCATCTTGTGGAGTGTTACTTAACTTACATCAGATATTGATTGACTATTTTCATAAGGTCTATGCCACCATTGCCTTAGCATATATTGCAGGCAGAACAGGTTGTAGGTGAATGGTTTGGGGGCTGGGTTGCTGTTTACATTTCTCTTTTGTTACCTGTATATTATCTTTCTGGACCAAAGATACTGGAGTGAATGTTCCATGTAGGAAACACTTGGACTTCTCTATATTTAAAAATTTGTATTGATGCTGTCATCACCAATGGGGCCCTGCTGTTACTTTGTAGAAAGAAACCTATTATCACTATTTTTTAGACTAGTTCTCTCACCAATCTGGAGTGCACTGATTTAGTCTGGCTGGTCAGAAAAGCCCAGAGATCTTCCTGTTCATTTCCCTGGTACTAGGCTCTGTCTGTTCTATATTGATATGTATAAGAGTACAAAAACTATGAACTCAAATCCCCCTTCTTGTGCAACACGCATTTTACAAACTGAGTCATTTCCTAGCTTTATAATCATTATTTGGTTAAAGTAGATCATGAATGTTGAAACTAATTACTTTCATTGTCATACCATATCTCTTACCATATCTCTTATCTCTCACCATTATGTCCCAAGTAGTTCTGTTCTAGTTTTTATGCTATTGCTCTCTCTCCCTCTCCCTCTCCCTCTCCCCCCCTCTCTCTCTCCTCTCCTCTCTCTCTCCCTCTCTCCCTCTCTGTGCATATGTTCATGGGACCATGTTTGTCCCACACTGTGAGCTTCTGAGGCTGGCTTTTGAAAAATTACATAATGACTTCATAACCACTTCCTACAAATTACCTAATTCCAGTGCTCTTTAAGTATGAACAAAAAGTTGATTGTAATAATATGGGGACAATTGACATATCGATCATATTTATATTAAATTAGTTGCAACACATTCCCCAAATCTGTGTCCTGGCTCAGTGAGGTCTGTCATTTGACCCCTCAGATCCCAATGTCTTTTTTTAAATAGCATACTTCATCAATTTATTATTTAATCAAAGCTATAATTTTATCTGTTCTAGTTTTGGTTTTCTATTATTATGATAAAATCCTGATTAAAAGCAACTTGAACAAAAAAATTTTCATTTCATTAGAAGTTTTTGTTCATCTTCCAGAAAAATGAAAACATGGACTTAACTCAGGAACCTAGAGGCAGGAACTGAAGAAGACAACATGGAAGAATTGTGTTCACTGACTTGAATTTAGTGGCTTGCTTATCCTGCTTTATTACACTGCCTAAGACAATCTGCCTAGGGATAGCACCACCCCCATTGGCCTGGGCCTTCTACTTAATCATTATTCAAACTTTCATTGACAAAGATTTCAGTTTTCTATGGTGTCTTTCTTGTTTCCCTTTTTCCCTTTATCATGTAAATTCCCCTGAGAACTCTTTTTAATAGTACCTGTGTGCAATATCATCTTCACTCATCATTGCGTGTGAGTCCTATTGTTCTGAAGGGAATCTATGAAGGGAAATTATATCCTGTGCAGATAGTCTATAATTTTATGACAAATCACGCCGTGGGTGGCTATTGATCCTGAACTGCATCTCTACTTGTTTTTTAGCTTTGCAATACCTCTCTTTAAATTAGGTAGAAATTATAGGAGGATATGAAGTTGAGTAGTTTTGCTTCTTCTGAGGTTAAGCAAGGACATAGTAGAGACAGTTTTCATTCTGAGAAGACATTTTAAAGGAAGAATTCTCTTGGTATATTTGAAAATGGTGTTTTCCCCAAGGGCCAGTGCTGCCTTTTTACTACAAGATCTCATTAGAGTACCCATGGGTATAGCCTACTGGTGAGTGAGATCCTTCTGGAGATTCCATCCCCTAGGGGTTTCTTCCCATGAAGAGAGAGGTACACAAGACCTCTAAGAACACATCAATCATCAGTTGAGTCCTCTCATATAATTATGGCTACAGAAGTTTCTATTTGGGTAAGAAGATTTGAACCACAGTTCTAAATATTTGTCTGTCTATCTTGACTTCAATCAGAACATTTTCCTTATGACTTCAATCTTTTAGTAGAACAAATAAAAGCTACCAATTTTCATTGAATGCAAAATTTCATGGCTCTGAATTACAACATTGACTTCTTTAAAACCTTAACACTTCAGAGCTCAAATCCAAGCACTTCAAAACATCAGAGAGTAACTAAAAATACTCCTTAAAAGAAATTAATTAATCACAAAAGGCTAAATATCTATTTAAGCCTTAAATAAATTTTGTATTTTGAAATAATAGGACATAAAATAAATTAATAGAATGATAAAACTTGCCACATTTAATAATTACATTTTTTTAGTTCAAATGTTAGAAATTATAAGGAGTAGTTCTGCAACTTCACACAGTTTGTGCTGTTTTTATTTTATAACATAATTCATGACATGTAAAGAAAATCTTTATATAAACTCAAGTTTACATTAGGAGAAGCAGTAAACTGGCCAGATTCATCACTCAGACATGTGTACACTAGAGTGTAATGTATATAATCTCTCATTATTTTGGGGTATATTAACTTATATCAATTATTAATGTTAATGTTTTCTGTATATCCTTTTCATAACGTACAGTATGTGCTTTGATAGCATTCACTCCTCTTTTCACTCTCATCCTTCTCCCACTGATCCCCTTTCAATATTTACCTAGTCCCTTGTGCTAGTTAGTTTTTGTCAGTTTGACACATATTAGAGTCATTCTGGGAAAGGAAAACCTCAATAAAATTTCATTTGTCAAACTAGGATGTGCACAAGACTATGGATCACTTCCTTGGTTAAGGTTTGTGTGAGTTAAGGTTTCTATTTCTTTGAAGAGAAACCATGACCACAGGAAATATTGTAAAGGAAACTATTTAATTGGGGTAGGCTTGCAGTTTCAGAAATTTAGTCCATTATCATCATGATGGCACATGGCAGTGTGCAGACATGGAAAAGTATTCTTACATCTTAACCTGTAGGCAACAGAAGTAGTCTGTGTTCTACATTAGGCACAGCTTGATTATAGGAGACCTAAAAGCCCACAAGGCCACATTTATCCAACAAATCCACACATCCTCATAGTGCCACTCCCTTTGGGGGCATTATCCTTTAAGATACCACTGTGATTTATGTGGGAAGGCTCAGTCCACTATAGATGGTGTCACTTCTAGGAAGAAAGGCCTAAGATGTACATGAAAGCAATCTGAGAAAGTCATGGAGAGAATGATAGTAAGAATTTTCTTTCATAATTTCTGCCTCTGTTTCTACCTGAGTTCCTGTCTTGACTTTCCTCTCTAATACAATGTGCTTGGGATATATAAACCAAATAAACTCTTATCTCTTCAAGTTGAATTTGCCACTGTATAACATAGCAATAGAAAGCAAAATAGAACATCTGGCTACAATTTAATGTCCTTTCAGTGTGTGGATCAGTGAATTTTGTTGATCATATTTATAGGAACTCATATTAGTGATTATTTACAGGAGCATTATAACAAACCAGTGGCTTCATCGCTGAAGAGATTATGCATCCTATCACCTACAAGTCCTGTTTTAATTAATTGCATACACATTCTAAGGGAGGGCTGAAGTCTTATGAGGCCCTCTTTGCTCTTTGGTGAAATTGTAATGGGCACAAAAATTGTGAACATCTTGGAAAGCTGAAAGATCAAGACTGCAATAGTCATGGGATTCCTCATAGCCACTTAGGACAACACTATTTTTCCTTCAACTCTCACGTGCTATCTATCACTTCCATTAAATGTTCTCTGCACCTTAGAGGGAACTTTTGCAATTTAACAATAAGCACTTAAAAGTTACTTATTTTAAAATCTTTAAGCAGTTATGACACATTACACAAAGAATATTATTATAATTGATTCAAAAATACACATTTTCACAAAAGAAATAACTGACATATTTTTATTTTGTGTAAGCTTTCTGAATTACAAGTAACAGAACAGCTTCTTCACAATTACCTAGCCCAATCTATCTCTTCAGACAGTATAAAACCATATGCTCTGTAGGTGTTCAGCCATTCATGAACTTATGCTGATACATATTTATAATTATACAATTGTACTCTTTTAGTTTGCATAAATCATATGGCATTGTACACATTCATCACAATATATTTCTAAACTAAATGGCTTTTTAGCTTATTACCACATAAGCTCTACAAACTTCTTCCTTATGTTAGGTCTGTGAGTAGCATTCTGTATTGTATTCTTATTCTAATCAATTTAATCACATTTGTACACATGGATTATGAATTGTTTTCAAATATATTTTGTAAGTTTACAGACATAACCAAAAGTTTATTTATGCTATTTTATAATTAATAGTGTAGTCTTTTTTAATTGTTAAATGTAGTTTTTCAAGATCTGGCTTTCTTTTAATTAAAAATCTTAAAATATAATTATATTAATTCCTCATTACCTGTCTGCTTCCAATCTTCCCCAGTTCCCTTTAACTCATTTTAAATCTTCACCTCATTCCTTATTTTTATTATATATGTTTACATATATACATACACACATACACACACACACATATACACACACATATCTGTTTAATATAGCTTGTATGAATATGATTTCAGAGCTGACCACTTTTTATTAGATAACCAAGTAGGGAGCTCATTTCTGAGAGAGGCTAATTCTCTATCTCTCAGCATATATTAGTTGACTGTAGATTTTTTTATGTCTGGGATGGGAACCCATGAGATTTTCCTCTTCCACCATAGCATATTAGTTATTATCATAGTTATTATCACTATGGAGAGTTTACTTAGGCAGTGGTATTGTTGAGGAGCTATGAGTGTTACCTGTCAGCCATTTAAAGAAGATGTGATTTAGAGCAGACTTCCTTCCCCTTGGATGCTAATAATCTTTCTAACTCCTTTTTCATAATATCCCCTATGGCTTAGGGTCAGGAATAGTGTTGTAGAATTCTATGTGTCTCTGAATCTGCCTCCATCATTTGCTAGATGATGCCTCTCTGATGGGAATTGTATCACACTCCAACTTGGTCACAGGAGAAGCCAAATTCAGGCTATGTATCTAATATTGCTAGGAGTCTAAGCTGGGAAAATTAAAACACAAACAAAACAAGAACTAGAACAACAAAACTGAATGTTTCTCTAATGTTCCTTAATCCTTAGAGCAAATAACATGAATGTCTTATTTAGAGGGCAACAGAACTTTCTGAACAATTTTATGTGCTCAGACTACAACTGATTCAAGTAATCATGAGAGAAGCTTCATTATGGTAGGTGAGTGATGAATGTTATGTGAAAAGCCATCTACATAGAATTTTGTTTTACTTCCTGCTGTGTATATACAGCAGCACAGGAAAATATAAATCAACAAATATATTGTAGATATGAAGGACACAAAGCACATATTATTAATTCATAGCCTTTGTGATAGTAAGAAATAAGGCATATATGACCCTCCAGAGAACACCTTCATTTCATGTTTTGAAAACTTTGCTTCTTAACATTTCAGAATAAGACAGTACAACACTCATAGTCCGTGTGAAGCTTGCACCATCTATGTCTGTTTGTAAATGTTGTTTGTTTTCAAAGTGTGCTCGAAAGCCATTGTAATTTATCTGTCATTGGGGAATAATATATTGCTCTTTAAGCCATGTGGACATGTACTGCCATGAAAATTTAAAATCTAGACCCATACATAAAATATGACTTAGCTTAAATACCACATTATATGCTGTAAAACAGAGGTCTTATGAAGGATATATTGACAATAAGTAGCCAGAAAAATCTGATCTGTCATTTGCAGCATTGTGTTTGTATGCATCCCTTTAACACTTTAATATTATAAATGAAAATAACTACATTAGTCAAGTGCCTGGTGATGTCACTGCTTTGCAAAAAACTTGGTATTATTTTTTTTTCTTATAAGGTGTAATGCGTGTTTCTAGCTCAGTAGTATTTTGTGATTGATTATAATAAATAAACGCTAAGTGACAGTTGTACATGATTAGTAAAATTTATATCTATTACTTTATAGAGGAAAATATCAACTGAAATGTTAATGAACATATAGATAACAGCAAAGGAAATATATGCAGAGCTATACAAATCTCATCCCTTCAAACGATTCTTGGTTAGGGCTTGCTCTTGTTTATTTTGCATAAATTCTATACTGTTCATCATTAAGGAAGATACACATTAATAGTCTCTTTAATTTTTCATTAGTAGAACTTTTCTTTCAAATTAGAATAATTTAATACTAAGCCTAGAAAATCTACTAGACCTAAATAATCTTCTCTTTGACCCACTATGTATAATTTATACAATTACTATTTAGCCATCAGCCTTGTCGCTTCAAGAATCCCTACAGTAGTTAAGAGGGTCAGAAAACTACTCCCAACATTTTTTTAACTGAAATCCCCCTTTCCCTTCTAAATATCCCACTTTAATTTTTTTCTGCTACAGATAATACACTGCCCCTATACCAATTTAAATAGATTAGTGAGATTATACACACACACACACACACACACACACACATATATATATATATATATATATATATATACTGATAAAATAAATTGAATACAGTTACTAGCAAGTCTTGTCAGTTGAAATAATGAGGGATGTATATATGCATATATATATACATATATACATATATATGTACATATATATGTATATATATCAGTATTTATTGACTCAACTTCAGAAATATATTTCACATATAGTTGAAGCTTTAATAGTGTCTTTGAGTAGGAGATGAGGGAGGAGATAGCAAAAATCTAGCACAATAGTGCTATGTTAAATATAAAATCAAAAGTTGCAGATCATATCACAAAACTTTCAGGTCATACGAAAATGGTAGTAGCAGACTTCAAGATAAATACAGAAAAGATATTACCTATGATTACAGAATATATTGAGGTAATACACTTTTAAACCTAGTCCAGAGAAGGGTGAGGCTTGAATAATAAGTTTACAGTAAATTACTCCAAGTTAGAAATATTGCCTCAAAAATACAATGAATATAGTTGTTAACAAGACTTGTTATCACTTTAGAGAGTGAGGAATAAGGAGAAATTCAAAAGGTAATAATTTCCTCCAAAAACATATAGCCTGGTAGAAAAGATTAAATTTGAGAAGTCTAAAATTAATTCTTAACTACCTTAAAGTGTTATCATTAAATGATATTGGAGGAAATGGCTTAAGGACTACATTGCTTGGTGGGACTTTTGAGAAAAACCACAAACCCAGATAATTTTACTTTGCTAATACACTTTCATCTGAATATCCATTATGTAATTTTGTAAAGAAAAATTCACAGGTTATATATTTCTAAAATCAATCAACATAAATGCCCAAATATAAGCTGAACAAGGACATCAATGAAAATGTCAAACTGGAAGGGCAAAAACCCTGTAAAGTCTTAAATCTCTATTAAGAACTACGGGCAACCAAGTAAAACTGAGAGCTTGAGAGTACCCCTCCCTAGGGAGAGCTCATCATTTGGTGTTTCAATGTTGTGTGCAACCCTGAAATAATATGTACAATTAACATTATTTGTATTTAGCAAGCTATACTTTAGTTATATATGTGTACATGCAAGTACATGTATGTTGTGGGAATATTCCTCTATGTGGATTGGACTCCCAAAGTCCATTCATATACTAGGGATAAATACTGATCCACTATCAGAGGCCCCATAGACTGCCAAGCCTCTCAACTAACACCACAAGCAGGGAACCTGGGTTAGTCCTATGCTGCTTTCCCAGCTATCAGAATGGAGTCCATGAGCTCCCCTTTATTCAGGACAGCAGTTTCTATGGGTTTCTCCAGCCTTGTCTTAACCCCTTTGCTCCTCACTCCTCCCTTTCTGCAACTAGATTCCAAGAGTTTAAAAGTTAGATTGTTATTTGGGGTCATCCTTGTAGATCCCCGGGGTAGGGCCCTGACCCTGCTCCAAATAATATGACAGACTTTGAAGACACCCCATTGAAAGCCTCATCCTCCCTGGGGAGCAGAAAAGGGATAATTTGGGGGTTGTTGGGGAGTACAGGAGATGACAGGAAGGTGCAGGAACTGGGATTGATACGTAAAACAAGCTTGTTTCATATTTAAATAAAATTATATTATATATATATAATACATACTATATTGTATATATGATACGTATTCACAATACAATTAATGAAAAAGATACAATTAATTTGAAAAAAGGACAGTCTAGAGCAATGAAGAGGAAGAAATCTGTTGCATTAATTAGAACCTCAAAAATAGGCAAAAATAAGAAATGGAAAAAAAAAAAGACAAAAGCATCATTTTCCCCTTCCTCCCTCAAAAATGTACCCTCTTTGAAAAAAAGTATTGATAGAGTAAATATCAATGTCAGTGCATAGAAGCAAACAGATCTCCTAGGGAGACCAGACAGATATGCCCTGAAACACATGAATCTGCTAAGTTACTTCTCTTCTGTATAGGAGTGCAGCACACCATATTCAAAAGGGTAAGAATAGTCACTCCTTGATATTTTTACAGGATAAACAATCAGACTTGGGTATGTACATCTAAAAGTAAGCATAAGGCATATGATGACCATAGTTACTGCTTGCTGGGAATAACTTTTAAAACTATATATTTCCCCCCAACATTATATTTTTCTGTATTTGGGAAGTTGACATTATGCTCCCTATTCAGACTCACTTTCCAGTCTTTCCATTTCACCCTTGTGCCCCTCCCCCAAATAAGTCTAAACAAGTCCTGTTTGTATTGCCATATCTCCTTGCAGCATGACGAAGCCCCTTAAAGAAGACTGAGTCCTATATGAAATTTCTGTCTTTAAAGAAAGAAATTAAAGATGTTACCAGGAAATGGAAAGATCTCCCATGCTCTTAGATAGGTAGGATAATTGTAGCAAAAAATGACAATCTTATCAAAAGCAATCTACAGATTCAATGCAATACCCATTAAAATCCCAGCACAGTTCTTCACAGGCCTTGAAAGGATAATAATCAACTTTGTATGGAGAAACAAAAGACCCAGGATAGTCAAAACAACCTTGTACAATAAAGGAACTTCAGATGGCATCAGCATCCCTGACTTCAAGCTCTACTATAGAGCTATAGTTGAAAACAGCTTGGTATTGGCACAAAAAATAGACAGGTAGAACAATGGCATTGAATGGAAAATCCTGATAATAACCCACACACCTAAGAACACCTGATTTTTGACAAAACAGCTAAAAGTATACAATGGGAGGAGAAAAGCATCTGCAACAAATGATGCTGATTCAACTAGATGATAGTTTGTAGAAGACGGCAGATATAACCCTGTCTATCGCCATGCACAAAACTCAAGTCCAAATGGATCCAAGACTGCAACATAAATCCAGCTACACTGAGCCTTTAAAAGAGAAAGTGGAAGGTACCCTTGAACTAATTGGAACAGGAGACACCTTCCTGAACATAACTCCAGTAGCACAGGCACTGAGATAGACAATAATGGGACCTCATGAAACCGTAAAGCTTCAATAAGGACACAGTCAACAAGACCAAATGGCAGCCCACAGACTGGCAATTTATGCTGCAGAGGATGTGGAGAAAGGGGAACACTCCTCCACTGCTGGTGGGAGTGCAAACTTGTACAGACATTTTGGAGAATAGTATGGCAATAACTCAGGAAAATGGGAATCAGTCTACCACAGGACCTGTCAGTCCAATTCTTAGGCACATACCCAAATGATCCACATCCATGCAACAAAGACATCTGTTCAACTATGTTAGTAGCAGCATTATTTGTAATAGCAAGAACCTGGAAGCAACCAAGGTGCCCCTCAACTGAAGATTAGATAAAGAAAATGTGGCACATTTACACAATGGTATACTACTGTGTATAAAAAAAAAAAACAAAAACAAAAACAAAAAACTGGAATCTTGAAATTGCAGGCAAATCGATGGAACTTGAAGAAAACATCCTGAATGAGGTAACTCAGTCACAAAAATAGGAACATGGTATGTACTTACTCATATGTTGATTTTAGAACTCGATCACTAATTTATCCACCATCATAGAACCTTCATGTAGTAGCTGATGGAAACAGAAGCAGACACCCACAGCTAATACTGAGCAGAACTGGAAACCAGATGCAGAGAGGGAGGACATGACCATGCTACAGAAATCCACGGAGACAGCTGACCTGAACAAGGAGGAGCTAATGAACACCCTGACTCATAGCTGGGAATCCAGCATGGGACTGACTCTGACCTCCTGAACATGAGTCCTTTTGTGAATGCCTGGGTAGTCTAAAGGACCTCTGACAGTGGAACTTGGATGTATTCCCTGGTGCACAAAAGGACTATGGGAGCACATTCCTCATAGAGGGATAGTCCTTTAACCTAGAGGCAGGAGGGAAGGACTAAGCCCTACTCTAAATGACATGACAGATTTTGATGACCCCCTCCAGGAAGGCAGAAATCTGAGTCCTTCCCTACCACCTACCTGAAGCCATCAACTGTGAATAGGTGCACTTCGGCCTCATTCCCACAGCCTTGAAAAACTCTCTTCCAAAGTTTTCTGTCTGGATTGTGCTTTTTTTGGTTTTGTTCTGTTTTGTTTATGTGTGTGTGGAGGGGATGATAGTGGGAGAGGAGGTTGTGACCGAAACCTTCATGACTCTCATTCTCAGTTATGAGTCTATAGTCATTGATATCACTTCTAAAGAAGTCACATTGGCAGCGCAGATTATAAATCCTGTCATCATGGAGAGTTTTGATGAAAACATACCTCAGAAATATAAGCCATTTACAAAATAAAGACCTACTGTTCTAACTAGTTATCCACTTCCTAAAACATATTATACTGTCTCATATTATTGACTTCAATATTAATGTAATTCTACAAAATAAAACAAACAATAACCCTATTGATATTACATCTTGATATTAATGAGATAAGATGTATTTGTCTTAAGAGTTGTTATGTGGCCCAAATTCAGCTGCATTACTTGCAAGCCACTTGCCTGCTAGGGTAATTTTCTTTTTACTGAAAACAAGAGTCACAACCAGGGAACAAATGTGATTCTGTTTCGTTCACAGTATGAAAGTGATGGAATATATTTTGTTTTTAAAAGTAGATAGAAAATCTAATAAATAAGAAAGACAAGATCCTGAACAACATGAAGTATGAGTTTGCTGCTGATTTTGAATAATGTAGAATCGAACAACTAATGAACTCTTGTCAATGTCTAGGACATTAGGGACCCAGGGTCGTGTTTTCTCATAAATCAGGACAAAGGGGATGCAGAGTAAGGACAGCTGCCAGAGGCACTTTATTTTTGCAAAACTATATATATATATATATATATATATATATATATATATATATATATATATTAGACAATTATCTAAGAATCCCACCACCTTCAGTCCACAAAAAGAATCATGAAATGTCTCCTCAGTATTAGACAAGGTCTCTGTTATATTTAAAGAAGTATATAGCCACAAATATTTCCTCAGTAACCAGAACTGTGGAGCATAGTTAACCGAACTGAAGATATACTTCCTTATCTTGAAGTCAAAATTCCAGCAAAACATTGAAACATAAAGGATTGAAACATAAATAATGTGTCCATCTGTGTTTGGTATGCCAAGCATTTATATTCCAATTCTCGCCTCATTTGACTCAAGAGGAGCCTACACCTTAAGCTAGCTTTGTATCTCCATAAACTCCAATAAGGACAAAAGGAGGACATGCTCTCCAGCTCACCAGTAGCCTTTATCTGAATCACAATGGTCAACATATCAATGGACCTCTCCATTGTCTGTACAACAGATGTGAAAACATGTTATCACTTTAGACTGGGTGTCTCTTTAAGTATCAGGAGTCATGGTGAGGGTGTTCACTGCTCTTTGAATCAATAGCTGATGCTACATCCTGGCCTCATTCATGTGGCTCTGTCTCATATCTTTTTCTCTTATATCTTTCTAGATTTTCTTAGCTCATTATCAGAACATAGTTACTACAAATAATGTAAATACAGTCTACATCATATTTCTTTCCTTTCTCATAATCAGAAAGCAGAGGACATTTGCTTTGTGAAACTTTGAGTTCTACTTCCATTCTTTCCATACTATCATGGAATGTGGCTATAATGCAGATGATATTGATTTCTTATGAGATTTTCTTTTGTCTTTCAATTGAGTATCTTAACTTTCTTTCTCATGAGGACATCACAAAGAAGCAAGAAAAAATAACAGTTACATACCCTTTTAAGTAGTTTTCCACCTGACTTTAAATTAGATTCACACTCAATTCTCAAAATAATATTCCCTTCCTTTGGGTTGTTTCTATGTTCTTATTTTTAGAGACTGTGCCTCAATATGCAGACTAGACTGGACAGAAACTCATGATTTTCTTGCCTCAGGTTCTAATGTGTATGGTTTATAGATATTGCACATATAACTTAACAAACCCAGCTTAATTTCGTTATTTTATGAACTATCATAATGACTATATAGTCTAACAATAAGGTTGCAATTATCTAGTTATTGCACTATTACCTACCTTTGAATGGCAATAAAAGCATAGCATAACCCACATTGTAGGATGAGACATTTCATTTTCCTCCTTTTTTTGAATAGATAGTTGTATACATGTTTTATTCAGTGTAGTCCATAAAACCATGAGTACCAAAGTTCAAAAAATCTTGGAAAAATTTAAAAGAACACTTTTTCTTAAAAATTATTATTAAGGAGTTCAAGTGGTAACTTGGCAGTTTAGAGTACTACTTGCTAACCCAGAGTTCCTGGGTTCAATTCTCAGCAACAACATGGTAGCTCACAAGTATTTTCAATAAAATCTTGTGCCCACTTATGGTTTTCAGACATGCATTCAGATAGAACACTATATACTTAATAGAGAAATAAATCTTTAAAAATTATTAATAAGAAATATTAAAAATTTCTAGTTGGGCAACATAGTTAAATTAACTACTTGAAATTATGTTTGATCCAAGCAAAAAGAAAGTACTTCAGATAACTAGATTTTTTAAAACTATATGGGAAAAATGGAAAGTAATACAAGTATGATGGTATTGAATATAAACAGGTATATGCATTTAATCATCTATCAGATAACTCTAGTGTAAGTTATAATTCTAAATCCCCCAAATACTATAATAAGCTTATAAGTAAATTATTTAGGTAAGTAGTCTATGTTAATATTTCATGTATATACTGACATGTGAATTACACAAAGACAAAAAAAAAGTATCCATGTGTCTGGCACTCCTATTTGAAGATAAAATATTATGTGCACAGATAAGGTGTTTTCAAGTTATTGGTTGCCCTGTGTCTTAAACTGCAAACTATACATTGATTTACACATAAATATTTTATTTGATTTTAAACTTCATATAAATGAAATTGTGCTGCTCATATTTTCACAATTTTTTCTTTCTTATTGGAAATGCACTGAGAAGCTGAGATATTCCCAACTGTAGCCTGAATTTATTTACTTTCTATCCTCTGTCAGTCACTGTTACTTAAATAAAAATAATTTACTCAATTCTCTTTGTATTATAAAAATAACTGAATTGTTTACAGGTTTTCATTATTTCCATAAATGAAACAACATTATTTTTGACAGATCTCTGAATTCACATATACAAAAATTTCTCTGAGGGTTTAATGGCTAAGTATCAGTACATACTTTTAAATATTATCTGATATTATAATTTTCCCCTTCATTAAATAAGATGATGTCTGCATTTTAAGTTTGAGTTTGCATGCTTACCCCATGGTGTATGTATATATATATATATATATATATATATATATATATATACACTCACAAAATACTGACAAAGTCTGTATCAATATATATATATAATTTAATATCACCCATGTATAGAAAGTGATTTATTAAACGTCTATCAAGTGGATCCTATGCATGACACATTCAAAACATTAATAAATAATGTTTATTAACAAATTCTTCTTCAATGGAATACATGTTCTATGAATTTTTACCTTAATTTCTTATTTGATTTTTAATAATATTTGGTTACAGAAATTGTCTACTTATTGTGCTAACAATTTCAGTTATCAGTACTATAAGAAGTACCAGGAACTCTTGCCCACTGCTGGTGAATGCATAAAATAATATTTCCATAATGGAAGTCACTATGGAATTTCACAAAGTAGTAAGAACAGAATTGACATGTGACCCAAAATCCAAAAACTCTTCTGAGATTCAAGACAATTCTTTAATCGCAATCCACCGTGATATCAAAAATCAAATCTCATATTTATACAAAGACATGGAACATGCATTGTCATTAGAAAGTGGTGGAGTAGGGAGATGGTAAGGAAATATTGTACTAAAGGGGGAATCAAAACCCACCAGAGAAAACTCCTAAACTTTAGTTTTATATCTAACAACAAAGATCTGGGATGGCTAGACCCTTCCATCTTTGCTACCTATAATACTCTTCCTTTTCTTTAGCTGTTTTCATTCCCTTTGTAAAATTATCTTTAACAGAAATCCCATGGATATGCAACTAAACACTTTGTTTTAATCTTGAATGTTTCAGGATTCACCTTCACAACCCCATGCAATGGTCTATCTGTCTGCTAGTCAGGTTGCAGATTTTGTGAACCATCATGCCTGGTTCATCCTTTCCTCTCCAACTTTTAAATCCTCTATAGGATCTGGCACCTCCAGGGCTGTGCATGTGGATTTTGAGGAAATTATAAAAAGGAGTAGAAATGATTAATTATTACTTATTGCTGCTGCTGCTTTGAGTCAATTTTAGTAATTCCAGAAAATCATCTTAGGCTTTGTTATTAGGGTTCAGAAGATTCCAAATTACAACTTCCTTGATTTTCTTGAATGTGAGTACACTCTATTCATAATATCCACTGTGTTTCCTAACCTGGAACCAAACCAGAGCAAAGGTTCATGATGAGATATACCAGTGGTAAGGTTGATATGATGCCTATCCTGACTTCCAAATAGTTCACCAGTTTGTCTCCAAAATGGTTGGTGTTAACTTTATCAAGTCAAATAAGAGAGCAAGGCCACATGAACAACAGTGAAATGTATATTTAGAGCAGAGGTATCCCAACGAAGGTGGTGTATCATGTCTACACTAATAATCAAAGATCTGAAGGGACCACCAGAAATTGAGAGCATACAATGACACAAACTCTTGAAATTCCACTTTCAATTAGATTATTTTCTATTGCTTGATGGAGGAGTTACCAATCTTTGTATAAATAACTCTCTGTATCTATCTGAAACTTCTTGATGCCTTCCCAATATTTGAGACATAAAGTTGATGTTTGCCACTATATGACATCCTAAATAATGTAAAATTTGGCATTGTGGCTGACAGAATGCCCAGGATTTAGGAAGTATAAATGTAAGTACTTTAATAAAGGTTCATTTGAAAATACTTTGTAAAGAGTTACTTTTGTTTCTTCTATCTTTTTTATTTCAATCAGTTATTGAAAGTATGGGAGTACATCTTGTGAAAGTCTATAGGTTAAAATGTATCACAGAAGAGAAAATGGTTGAAGCAAAAAGGCTAAAATAACATCATTTTTAACAATATCCCATCCTTAAATGAAAAAAGAATATTTTTAGAATTATATAACTTACTAAAATATTAGCGAGTGCCTTGGCCTCTGATGTCAAGAGGAACATTCTGCACTGTATAAGACAATGTCTCTCATTAATGTAGAACTTACCAAGTAGATGAGGCTGGCTCACCAATGTACCCAAAGATCCAATTGTTTTCACCTCCTTGTAATTAACCTATAAATGTAAAAATATTTATGTAGGTTCTAGAAATCTAACTCAAGTCTCCATAAGTACAATAGTAGCAAAATATTGACTTTGCTGCATCCATATGTTCCTGATTCAATTTTTAAAACAAATTTGAAGTTTATAATTTTGTATTTATGAGTTCTAGCAGTGTGATTATGGTCTGTCCTTTAGTACCATCTGTGAAGAAACATTAATGAAATTACAATTAGAGGAGAGTACTGATATTTTCTTTCTTGGTTTAAACATGTTTGTTATACTCAAAACCAACAGTGGAACATTATAAACCTACTGTTACCATGGTCATTACCACTGTGGAGAAGCAGAAGTCATGTGACTTCAAAAATATATATGGTTGTGATTTTTGTTTTCTTTTTAAGACAAGATTGCAAATGTTCATTATCAAAAAGTACTGAAATTATTTATGTGGACATATCATTTTTGTTCTACAATCTTATCTTTATTCATTTGTGGGATGAATCTTTCACTGCTTACAAGTACGTTGACAACCATCCTTGAATAGACCTCAACAAACAACAGCACCATCTTTAGAATAATTTCATCACTTCTTTGCCAGTATAAAAAGAGACAAATATTTTTATATTTTTAATATTCTCAGAGTCTCTGAAAAGTAAACATATGATGCCACCTATACTGATTAATTATCAAGTATTACTTTAACTATGCATGAAATGAGGCCAGTAGGTTCTTGGGAACAAATGTTTAATACAGTAGATGTTTAAATTGCCTGTTATTTTCATAAGATTTTATATATTGTGAAGTGTTAAAACTTTATAATAAATATAAGTCTTAGAAACTTTATGTACAATTAATTCAACAACTCAGTGAAGTTACAGCTAGTATCTAAAAGCATGTATTTTTTTCAGTATAACACTAGTATAAGCTAATAATCCAGAAGCATACTATAATTGATTGAAAGTCAATTAAAGCATATGGTTCACTTTCTTTTTTTTTCTTTAAATTGTTCAACTCATTTTTGAACACCTCCCATGTCTTAATTATTATTTTATTTTCCTTTATGCTCACTTTACTCAATACTAGCAGCAGCTAAACATCTCTAATTATTAATGTTTCTGAGATAGAAAAAGTAAAATGATCCAATAGATCTATACACTGATGGAGATCAAAATTTATTGGAAAGGTTAAATTTACCACCCCCCTAATAAATATAGATGAAAATAATTTAAGGAAAAAATAAGATACATAAAGGAAATTGAATTTTTGTGATCTTTTTCAAATCTTTTTAATTAAAAAATGTAGTTGTATGAGTGTTTGGCATGTGTATTTGTCAAATTGGGTCCTCTGTAAGAGGTTAAGTGAGTAAGTGCTCCTAACCACTTACTCACGAAAACACACACACACACACACACACACACACACACACACACACACACGATATTAAAGGTCTGTCAGTGATAGGTATATTAGTTTGTAACAATCTCATTTTGGAGAAATTACAAAATTTAGTGTAGCAAGAAAAAAGAGAATGGATTTAGGTGGAGTAGGATTAGGAGGTAAATATGATCAAAATCTGCTCTATGAAATTAAAAAGAAAACTAATAAAAATTTAGAAAAGAGGTAAGATTTATTTAGCTCTAAGTAAGAGGTACTACAAGAGGAAAATGGTGGTTAGAATTCATCTGTCTTTGAAACAAAATCTGCGTTTGACAACTGAGTAGTGATGGGAGATGTCATTCTGTAAATATGTTTCTCTTATTGGTTTATGAATAAAGCACTGTTGGCCAATTGGAAAGCTAGATAGGATAGGCAGGACTAGGAGACAAGGAAGA
The DNA here is from genome assembly GCA_030556225.1 of Cricetiscus sungorus. NCBI lineage: Eukaryota > Metazoa > Chordata > Mammalia > Rodentia > Cricetidae > Cricetiscus > Cricetiscus sungorus. Next base: position 2,146,028 of record JANBXA010000600.1, on the reverse strand, counting down.
TTCCAGAAGGAGTAAGGAAGAGTTCCAAGATGGAGGATGGAGAGAGAAGAATGCCAGCTGCTTTCTCCAGTAAGATGAGATCATGTGGAAATACTTAGATTAATAGAAATGGGTTACTATTTAAGACAGAACTAGGCAGTAAAAAACAAGTAACTGGACAACAGCATTTTATATTTAATAATGTGTTCCTGTGTGTTATTTGTGGCTGGCGTGGCGGTGGGACCAGACCAGCCAGCAGAAAACATCTACGTGTAACATATGGCACCACAATGTGGCTAATAAGAACTTCCACTTAAAATTTAACAAAAGCTTAAAAAAAGGTTTTAGAAACAAAAGAACAAAAACAAGCAAGACTTCTTGCTAACAGCATTTTTCTGGGTTGGACTCTGTTTTGCTAGAAACAAGCAGATATTTGTGCTGCTCCTTTAAGGGAGGTTTCCTGACTCAGCATAAGCAGCAAAAAACCTCAAGGGTTTTAAAGAGCTTTGCTAACAACTAAGTGGTGTGTACAAGAGCTGACAATGACAGTGACCACATCTCCAAGCCGGAAGCATGCAGCTAGATGCAGTGTAGACCAAGGAGGTGAGCACAGCTCTTAGTCTGGCCATAAAAGTACCCGCCACCATCTTGGCTAGACCTCAGCTAAAACAACTGTGGCTTTCATTTTAGCAATGTTATTTACCAGATAAAAGACTTGTGGCCACAAAAAGATAAAGATTGCAGGAAAACAGATGCAGATTATGAAAAACCTCTAAAGGTTTATACTGTGTTTTAAAATATACATAGTCTCAGGATAGAAAAAGAAACAGAATAAAATGTTTTGTTTTGTTTTTTTTTTGTTTTTTGTTTTTGTTTTTTTTTTTTTTGAAAAAAAAAGGACAATTGAAATAGAGTAGTTGGATGTAATGGCACACTTCTTTAATTCTAGCACTCAGGAAACAGAGACAAGCAGATCTCTGTGAATTCTAAGTAAACCTGGTATGCAGAATGAATTACAGGAAAAACAAAAGTTACACAGAGAAACCCTGTCTCAAAAAATGAAAATAATAGAAGTAGAAGAAATAGCATAAAAAAACCACATAAAAAATGGAAAGCACAGAGAAATTTTGAATACTATTGCTTTTTAGTTATCTTTAAATTGTTTGACTGCTGAGGAAATAATAGCAACTGTTAAAAGAAATACTGCTGTATTAACTCAATTTATACATTTTAAAAATGCTTTGACTTCAAAATTTAAGTCTAAGGACAAGTTACTGGGGAAAAGGATTTCTATTTTTGTTTTCACAGAAAATGAAAAGCTATCGATTCCTTCCAGATTAATGTGGTTTGATCAAGCAAGAACCCCTGAAACAGCATTCCAGGTGATCCAACATTCAAATCAGCTGGGACAAGCCAGCCTTGCAGGCTACAGCCACAAATTATGTGTCTTTATAGGATTCCCCATGACAGCACCGCCTATCAGCAGGAAGCAGTTTGTAAAGAACAATGCCCAAATTCCCAAATATTGTTTATACATATTTGTTTTCATTTATATGGGGTTTGTTATAAATGGTTAATGACCACAACCAATCTTTTTAAAGGCAAAAAAGGATTATGGTATAGATATGAATACTTTGTTTTGGAATGGATTTTTATATATTGATACAGATTTAAGTTCAATTTTGTGATATGTATATTTCTCCTCTTTAGGTATTGTGTTAATATAGCTCATTTTAAAATGTATAACAGTACAGATTATGGATAGTTACCTATGGTAGTCAAAACTTAGAGTTAAGTTAGTTAGGATTTCTAGATATACAGAGATGTATTTGAGATGGATAGACATTCTTCAAACCTTTCAAAGAATGACAGAATATGGCATTTAAATTGGTTTAGAGTTTTTCATGACAGTGAGACATAACTGCTCTTGGCAACACCACCTGCATCAGAAAGAAAGATGGATCTTGAAGAAATGCATTATGGAGTTTGCTTCCAATATGGCAAGACTAGCCATTTGGACAAGATACTACTCTTGTCTGGACTGTTGACTTTATGCTGTATAAACTAGACACACAGACCCACAGGAAAGTGACTGCTGAAGCAAGATGGACAGTGCTACAGAATTCCTGCTTCCTGGAAGAGTCTTCGAGACAGTCTGCAGGACACAGAGAAAAGTGACTGACAAAATGCCAATATAGGCGAACAGTTTAAAGTTTCCTGCTTTGCTGAAGAGTCTTTCAGACACACTATGGCCTATAGGCTGAAGATGGAACATTACAGAAGAACTTCAGGTGACTGCTCAGGCAGTGAGTTCTCTCTGTCATTTCTAGAGTTTATATATTATCCTTCTGTGGTCTTTGATGGAGTTGAAGACAGATATTTATGGTTATACTTCTCCTTAGTTAGGATTAAAGATAAGTTACATATATGATTTTAGATTCACAAAGACAAAATAGATGATAGAATATTTTCTTTAAGTCTTACTAAATGTTAATGGACTAAATATTGTTAACCATGATTCTTATTTGATAACTGTTGTGTGATATATTTTGCTATGTTAGGGTTAAAACCCTTTGTTTCATTTAGACAGAACAGAGAAGATGATGGGAGATGTCATCCTTAAATATGTTTCTCATACTGGTAAATGAATAAAGCACTGTTGGCCAATTAGAAAGCAACATAGGTGTGGCTAGGAGACAAGGAGGATTCTGGAAGGAGTAAGGAGTTCCAAGATAGAAGATGGAGAGAGAAGAATTTCAACTGCTTTCTGCGGTAAAATGAGACCACGTGGAAATACTTAGATTAATAGAAATGAGTTAATATTTAAGACAGAGCTAGCCAGTAAGAAACAAATAACTGGCCAACACCATTTTATATCTAATATGGTGTGTTATTAAGGGCTGGCAAGGAAGTGGGACCAGACTGCCAGGAAAATCCTACTCATACTAGAATAGATTATTTATTTTAAAAAATTCAAAATAGTATTACCATGTGTAATGGAATGACAAGCATAGAAAGTGATAATATGAAAACAAAAATCTTAATAAGAAAGCAACCTAAAATGTTTATGAAACACAGAAGCTGGTGTGACTGGTCACAGTGAGTGTCATAAAAAGAGATGATACCTAGGAATAAAGAATAGGTAAGATATTGGGAGACTGTGCTGTCTTGAGGACAGTCTAGATCAATCTGAATGTGTGCTAAACCAAAGACAGCTTATACCATACTTGGAAAGCTGTAATTACTTTAGCTTCCCCATGACCAGTACATTCAGACATGTTAGGATGGAATCAAGGAGACCTATGCCTAGAAAGGGTGTAGTATAACACACACAGTGCTCTGCACTATAATGCCAACAGTAGAGATAAAGAAAAGGAATGGAATTCTGATATATGGAATGACAGCCATCATTGCAGTGATAGATTAGGAGAGAGTTGTGAGGTAAGTGGAGCACTCAAGGCCAAGTTGCTTTGAGCGTCATCATTTTTTTTTTTTTTTTTGTAAGTACCATCTTTACCAAGAGTAAGGAAATTTGAGGAAAATGCAGGTTTATTTTGTCACATCTCACCATTTTTTAATATTAGGAAAACAACAAAACGAAAACAAAACAAAACAAAACGAAATTCAATCTTGTAGATATCAACTGGCTTTGATATTCAAAATTGGTCAGCAATTGGGACTAAAATTGACTCATAATTGTGCTCAATACAAGAGTTATAGGAAATGCCACAGTAAATAAGGCAAAGCCACTACTAACCATGTTAGAAAGGCAGCCAAATGTTCACACACAAGTTCAGCAGTGATGCCTATCTTATTTTACTTTCAAGAATATGAATATCTGCATATGTGGCATTCTGAGACTCAGCTACCTGTTACAATATTGTTCCAATGTATATATGAACATTTATCCCAGACTTAAACTATGAAAGGAGAATCATTACACTAAATACTGGTATACCACTCCACAAATCTCATCTTGTGCATTCACACATTTAATTTTTATCTTATTCAAGTGAACTCAACTATGTATTTATTGAGGAATTATTATCTAATGGGTCCTAACTTATTAAGAATTTAACTCTTCCTTGTCTCTAAAATTACAGTTGAGAAAACAGACATACATGTTAACCTGTTAGTAGTATGTTGTATGAAAATGTGTCAACTCATAATAAATTTGAAAGTCTAAAAGCTTTCAATGGTTGTCCTTATATTTTCTCATTTCAGTCCTTTTTTCTTTGTATCTACAGAGCCTACATATTTCCTGTCTATCAGATAAACATTAATATGGAACTGCAAGAAAAATTTAATGTTGTTCACAAGTAAAAATGTGTATGCCATGTTAAATATTTCAGTGAACATATTAAACAGATAGACATAAAATATATCATTATGTAATCAACATGACAATGAAAATGCGGGATTTAACTTCCTTACTTTTAGAAACTCTTTAAATCTATTTTGTGGTTCATACAAGTAACTGGGTTAGCTGTTCAAATAAATGTTCAATATCCCATGTTGCAGTAGGTGTTGCCCTTAATTCACAGTTCTTTTAATCAGCAACCAAGGAAAATTACAGAGAATAATGTTTATCATTATTGTGGAAGCATCAGGCACTGTCATTGGACATTTCAAGGTAAGGATTATTGAGGGAAAAATACAAAATGAGTAGGTGTGCACTGAGCTAAAATGTATGTCAATAGTTTCTATGACCATAAAGATAATTATTCATGAAAATTCATTGTTCAGCTTGAGGAAATTATAGTAAAGTATAAAAAATTAATTCTGTCTCTCAGACACAGTAAGTGCTTCACAATAACAAAACAAACTCTAGTTTTGGACGAACTATGCACCAAAATAGATTACATGGCTGGGTTTTAAAATTAAAAAAAGTGTTTTTTTAAAAATTATTATTATGTTAGAATTGTAACATAAATTTTCCAGGTCAGTGCACAAAGAACAGCTTAGATTAGAGTAAGTACACTCTACTCAGAGTACACTTTACTCAGAAGCTGATGTCTATATATCTTTATTGTGTGAACACGGTCAAAGCTAAGACACTCACCCACATATCCTCATGTCCCTTCTGGCCATTGTTGGTAAAAAGGATTTTCATTGATGACTTAGGTACATGTATGCTTGCAGACAAACCAGAAATTTGAGAGTTTATTTTGAAATTTGTCTTGGTGAATAAGAGTTTATTATAAAAACAATCTATGGACTGTTGGAGGTTGTTGACCTTTGGTTTATTCTAGAAAGGTATAGCCATTGAGAAACAGGTTCTTCCCACCTGATAGGGAAGTGTGGAAATGAATTCCTAATTAATTATACAAACTGTATGCAGTAGTCCATGTAAAGTATCCCTGTTCTGGAACATAAAGGATGCTGTGTGGTAGACAAAGCAACTTATCTTTGTTCTGTTTCTCCAAAAGCCTAGCTTCCTAGCTCTCAGTTCATTTAACAGATGATCAAAGAAAAATTACCTGCCTAATGTTGCTGGCCTTTTAAGTTCCACGTTTCCAGGCCCCTGGCATCATTTTGTTGCCATTTCCTAAGTACAAATGGCTATTTATTAAGTGGTGTCCTAGTTCAGTCACTTCAGTGAAGTGAGTCAGTTGTTCTTTTATGCCAGAAGGATCTGATTGATTTTTTAAAAATGTCCTAAAGTTCACTAACACTCTTATTTATTTGAGTTGTTTGCCATATGAAGACCTGAGACTAGTCATTTGTTCAAAATAAAAATATGTCAGAACATGTTGGGAACATTGAGTTTAGAAACTAATGGAACAATATGCTTTCATAACTCTTAGTTGATTTCTTCCCTCTGTTTAGATATCATTACTTCAATGTAGATCTCCAAAACTTTCCTTTTATTTTTACTTTTTATCTGACATAGGATATTGGAATTTTATATCAAAACAAGAGTATAGTTTGCAATTTTGTTTAATCACACTGTTATACTAGATACATAACGAAAGTATGAAAATTAGAGATTGAAGAGTGATATAAATGCAGAAAATAATAAATAAAATTTCAAAAAGTAAAGGCAGAATATCACTCCAACGTGTTATGTACCAAAACAATAGTATTTTCAGGCACAGAGAAGGGCAACTGTGAATGAAAGAAAGTAAAAGTCAATCAGAAAATAATGTGTAGGATGGTATTCAAGTACTCTGGTTCAAAAACATGATTACTTTGTAAAATACTTTTTTGGGGGGAAGGGGAGAAGGAGAAGAATTTATTTAGATTACACTTCCAGGTGACAATCTTTCATTGAGGAAGTCAGGGAAGAAAGCATCACAGAAATAATGAAGAAAGCTGCTTGTTGGCTTATTCTCTGGATCGTGCTCAACAAGTCTAAAGCCCAGACCTATCTTTGTAGGGATGGTGCCACCCTGAGTAATAGTCTGAAAGAGGCGTTTCTTCAGATAAGGACTCCTCTCCTCAGTAAACTCTAGGTGTGTGAACTTGACAATAACAAGAGGACATCTTTGAAGTTGTGTTCTCTCAGGTGTGTTTTGGGATACCCTTCCAGTCTGTAGCAGTCTTATGGTAAGAGAAGGAGGAAGAGGAAGAGAGAATACAGAAGTTCTTGCCTTTTAATCTCAGGTTTAAGTATCATCTGACTAAGATGCCTGTGGCTTTCAAAGGCCGTTTTTTTTTTTTTTTTTTTTTTCATGTGTGTGTGTTAAAGGATTAAAGCCCTTTCTTTAGGCTCCTAAGAAGGGTACTTTGTGAGAAGTGTAGAGTGAAATTGTCCTGCCTTAAGGGACACATAAGGGATGTAATTCTGATTCTTCCTGAATTCAGATCTAATGATACAAACCTGGCATGGCAAATACAACAAATTGCCAGTGACAATTTAAAGTAGTGAACTCTGATAAGACACAAAGACAGAATCTGTAGCTTGTAGGATCCAAAACTCTGCCCATTTAAAAAATTCTCAGGTGTGGAGGCATCATGGAGCTGTCTATAGGTCTCTAGCTTAAACATGTATTACGGCCTGTAACATGTTTACAAGCAATCTAATTTCTGGACCTAGATTAATAAGCCTGAATATTTTATTTTCTACAAACATTGGGGATATCAACAGAAATTTCAGAAGCTAGTGAAAAATGAGTACTTTACCCAAGGCAATATGAAGAGTTTCATGAAGGAAAGAACAGAGTACAAAAGCCAAGAATAGGACATGGTGTGTGACCCACACGGTGCTTGTCTATCAGGACTTCTGCCAAGCAACCTTAAGTTGGTAATAAGTATCTGGGATAATGTTGGGGTTACCAGCATTTCTGAAGTTTTATGAGGAAAACTTGAAAGGGAAGATAATTACCTATGGGCCATTTCTTGGAATAATGCTCAGCTCTGCGGTGTGGAGTTCTAGAGGGCACTGCTTGGTGATATTAACCACTTGTGTGTGAAATACACAGCATGCACAATCACACAATATGAAAGAGACTCAAGGTAATTATTGATCAGAAAAAAATGCATGCACATCTGTGGACATGCATATAGTTATTGGTTATTTAAAGGTTATTTAAATTTTTATTTATTTATTTATTTATTTTGGTGTTTTGAGACATGGTTTCTTTGTATTGCTTTGGAGCCTGTCCTGGAACTAGCTCTGTAGACCAGGCTGTCCTCAAACATGCAGAGATCTGCCTGTCTCTACCTCCCAAGTGCTGGGATTAAAGGTGTGTGCCACCAACGCCTGGCTTGTTTACTTACTATTTTTATATACAATTGATTATGACTTCCTTTAAAATTATTATCTCTCCTTCAAATTTGATATTTTAAAATGTGATCAGGTGTCTAATAGGAGCCAATAGTTATAGTATGAAAGACACTGAGATTTAAAGAAGATTTCTAGTTATCTTTAAGTAGCTTCCTTGAATATTCATCACTGCTATATGGTGTTTTGGAGAAGGCTTTTGGACTTTCCATATCAACAAACATGTGCAGAATGCTTTCAGGATCATGTTATTTTGAACTTATTTAATTTATCTATGTGAAACTGTGTCATTAACCACCATCTTAGTGTGTTCCACCTGCTATAAAAAATACTAGAAACCATATGCTATAAGCTAGTAAATATGTATTTCTCATACATTTGGAGTCTTGGAATTCCTTCCAGCGTAATTTCATAGTAGTTGTTTTGAATATTCCTCATACCTTAAAGGTAATCACCCTCTTACTGTGAACCCTAAAGAGATTTTTGGGTGTGTACATGAAAATCTTACTTTACCTGTTCAGCTTCCTCCTCTGCTTGTCTTCTTCTTCCTCCTCTTTTTTCTCCCCCCTCCATCTGCTTCCCAGCAGTCTTATCATGAGGACCCAATTATTGTTCCAGTAATCTAATTTTGACATCATCATCTGCAATGGTACCTTATCCAATTATCATTGTATTAGGGGTTAGGGCTACAACATGAATTACAGAGTGAATATTCAGAGGATACAATTTATAAAACTGTTTCCTCTTATTCCGGAATTGCTTCATCTATAGGGTTTTTACATCCACTAAGGTCTAGTTCTATGTCATATGTATTTCTTTCTTACCAATTGTTTATTTTAAAAATAATCTTTTCTCATTTTACATACCAATTCCAGTTCCCATTCCTTTCCCTCCTCCCGCTCTGCTCTCCCATCCTTCTCCCCACCTACATGCCATCTACTGCTCAGAGATGTAAGGCTTCCTTGGGGAGACAATAAACTCTGGCACCTTACTTTGAGGCAGACCTGCCCCCATATCTAGGCTGAACAAGGTATTCTTCCTAAGAGAAAGGGCTCCAAAATGCCAGTTTAAGCACTAGGGCTAAATCCTGGTCCCACTGCTAGTGGCTCCACAGACTTCCCAAGCCACACCACTGACACCCACATTCACAGAACCAGTTTGGCCGTATGCAGGTTCCCCAGTTGTCAGACCAGAGTCGATGAGCTCCTACTAGCTTACCTGTTTCTGTGAGTATCACAAACTGGTCTTAACACTTTTGCTCACATTATCTCCCCTCCCTATCTGCAACTGGACTCTTAGATACGATCTTACACCTGCTAGAATATCAAACATACTAATGATAACTTATGAGGGAGATGATTTGGAGTGAAGGGAACACTCCTCCATTACTGGTAGAGATGAAGACTTGTATAGACACTATGGAAATCAGTAAGGCAATATCTCAGAAAACTGAATCAATCAACCTGAAGACCCAGGAATACCACTTTCAGGTGTATTCCCAATGGATGCATACTCCTCCACAGGGAGGAGCTCCACCCTGTGGTAGCTGTGGATCTATGCATCGGCTTCCATTAGTTACTAATGAAAATTCTATGATGATACAGGTAGTTATCAATTTGATTTTAGAGGAAAGGCAATTCATGCACCCTCTTCACTATACCTGAGGGTCTTAGCTTGGGTTATCCTTGTGGATTCCTGGGGATTTCCTAGTTCAAGGTTTCTCTCTAGCCCCATGCTGGTTCATTCAATTAAGATAATTCTTTCCTTGTTCTCCCTCTCTGTCCTTCCCTCATCTCGACTATCACATACCCTCATTTTCTCCTTCCTAGTTACCTTCTCCCCTCTCCCTCCACCCTCCTTTCTCTCCCATCCCCATGTTCCCAATTTTCTCAGGAGACGTTGTCTATTTCCCCTTTCCAGGGGGATCCATCTATATCTCTCTTTGGGTTCTCTTTGTTATATATTTTCTCTGGGATCTTGGTTATCTTTTGCTTTCCATGTAATACCACTTTTGAGTGAATACATGCCACGTTTTTCTTTCTGTGTCTGGAATGACTCACTCAGGATGGTTATTTCTAGTTCCATCAATTTGCCTGCAAATTTTAATGTCACTATTTTTTCTTTTTTACTGCTGACTAGTACTCTATTGTTTAATGTACCACATTTTCTTCATCCATTCTTCAGTTGAGGGGTATATACATTATTTCCAGGTTCTAGCTATTATGAATAATGCTGCTATGAACATAGTTGAGCAAATGTCCTTGTGGTATGAGTATGCATCCATTGGGAATACACCTAAAAGTGGTATTCCTGGGTCTTGAGGTTGATTGATTCAGTTTTCTGAGATATTGCCTTACTGATTTCCACAGTGTCTATACAAGTCTTCATCTCTACCAGTAATGGAGGAGTGTTCCCCTCACTCCAAATCATCTCCCTCATAAGTTATCATTAGTATTTTTGATATTCTAGCAGGTGTAAGATCATATCTAAGAGTCATTTTGATTTGCATTTTCCCAATTGCTAAGGATGTTGAACAGTTCTTTAAGTGTCTTTAGGCCACGTGAGATCATTCTCTTGAGAAATCTCTGCTTAAATCTGTACCCCATTTTTTAATTGGATTATTTGGCATTTTGATGTCTAGTTTCTTGAGTTCTTTGTATATTTTGGAGATCAATCCTCTGTCAGATGTGGGGTTGATGAACAATTTTTCCCTTTATGTAGTTTGCCATTTTTTCTTACTGACTGTGTCCTTTGAATTACAGAAGCATCCCAGTTTCAGCAGGTTCCATTTATTAATTGTTGTTCTCTGTGTCTGTGCTACTGTTGTTATATTTATGAAGTGGTGTCCTGTGCCAATGAGTTCAAGGCTAATTCCTGCTTTCTGTTCTATGAGGTTCAGTGTGGCTGAATTTATGTTGAAGTCTTTCATCCATTTGGACCTGAGAGTTTTGCATGGGCATTATTCTACATGGCAGCATCCTGGTGTGCCAGCACCATTTGTTGAAGATGCTTTCTTTTCTCCATTGTATATTTTTAGTTTCTGTAAAAGAACAGTTTTTCATAGACACATGAATTTATTACCAGGGTCTCTGATTCGATTCCATTGGTCCAACTGTCTGTTTTTTATGTCAATATAGCTGTTTTCATTACCATAGATTTATAGTAGACCTTCAAGTCAGGGATGCTAGTGTCTCTAGAAGTTCCTTTCTTTTACAGTATTATTTATGCTATGTTGGCTTATTTGAGTATTGTTCTTTTGATCTCTGTGAAGAATTCTGTTGGGATTTTTATAGGGATTGCATTGAATCCGTAAATTGCTTTTGTTAAGATTGATAATTTTAGTATGTTAATCTTACCTATCAAAGAGCATGGAAGATTTTTACATTTTCTGATGTGTTCTTCGATTTCTCTCTCCAAAGTTCTTGCTGTGCAGGTCTTTCACTTATTTGGTTAGCATTACCCCACGATATATTATGTTATCTGTGGCTGTTGTAAAGGGTGATGTTTCTCTGATTTATTTCTAAACCCTTTTACCATTTGTATATGAGAGAGCTACTGATTTTTTGAGTTGATCTTGTATCCTGTGCCACATTACTGATGGTGTTTTTCAGCTGTAGTTGTTCCATGATAGAACTTTTGGTGTCACTTATGTGTACTATTATACCAAATGTAAATAGTGACAGGTTGACTTCTTCCTTTCCAATGTTTATCTCCTTGATCTCCTTTTGTTGTCTTATTGCTTTAGCTAGAACTTCAAGTAAAATATTGAAGAGATATATAGAGAGAGGGCAGCCTTGTCTTGCTCCTGATTTTAGTAGTATCATATTGAGTTTCTTTCCATTTAATTTTATGTCAGCTATTGCTTTCTATGTGCTGCTTTTATTATGTTGGGATATATTCCTTGTATCACTTATCTTTCCAAAACTTTTGTTATGAAGGGGTATGGGATTTTAGCAAAGACATTTTCAGCATCTAGTGAGATGATCATATAGTTTCTTTCTTTTTTTACTTGATTTAAATGGGAGAACACATTGACAGATTTTCATAAGTTGAACTATCACTACATCTCTGGGATAACACATGCTTGATCATGGTGGATAATTTTCTGCTGTGTTATTGGATTTGTTTTGCCAGTATTTTATTCAGTTGCATCAATGTTCATGGGAAAGACTGGTCAGTAATTTTCTATCTTAATGAGTCTTTGTATATTTACAGTATGAGGGTAATTGTAGCATTATAAAAAGAAATTGGCAAAGTTTCTTCTCTTGCTGTTCTTTTTTATTGTTTTTTTTGTTTGTTTGTATCATTTTGTTTTTGTTTTGTTTTGTTTTGTTTTTTTTTTCTTGGTTTGGGAGATTTTTGATGACTACTTCTATTTCCTTAGGGAATATAGGTCTATTTAAATGGACTAATGATGAGTGAAGGTTGCAGGGAGTACTGGGTAGAGTGGAGAGATGAGAAACTGTTGTCAGGATATAATGTATGAAAGAAGAGAGAAAATTAGAGTGAAAGTAAAAAAATAATTTTATAATAATATTAAAAAAGAACATAACTATAATTTTACACATACACATACATATGCACTAAGCTATTATTCACCACCTGTTAAACAAATTAACAAATACATTGGATATTAATTTAATTTTTACAAGTTATAAGTACAAGAATGAACTGAAAATCCATACTCATGCTTTCTCACATCTGTATCAACTTGAAGTTTTCCCTATTAAAATATAATCACAGGAAAACCTCCATTTCATTTAGCATCATACTCCTTAGTTTAGCTTGTTCCTTCCAACAACAGAAATGTAAGTAAATGAATATGATTGTGTATTTTCTAGTACTTTTCTGAAATTTCTTTTATTTCTTTTATTTCATTTTTTTATTTAAAATTGAAACAAAGTTGTTTACATGCCAATCCCAGTCCATTCACCTTTCCATTCTACCCTGTCACCCCCATCAAACCTCAGCCCATCCCCTTTCTGTTCCCCAGGGAGGGTGAAGACTTTCATGGGGAGTCTTCAAAGTCTGTCATATCATTTGGAGCAGACCTCGGCCCTCCTCCATGTGTCTAGACTTAGAAAGTATTCCTCTGTGTGTGATGGGTTCCCAAAGCCCATTCATATACATCATATAACTATTGATACATTACTAGAGACCCCATACACTGGCCAGTCCTCCTAGCTAACACCAATTCAGTGGGTCTGTGTCGGTGCTATGCTAGTTTCCCAGCTATCAGATTGGGGTCCATGAGCTCAGCCTTGTTCAGGTCAGCTGTTACTGTGGGTTTCTCCATCTTGGTCTTGGCTCTTTGGTCATCATTCCTCCCTCTATGCAACTGCATCCCAAGAATTTGGCTAGTGTTTAGTTGTGGGTGTCTGCTTCTACTTCCATCAGCTACTAGATGAAGGCTCTAGGATGGGATATAAGGTAGTCATCAACCTCATTACCTTGGAAGGGCATTAAAGGCAGTCTCTCTACTATTGCTTAGATTGTAAGCTGGGGTCATCCTTGTAGATCTCTGGACATTTACATAGTGTTATATTTTCTCATTAGAAAACTATAGGACAAAAATCTTAAATATGTTTTTAAAATAAATTATTGAAAGAAAAATGATTGCATGTTTGATGCATTCTAGAACATAGATTTCATTTGGCTGGTTACATTCATTATTGTCTTTGCCTTTTTGGGTTCCAATAACAATATACCCTAAGCAAGTTGGCTTTAGAACAACAAAAGTGGATTTCTCACAGAATATAAGGTTTATCTAAGAAGAACGAACTGGATGACTTTGCTAATGTTATTATTCATTCTCTATGCTGCCAATATATATTTTTCTTACTGGTTGATGAATAAAGCTGTTTCTGCCATTGGACAGGTAGAAATTAAAGGTAGGATAAGCGTGAGAAGAGGAACACAGACAGGAGACACTGCAGAGATGCCGTATTGCTACTGGGAAAAAAACAGACACCCTGGAATTCTCTGATAAGACCATGTAGAGACATTTAGCTAATAGAAATGTTAATAATTAAGAAAGAGTTAGCCAATAAGAAGCCTGAGCCATTGTCCAAACAGTTTATAATTAATATAAGCCTCTGTGTATTTATTTGGGACTAAATGTTTGTGGGACAGAGCAGGACAGAAACTTCCCTCTACAGAAGATTTAGTATTGAGTGAGGGTCCACTTTCTGGTTCCAAGTGGTACCTGATAACTCTGCCTAGCATGGAGGAAGGGGTAATGTGCCTATATGGGGCCTTCTTTATAAGGTGATCTTAACATTTATGATGAATCTGATCATCTAGAGTTACTTCATGGGGCCTCATATCCTCATCAAATTATTTGGGGTGGTCACAATTTCAAGGTATAGATTTAGAGAGTGAAGTTCAATTATTTGTATTTGAGCTGTTATTAATATAATATGATATACATTTAAATGAAATGAAAATGGATTAAAATGTTACGATTGTATTAATGTATTTATATGTACACATGCATATGTATATATATGAAATATATCTTATAATCACATTGTAAAGTATATATAACCCCATCCAATTAATACTCTAGGAGTTTATAAAATTTATAACATATTTGGCATAATTTTAGCATATAAACTAATATGCATGTGTATAGAAGATAACTTGTATGTAACTAGGTTTTCAAGTTCTTTTATTTGTAGGAAGGCCTGGGTGGGACATTTGATTCATGGACAAGATTAGGTCATATAATCTGTGATTTTCTGTCTGAATTTCAACACTCTTAATGTCAGATTTTCACCTGTCATCTCAGTTTAGATTGCCTGTCTTAACTTTGTGTTTAGAAAAGGACAGAATCACTGCTATTAGCATCTGCTTTAAATTTTTTTTTGAACCCAAAATTTCCAGCACAGATATTGAAACTTCAATCTAGTAATAAAGTGATGTACTCTGCAATGAAGACAGCCTCCACACAAATTGTGTTGTAAATGGAATTCCTAATTTGTCTAAATAATAAAAACCAGAAATTAGATATAGAGGAAAATGCTCAGGGATCAGAGAGAAGAAAGAACAAGCCAAAGTCAATTTTACCTCATTAGCTTCCCAGTAGAAAAAATATTGAGTTACTATTTCTTTTTGTTTATATCTTCTCTCTTCCCAGCCATATCACTTTCTTTCTCTGCCCAGGCATCTCACTTCCTTGTTTGGCCCAGACATCTTATTTCCTGTCGATCTATACAGACCTCCAGACCTCTATGGTAAGCTAGTGGCAAACTTTCTTCTCTGATCTTCAGAGGAGCACAAGCAAGATATAACCACATAACCACAGTGTGTCTGCATATAGAATGAATTTCAATGACAATATTTATCAGATTTACACACATAAATACACACATACCACAACATATCACACACACACACACACACACAACACAAAAAACACATTTTCATCAAACATACCTGTTACAGCAGGTTCCCCGCCGGCTGCCGCTGGTTCTGCCGACATTGTCCTGCAATATTTTTCTATGTTAAGGTTAAACCCCTTCTTTTACTTTAGACAGAAAAGAGGAGATGATGGGAGATGTTATTCTGTATATATGTTTCTCATACTGGTTAATAAAGCTCTGTGGCCAATGAGATAGCAAGATAGGCGGGGCTAGGAGACCGGGAGGAGGAAAGAGGAAGTAGTAGGGAGGAGTCGAGATGTAGCCCAGGGAAGATGCAGGATGCCTGCTGTGCAGCTCCCCCGATAAGACGACCACGTGGAAATACTTTGATAAGTAGAAATGGGTTAATAATTAAGGCAGAGCTAGTCCTTCAACAATAATGGTAATTGGCCAACAGGATTGTATCAAATACAGAGTCTCTGAGTGTTATTTGGGGCTGGCGCGGCTATGGGCCCGGGCTGGCGGGCACTCCGGCTGCCGGAAAACAACATGCTACAGATGGCGCCCAACGTGGCTATAAGAACTTTCACTTAAAATTAATAAGAGCTTAAGAAATGTTTTAGAAACAAAGGAACAGAGACTAGCAAGACTTCTTAGTAGCAGCATTTTCTTGGTTGGATTTGTTTTGCTGTAGACAGAGATTTGCACGGCTCCTTTAAGGGAGGTTTCCAAAATTAGCATAAGCAGCAAAAAAAAAACACCTAGCTTTTAAAAAACTCTGCTAACAATTCATTGCTGTGTACTAGAGCTGCAATGAAGGTTTACACTGTGTTTTAAAAATACGCTGGCTTGGGAGAGAAAAAGAAACAGGATACAATGGTTTAAAAAAGAAAAAAGGAAGTAGAATTAATCCTAGTACTCAGCAGACAGAGGCAAGCAGATCTCTGTGATTTCAAAGTAAACCTGGTATGGAGTGAATTCCAGGACAGATAAAAGTTACACAGAGAAACCCTGTCTCAAAATATGCAAAAATAGAAGTAGAAGAAATAGAGTAATAAAAAAGCCACGTAAAAATGGAAAGCACAGAGAAATTTTGGATACTATATGCGATTTTGTTGTCTTTAAATTATTTGATTGCTGAGAAAATAACTACTGATAAAAGAAATGCTGTTAGATTAATTCAATTTATTTATTTTAAAAATGCTTTGACTCCAAAATTTAAGCCTAAGGACAAGCTACTAGGGAAAAGGATTTTTATTTTTGTTTCCACAGAAAAAGAAAAGCTATGGATTCTTTCCAGACTTATATGGTTTGATCAAGCCAGACCCCCTGAAACAATGCCCCAGATGATCCAACATTCAAAGCAGTTGAGACAAAGCCTCACAGACTACTGCCAAGATTTCTGCGTCTTCTTTGGAACCCCATGACAGCACCCTCTACCAGCAGGAAGTAGTTTGGAAAGAACGACGCCCAAATTCCCAAATATTGTTTATAAATGTTTGTTTTCATTTAAATGGGCTTGGTTATAAATGGTTAATGACCACAACCAATCTTATTAAAGGTAAAAAGGGAATTATGGTATAGATATGAATACTTTGCTTTGAAATGGATTTTCTTTTATTGATACAATTTAAGGTCAATTTTATGATATGTATATTTCTCCTCTTGTTTAGGTATGGTGTTTATATAGCTCATTGGAAAATGTAATGTATAATTTAGTACAGATTAGAGAGTAGCCTATGATAATGAAAACTTTAGAGTTAAGTTAATTAGGATTTCTAGATATGCAGAGATGTATTTGAGATGACTAGGCATTCTTCAAACCTTTCAAAGACCTACAGAATATGGCATTTAAAATGGTTTAGGGATTTTCTTGACATTGAGGCACAACTACTCCTGGTAACTCCACCTACAAAAGAAAGGAAGATGGACATCGAAGAAACACATTATGGAGTTGCTTCTAATATGGCAAGACTAGCCATTTGAGCAAGGTACTTCTCTTGTCTAGACTGTTTGATTTTATGTTGTAGAAACTGGACATGCAGGACCCACAAAAAGGTGACTGCTGATTCAAGATGGACATTGCTACAGGATTCCTGCTTCATGGAAGAGGCTGCCAGACAGCCAGACAGTCTACAGGACACAGAGAAAAGTTTCCTGCCTTGTTGAGGTGTCTGGACACACACTATGGCCTATGGGCTGAAGATGGAACATTACAGAAGAACTTCGGATGACTGACCAGGCAATGAGTTGTCTCTGTCATTTCTAGAGTTTATATATTATCTTTCTATGGTCTTTGAAGGAGTTGAAGACAGATAGTTATGCTTATAGTTTTCCTTAGTTAGGATTAAAGATAAGTTACATATAGGACTTTAGACTCACAAAGATAGGATTGATGATATTTTCTTTAAGTCGTACAAAATGTTAATGGACTAAATATTGTTAACTGTGATTCTTATTTGATAACTGTTGAATGGTATATTTTGCTATGTTAAGGTTAAACTCCTTCTTTTACTTTAGACAGAAAAGAGGAGATGATGGGAGATATTATTCTGCATATATGTTTCTCATACTGGTTAATAAAGCACTGTGGCCAATAGAAAACTAGATAGGCGGGGCTAGGAGACTAGGAGGAGGAAAGAGGAAGTAGAAGGCGGAGTTGAGATGTAGCCCAGGGAAGGAGCAGGACGCCAGCCGCTCCCCGATAAGATGACCACGTGGAAATACTTAGATAAGTAGAAATGGGTTAATAATTAAGGCAGAGCTAGCCCATAAACAGTAATGGTAATTGGCCAACAGGATTGTATCAAATACAGAGTCTCTGAGTGTTATTTGGGGCTGGCGCGGCTGTGGGCCCACGTGGCGGCATAACCGGGAAGCCGGCGGGGAGACCTGCTGTAACACATACCCCATATAAGCCAGCAGAAAACACAATTTTACACTGCTCAGTCACAAATCAAACATACACAACACATAAATATAGCACACAATACAAACACAAACATAAAACACATAGGTTCATACTGCACAAATACATTCATACCACACCCAAACACACAAAACACATATACAAGATACAAAACTCACATACAGCTCACACATACAACACACATATAAAAAATAGTACACATAGAACACACATATATATATATATATATGTATATATATATATATATATAACACATAAACACACAACATACAGCATAGACACAACGCATGACACAAGCACACATACAATACCACATAATCTAGTACATAAATACAGAAGGTACAAGCATACAACACATACGTCATACACACAACACACAAACACATAATAACACACACAATCATACAAGAGCAACACACAATATACACAACACAAAAATACAACACTTAAAACACACAATGTACAAGCAAGTCACATATACAACACACACAATACACAGAATGCACACATAACACACATACAACATACAAACACCCACAATACACACATATCCTACACACAAATACATACACATGCTCACAACATAAACATAGGACACACACACAATATACACATGCACACACACATTACACAAATACACACACACACACACACACACACACACACACACACACACATGAGTCATGGATAATCTGGGTTCATAGAGATCATTCTTTAGTTCTTTAGTTAAGAATCCCATGCAGCAGGTTTTGGACAAAACTGAAACCTCTTGGAGACTTGGAGCAGCCTGGAGGAAGTTACACTTAGCTAGGTGTCATGTGAGTTTGGGTGCTCCTTTCTTCCTTTAATAAAGCTGTATGCCTATTCTTTCTAGCTTGGTGAAACTGGAAGAGTTTTTTCCTCATCAGAAAATATCTACCTAGAAACCCATGAAAATTCTTCCCTAACAGAAGAATGACAGACATGACAGAAGTTGTTCCATGAAACAACTTACAGCTGGGTGTTCTCATGGCTCCAGCACTCAGGGGCAGCTTTGCCAAAATGGACTCTATCTGCTGCAAACTTAAGTAATTGTCTACATGTTTGGATCATTCAAAACATAATGATATAATTGGATCTCTCTTTACAATTTGTAGCACACATGAAAATGCTGTCTTAGTATTTGAAGTGCCATAACATATAGCCTTTCTTAAACTTGGTTTACAATCTAATAGAATCATTTAAGCACATGGCAAGCAACACTAGTGAAATGGGTAGAGTCATGCTTTTATCTATTTATTTTATTTTGTCGTTTGAGTTCATGTGGGTGTAATGATTTCCCTTGACAGTGTACTGGTAAGAGAATTAGAGATGAAATTAGATCACGGGGCAGAAGTCCCATTACTTTCAGAGGTGAGTGATATTTCTCTCTCAGCTTCCTAGAAGAGTCTTGCAACTATTAAAGTACACATCAGTCTCCATCTTGACTTTCATTTATGACTAAAAACAATTAAATACCCTACACAAATTGTTCTTTTTTAATTTTTATTTAAATTAGAAAAAATATTATTTTATTTTATTTTATTTCCCTTTCCTTCCCATTCTCCCATGACCCCAGTACCCCCAACCCTTCCCTTTTCTGCTACATAGAAAGGGAGAAGCCTACTATGGGGGAACCAACAAAATCAGTCACATCATTTGGGGCAAGGTCTTGGTTGATAGAGCATCCCTCTATCAGGAATGGGCCCCCAAAATCCAGTCATAGGTGTGTTTTTCTCCAGCCCTGTTTCCTGCTGGAGCACAATTTAAATACTGTCATTATAATATCCTCAGATTTCTTGAAGCAACACTATATAGATGAAAAGATTTTGCCATCAGATATGTTTTATTAGTGTAATATATCCAGTTTTAAGATGCAACTAAAGAAGAATAATACAAATAATTTTTCAATGAAACAAAGTTATTATAAAATATACTGAGCTATTTTCAGTGTGTCCAGAGCTATGTTATTGAGAAAAATTCTGGAAAGAAAAATAGTTCCATATGACAATTTCTAACACTAAAAGAGAAATATTTCCTAAGGAGTGAATAAAATTTGAAGCTTTTATTTAATACATATGTTATTGAGCAAAATAGGAAATGACTATGTTTACCATATAACAAATTTAGCAATTAGATTATTAAATCTAGTTTAACCCAGGCTTTTGCTCCATCATGTCAGCCAGAAGCAATATTTTCAGGCTAAATATTTTCATGTTGAATTATTCTTTTGGCCTAAGGGACCTAATTTGTTGTGATTTATATTGTGCTAGTTTGTATATTTTTATCAAGTACATTATACAGTTTCTAGTATTTTCATAAATAATAACAGGTAAGTAAAACATTTAGGAAAAATATGCTTGGTATGAATTATTTTTCATTTTTCAGAATTTCCTTAAAATATTTATATAACAAGTAGAAATACTGGAGATTTCTTAAATTGGGAATGTTAGTCTGTATTTATTCCACTTTTGAGTTTATTCTGTTTGGAATATAAAACTAAAATTTCATAGCTTTATCCAAATAATTGTCTTAAACACTGGTTTTGTTGAAAATAGTAATCCCTTTAGCTTGCTCTCAATATTCACAGAGTGTGACAAGTGAAACACACTTCGAATTTGTCTTCTAGGATATTTATAACAGTATTTTATATTTGTTAATTATAGCATTCAGGGGAGTCATGACATTAATGTTCCCCCTCCATATCTTTTTCCCTTACAACAATTTGTACCTTTGTCAATTTAATGCTAAGAAAAATATTTATCTATTCTTTAAATCAACACTGTGTGGTAACTCTAATATCTCATTTCTCTATTAAATACATGCATGTGAACCAGCAGGTACAATCATAGGAATGTCAGGATCTGGGACTTCATAAGACATTTATACTCAATACAGCATCCTGTGGTTTGTTAATTTTTGTATAATCTGTATAACTTTTTTCCCCACGCCAGATACTAATACATTTTTTTATTCTGGGGATTACTTTATCTTTTACTATCTTTCCTTTGGAAAGTTTTTGTTTAGATTCATTTGTTTATTCTATGCTTTAGGTTTTGATTCCATACTCACTCACCCTCCTTAAAAAATATATTTATTTTATTTTATACACATGTGTTTTGTATACATGTACATATGTATATACATGTACATACATGTATATATATGTATATATCTGTATATGCACCAATTGTGTGTCTGTTGAAAGCATCAGTGTGTATCACATCCCCTGAAACAAGAGGGGCATATGGTTGTAAGTCACCACGTCGGTGTTGTGAAGCAAACATGAGTCCTCTATAAGAAGAGTAAATACTTTAAATGCTGAGCTGTCTCTCCAGACTTCACATTCCTCCTTCCTGTATAGGCTATTTTATTTGTTTTCATTTAACCCTGATCAAAAGTATCTTTCTGAAATGAGTCACATTATTACCAAAAGTATCCATTGTTTTTTTCTAATCAGATGAAATTTGATCAGGGTTCAATCTATTTATAGCTTCAATGGCCACAATAAAATTTATAAAAACATAGTTGTTGACTCTTATTATTGATGTTTGAAATCCAGAATCCTACCTGCCATCTTTCTTTGAATTGGTTTCACATACAGCTTGTTTAGCTATAACTTTTTTCTAGTATTTGTTGCTTCATTTAGAAAGGAATAAAATAAATATTGACTAATTTATCAGAGACATATTTTACTCTGTCAATAGCAGTGGATTATCAGAGGATCCCTCTTGCCTCCAGCTATAACACAGAATAGCACAGCTTGCTACAATGGAAAGGTCTGTGTGCTCAGTTAATTAGGAACATTTGGAAAAAGGCTTTGGAACTTGATATTCTCCTGACTACAAACATAGTGGTCTATCCTAAGTTAAAATGAAAATATAACAATCATTTTTCAGCATTGTCTACTGTTTAACCAAACTATTTTAAATTACTTTTATATTTATGTATTTTCATTGTGAAGTGCATGTTTGGACATCACAAGACTACTTGTGGGAATTGATTCTCTTTTCCATCATAGGATCCTGGGGATTTAATTGAGTTTGCTAAGACAGGAAACAATCCCTCTTAACCATTGGACCATTATGTTACCTTCCAAATCTTATTTATTTATTTATTTATTTTTACTGTGACCTATATAAAAATAAACCTGGAATTTACAATAGGATATTTATATAAATATGTATCCCCTTTGTAACCAACTATTTCTACACTTTATGAAAGATTTTATTTTTAAAAAATGGTTAAAAGTGCAAACTGAAACTAGATAGAAGGCACTTAAGCAGTCATAAGCATTAGTGTTTCTAAAAAGAACGTATGTGTCCAATGGTCTTTATATCTTTATGTATCTTCTATATTTGGATTATATTCTTTTTGTGGGACTATTAAGCGAATGTTAATTCTAACACTCTTTTCTAAATTAAATACATTTTTAATGCCGAGGGAATTCATTTTTTAATAAATCAAAGTATATGCTCTTAGAGAATATATGTATAGTTATTTTTATTCATTCAAGTCAAGTACATATGGCACTGTTAAATTGTTTCATAAATGAGTATATTTCAGGCAATTCACAGGAAATCATTAATACTGAATAGCATCTTTATAACTTTCTCCTTGGTCAATGATTATAGTTTCGTAGTAGAGTACATATATAGCATGTATGATATCCTAGGTTCAGTTCCCAGAAAAAATACCAAACAATATAAAATATAAAGCTAAGTACCCATCTAAAAATTAGTTAAATGCTACTCCAATGTGTTCTTCAACAGTCTATGGCAATTATACAGACCCTGTCAAACCAAAGAATTCTTCACCTAATACTCTGATGAGGAGAACATTATAGTGTGGGTGATCATTTGACAGTGAATTGCATAACAACTTCCAGGGAAGGAAATAAAATGAAATGATGTATCCAAGTAACTGTTGCTTCTTTGAAGTACACATCTTAGTGATGTCACAGTAGACCCAGAATCCCTGATGACAACTCTGGTCCCAAGTTTAAAAGGAAAAAGTGAGTTAAGTCTATACTTAATGTAGAGAAAGAGGAGGATATCAAACCTCATTATATTTTCCAGATTCGGGAGGCTGAGTGTATTGTCTTCAAGAGATTCTTGTTATTACAAACCAAGCAAATCTAACAGCTGTTCGGGAAACGCACTTTCCTAATATCAAAACAATATTGGCAATATAATAATACTATGATTTTCTTCTTCCCCGAAAACAAGTGTACTGTGAATTAGCAACATTAATTAAAAATGTTTCTTATATATGTATATCTTGTGTATGTTTGTGGCCACATGTGGGTGTGTGTATAAGTGACCACAGGTTCCCACTGAGTGGGATCCTGGATCCCCTAGACTGGATCTAGAGGCATTCATGTGTCAATTGGCTAGGTTATGGATACTGAACCCAGATCCTCAGAAAGAGCAGTACTTAGTGTTAAACATTTCTTCATCCTCTAAGTCTGGACTTTTGTTAAAATTCACAGAAAATAGTATCACAATGAAGTCAAAAGAGTACATCATATTTTTGAAAATGTAAATCTTTCACCTGACGCAGCCAGTATCTTGGTATTCTCGTCTTGCTTTGTTCTGGCAATCCATTTTCCCTAGTATTATGAACCAGTGGGTGTTACTATGGCTAGCTGTAATTGTTATTACAGTACGTAGTTTTAAACTACGTACAAGACCTGGAGTAACCTGGTGTCATTATTTGTTTTTAAGGTTTTTCTGTTGTTGTTTTGACTTTGTTTTTGCTTTTGTCAAAATACTCTGAAATAAACTACAACAGAATCTTGTAACAAGCAAATTCAGCCTCTATTAGTGTGAATCTGTCAACAAATCCATAGGGCTCTGAAGACTAGCAACTTTGAGAGGAATGGGGAGGTGGCATTCATGCTCTCTGCTATTGACTGCAGTTTCAGCTATCTGAAGTTCCTGCCTCTGTGACTTCTCCCCAGTGATGGACTGTAACTTCTAATTGTGAGCTAAAGGAATCTTTTCTCTCCCCTTAGTTGTCTCAGGCATTTTTGTCACAAGGCACAAAAATGAAACCACTAAGATTGTAGCTCTTACTCTACGGATTGTTTCTTTTTCTTCTTTTTATTAGATAAAGAGTATAGCTTTGTAGGAACATTATTAGCTCTCTGGTATTATTCTTCTGTAGTGTTCACTTAAGTCCTTCTCTTGGATATCAAGACTAAAGTTCAAGGTGTCTTCATTGGCCCCCCAGGATGGATCCTTTCTTCTTGAAGGTTAATTAAAAAACATTTCTAATTTTATCCCTATTTCTCACTGGTATATTCATTTTAAGAGAAATTAAAATATGTTTGAAACTGGTATGAAATGCTGCTAGAAAGACACAACTTTCACTACATCTCTTACTTATATAACACTATGTTGTGATTTTATGGATTGTTTTTACTGTTGCTGTGAGAAAATATCCTGTAAAAGCAACATGCAGAAGGGAGGAATTTGGTTTACAGGGGCAGTCTTTCTGCTGGGGTAGCCATGGCAGTAGAAGACTGAGGCTGCTGGTGACATTGCATCTGCACCCAGAACAAAGAAAGGGATGGATGGTATGGCTTACATGGTGTTCTATCTATGTATCTATGCATTATCGGTCTATCTGTCTGTCTGTCTGTCTGTCTGTCTGTTTGTCTACCTGTCATCTACTGTGGTTTAGTAAGGATCAGGATAAACAAATAGGCTGAATAGATATTTATTAAGGGAGAAACAACTCACAACACAGACAGATGAACACAGCAGTTGGAACTGGATGTTCCTCTCTCCACGTCCTGCCAGCAAGAGACCATTCCCAGCCTCCTTCGGAGACTAGTTCCACAGGTCACTTGTGCCCCTGGCTCCACCCCTCAATGGGTGTGGTCAGTGCCACAGAAGCAGACATAGTGAATATCCCACTACAATTCCCCTTTTATTCTAAAGAAAAATTTTAAGCTTGATACAAAACTATATACAAAACTGTGAATAACAAATGTGCTCTAAGAAGAGGAAAATCGAGAACAAAACCACAAACATATCTAGTCCTAGGGTGAAGGCATAAGGGAGTTTACAATAGAGTTGTCCTAAGCTGGAAAGCTTAAGTCTAGTACCTAATATATCTAACTAGGAAGAGAGAATAATACTTGTAATAGTTTAATCTAAAACCTCATCAATACCTGAGAAGGAAAATAATGATACTAGGGTAGACAGGAAGTGTGGATGGGCAACTTCCAAAAGGTGTAACTAGGACAGAAACAGCAAGCTACCTAGAGCCTTTATTGCATCCGTCAGTTTTTTATTTTTTTCAACTATGACTGATTTTATGTTTTTGATATTCTCATTCTTAGATATTATCTGAATGGCATGTAAATTGCCTTTAAGAAACAATGTTTTATCCGCTAGCTTGCCATTATCCTCAGACACGGAAGAGATTCTATCTACTACTCTTTTTATCTGATGTTTTAGTTTTTTAAACCTTATTAGTGGTTTTATCCAACCAGGAAAGAGCTGTTTTTGTTAGCATATTAATGCATTGTATTGTTTCTGTTTTGGTTGTTGAGGCAACATCAGACATGGAACAAATTTTGTTTTTTATTTAGTCATTTTTTTGTTTCATGTTTTGTATCTTACCTGTCAGCTCCCTGTTGCCATCTTTAATATTTTGAACCTTTTTTCCTAAGCCTTCTATGTTTTGGACTACAGTCATCTATCATCTATCTTTCCCTGTCTCCTCTTATTATGTGATTGTACCATAATCACATTTCTTCATTATCTTTTCTCCCTCCAAACCCTTTCATATATCCCTTCCGCTCTGTTTCAAATTTGTGCCCCATTGTACATTAATTACATGCATATAGGTTTGTGAATGAATACCCATCTGTATTTCTCGATATAACCTGCTCATCTGTCTATTAATTGTATTTATGTTTTTAGGGATGGCCATTTCAAACTGGAAAATCAATTAGTATGCTCCTCCCTGGGAATGACCATTTCTCCAAATCTCAGCTTTATTCAGTTGCTTCTATTTCTCTATGTAGGGATGAGGACCCATGGTATTCTTCACTGACTCCTTGAGCAATGTATTTCTCAGCTCACATTTGCACAGTCATAGTGAAATGACTTTATAGATATACATTTTGATGTTACTAGGAGACAAAACCTCAGAGAAAACTTTTGATCCTCTGCTCTGTCTCATAATATCCTGCCTCTTTTTCACAATGTTCCCTGAGCCTTAAGTATAGAATATTTTGTCAATGTTGTTTGTTTGTTTTTGTATGTGTGTTTGTGTCAAGAGTAACTGGGCCCTACTTCTCTGCAGTTTGATTGGTTGTACTTTTTCCCTAGTAGTCTCTGCCGGTTACAAAGAGATACTTTTTTTTGGAATATATGAGCTAATGTTTACAGACCTTTGTTTGACATTATGCTTGTTTATTAAATTAGTGGTTGTAGTTTCTCTTCCATTAATTATGACTTCACTAGCATAGAAATGATAATTAGCTTTCAATTACCAGCCTTTTTTTCCTCTTGAGACCTCAGGCCACCTATAATAAAAGTGAGTCTCCCAATCTAACTTAAATCTTTGTAGAAATAACATCATAGACACTTCCAGAGGCTTGTCTTCTAAGTGATTATAAATCCTGTAAAGTTAACAAGGAATATGAACCATTGCTAAAGCTTACCATTTATTAATGTCTCATTCATTAATTTCAAAATTTTAGGTAAAATAAATGAACAGTTAAGAAATATTTTTAACATTCATAAAAAAAGATTAGCATTTATAGACAACTGAATTCAAACCCCCACTATTCACTATTTCCAAAAAGAAAATAAATAAACAATAAACCATTGCACAAGATTCAGTATTAAAAGAACAAGTATTATATTTCAATTAATTGAATAGTATACAATGATTCTGCCATCTATAGCCAATCAACAAAATAAAAAGTTTAAAATGTTTAATTATGCATCATATTATCAATTAAGAGATTTACTATATCATTCATGACTGGACTTAAATATTTCCAGCAGAAACCACTTGTGGGTTTCTTGTTTTCTTTTTTCCTGTTGTTTTGTTTTGTTTTTGTAGAGGAAAAGCACCTAGCTTTAGAACAGATATACTGGTGTGAGGCTTCATAAATATCTACTATTGATATTACTAACTGTCTTCTCATGATAAATTTTTATATATAGCACCCATTAATGTTGGCAAATAATGATAGAGGGCAATAAAATGTTCCTTTTATCTCTAAGCATTGGTATTGAATTCCATCGATAGAGGCAGAAACGGGAGAATATTGTCTTCCTGAATCCCAATTCATTTCACACAGTTTTAAGACTACTTTCCAGTAGTTAAAGTGTCTGCTCCCTGATAAATGCATCCATTCTTGTGAAAACAGCCGCAACATTTAATAAAAGTAAGGTTACCTCTTACTATGGTGATTAATTCCTTGGTAAACCTCTTATCATCTTGTAACAGGATTATTCTACTTAATGTTTTGAATGTTCTCTGCAAGACATTCACTATTTTTCTTTCTCTAAAGAAATAACATTCCTCACACCTCTTCCCCATGCTAAATATATGCTGACATCTCCTAAAGCTAGATCCTCTCTTCACAAACTGACATTTGTGGACAGGAAATTTCTACACTCCAAGATACCCATTTCTTAGAAGAATGGAAACTTCTAGAAAATAAAAAACAAACAAATAGACAAGCAAACAAACAAACATAGATTTGAATGGAGGACATGAATCAATTTTTTTCATGCTAACAATGGAGTTCAAAGTCTCATCCAAACTACATGAGCATTGAATCAGTTAGTTGTAATGCCACTTCTGCTATCAGAAAAGGTATTGTTCAGCTTTCTAAACTATTCTAGAATTTCCTGTTGTCATACCTCAGGATCCAGGCTAGCTGAGAATTCAGGTATTCAGTATCATGCCCAACTCATAAATCAGTCTTGCTTTACTTTTACACTATTTATTATTTGTAAACCATTGACTGGCTCTATGTATTTAATTGTCCTACTTGCACTATTTTATGAGGCTTTACAAAACTATTATAAATTAAAAACAACACTATCCCTAAAATGACCAGCACAATAACCACAAACGATACTTTAATGTGGATAGGAGATTCTCCAGAGTCCCCAGATCTATACAAAGAGTTGCAAACAAGTAAAAATATACTAAGAGTAGAATAAATTGTCATCCCAAGGGAAGAACACATGAATTAAATATCCATTATTAAATGATCAGCCCTGTAAACACAAAAATAAGTAACATTATATGGAGTAACCCGGATGCATTTATGTGCATAGAACAAGCATATATTTTTAAAAAATGCCATGAATTTGAAAGAGAACAAGATGTGTTTATATAGAAAGATATGGAGGCATGAAAGAGATCAATATGTAATTACATTACACTTCCACAAATAGTTTTTAAAGTTATGAAAAAATATAACAAGTACCTCTGTTATCCATTATTGTCCTAGTTTTAACTCATATGTGTGTTATGATAAAAATCTTCATAAATTGATTAAAATTGACAAAATAAATTCATTGTCTATTAAAATAAAATAGTCACTTTACCTTATGTGGTTTCTTTAGGCAGTATCCCATTTCAATGCTATTTTAAAAGTCCAAATTTCAGTCTCTTCTGAGATTCATGGCAATCTCTTAATTGTAACACCAATAAAAATAAAAATAAAAAAACAGATCACATAATTCAAACATGCAGTGGTGCTGGATATACATCATTTTACTAAAGGAAAGAAAGGGAGCATATTGAAGAAATACTGTACCAAAGTAAGACTGACAACTAGCTGGGTAAATGCCAAATGTCTACCTCCATGTCTAATGTCAAAATACCTTTCAGAACTCCAAAGTCTATCATCTTTGTTGACTGCAACACACTTATTTTTTTTTCTTGGATTGGTTCCATACCTGGCCTTTAGTTTTCCTTGGCATGTTTTCCACCTTCTGGCATCCAACATCTTGGGGTCTCCCCATACAATCCAGGCTACACCTTCACAGCTTCATACAATGGCCTCTTTGAGCCTCCATGCAGGGAGACCCCTGACAAACACTTCTGTTGCTTTACTTAGTCATGAAAGAAGATTCCATAGCTCCCTTTTTTTGTGTATTCCTCGTGAAAGGGAAATTGGAACCCAAGGGGTCACAATCCACAAGTTGAGATTCATTGCTCTAGGGAGAATGAGTGAATTAAACATCCTGCCTGTGGGAATCATGATTACCCTGGTCTTAAGATAACTGAGAAGTTACATAGGCATTTTTGCAAAGGACAAGTAACGTTTTTCATATGGAAGGATTTTATGGACTGAAAACAATGCTCAAGATTTGGGGGTGGGAGTCTGTGATCAACAATAATAATATTATGGGTAATTCAGGTGAAGCCTGGCCCTATATATGACAAAAGATAACCAGGTTTTAAACTACATCTTTTCCCAGGATTACAGATAGAAGACAGGTAGTAAACATCTCTCTTAAAAGACAGGACTGTGTGTTCTCAGTTTTCTGGTTTCTTCAGAGCTTGTCTGTTCAAACATGGACTTCTAGGTCACTACAAACTTTTACATGACGAATGTAAATTAAAAGCTACATATGCATGAAGTAATACAGGCTTTTTATTTACAAATGTATCATATTCTATGCATATTTTAAACTGTTTATTTAAATTTCTAAGACATGTCTAGTTCTCCAACCATTTAATATTTGTGAAAAAATATTCCAAATCTATTACCTGGCTTTTTGAAACATATAACATAATGCTATTATATTTAGTTCTACTCCTACGCAAGACCACTTGGGGCTTCCATGGTCTCATACAAATATAATTTTCACCTTTTCATCAACTTTCCTGTATCTATTTGTCCTCTCCACTCTCATGCAATTGATTCCTAACAATGCATTATCACCTTTTATGACATTAACATTTTTAGCTATTATCTTTGAGTAGCATATTAGGGTTTCTTTTTCTGTTCATGTCTCAATAAATTTAAGATTGTCATTTTCAGTTTTATTCTGTTGTCATCGTGCACCTCCATAAGTTTGGAATATGCTTTGTTTAGTCATTATTTACTTAATCATATGGATTATTACTGTTTTAATAACTCACGATCAGAATGCAGTGATCCCTATTGTATGGGTCTCTTTAACATATGGACATATATCATCAGTGCTAGAATTCCTAGATTATAGAGTAGTTTTATTTTCAAGATTTTGAGTGTCCTTCATGCTATTTTTCATCACAGATTCTAATGTACATTCCTACCCATAGTACAAGGGATCCACATCATTCCTTTGACATTTTAGCAATAGCCATTACAACTGGGACAAATGGATGATTTCATTGCTGTTCTCCTATGCATTTGCAGTACGATTACCAATATTGACTATTTTTCTAGTCATTTTGCTTGATTTTCTTTCAAAAGTAATTATCAATTTGAATCAGGAGATTTGATTTCTTACTCCTGAAATTTCATTGTATATGTATTCTTTTTATAATCCATTATATAATGTGCACTAATAAGTACTTCTCTTATCTTGTAGGTTGTGTCTACTAACAATTATATCATTGGCCCAGAAATACCTTATCAGATGGAAAAATTCTGCCTGCTCTTCTTTTATTTTTTTTTTAATTTTTAAATTTATTTTACATACCAACCACAGTTTCCCCTCCCTCCTCTACTCTCATTTTCTCTCCAATCCCTTTTATCTTCCACCCCATCCTCTCCTAGTTCATCTCCATTCAGATTGGGTAAGGCCTTCCACAGAATCAACAAAGCAAGGCATATCAAGTTGAGGCTAGTCCAAACTCTTCTCTTGTATATCAAGGCTGAACATGACATTCCACCATAAGGAGTAGGTTCCAAGGTGCTGAATCTTTTTAAATTGCCCCGTGGCTTGCAGTGAAATGTCCCATTCTTGGACATATTCAACAAATTATTGTGAACTAGCACTTGGAAAATTTCTCATACACAATTTTTCTTTTCAGTATCAGAGTTATAAGTGCATATACTCTGTCCCAGAATTTAAAATTTATATGAAAATCACAAATATTGAGTTCTGAAATCTGATACTATTATCAAGAGCTCTCGAAGAGAGAAATAAATGTATATTCTTACTATTTAGATTTTCAGAATTTCTCCGTTAGATGTCATCATGAAAGATTAGCTTTCTATTTTTCCTTTGCCTCTGTCACTTGTCTTATTTTCTCTCAAGGAACTAATATTTTTATATTTAGATTTCATTTCAACAACTAAAATAACCTTACTTAGTAGAAATCAATATAAATTTGTTAATATCTAAGATAAATACTATAATATGTAGTAAGAAATTAACCCAGGCATAACTTTACTTATGAACTATGCAAAGTCAATTTACATAATACATAATACATAAACTAGTTATATATTATAAACAAATAATAACATAAGTAATGGGATTTAATAGAATAGATGATGTAAAATAGTCTTTTGTGTGAAGTCAAAATGATTTCTCACTCGTCTTTGTTCTTTTTCTATGACTAGTAAACTAGTAAACTCTTTAAATTCTTTCTACTCTAATTTGTTAAAATATAGATAATTATCTGTCAATACTACCATTAATATAAAATATTCTTATTCACCAAAATATCCATTCAAATGCCTGATCAAATGAGGTAAAGATAGTACGTTCAGTTTCTTCCATATGATACCCATTATAACATTTTACACATATAAGAAACAGAGAAAAGGATCATTCTTATCACATCAGAGTTTATAAATAAGATTAGGTATTGGATGAAATTCTGAAGGAATGTATGTATTTCTCAAGAACACAGCCATTTCAAGGACCCCAGTTTCTCAGATCCATGTGAGTATGATGGCAAGTCTTCCCTAGATCTGGCTCAGGGAATGGGAAATAATTTTAAAAATAAAACAAAATGTCAGTGGGAACAAAAATAAAATTAAAGACAACGGAAGAAGTATCACGTGGTACAAATGGTTTTCCCATTAAAAACCTATAGTCATATAGGCATTCCCCTTGATTGACAGGCCCAGCTGGAAATTTTCAAGTCAAACATGCAGCAACTAGGTCTGGCTTACTGTTCTATATAAGCAATGAAAATACAGTTTCTTTGAAGCAAACTCTAATAGGGATAGAGAGGAGAAAAGTTTCTAGACACATGAATGAGGGAATGTTGAATGAAGTTTATAAAGCAACATTAATTCATTGGAAATGGAACATCAAGAATTAGAAAAAATTATATGAACTAAGTCTTTGAGTGAATTTTGAACCCATGTGTGTGCAACATGCAGTCTAGGCATTCTCATCTTTTAAATGATCTTAGGAGATCCTTCATGGTATCTATTATCCCATTGTTCTCATGCTTATGGCAGTATGTAGTCAAATCATCCTTTTACTTTACAGTAGTAGCCAGACCCTTGTTGCTGAAATCTTCATGTCTCAAATTGTTTACTCTCTTGATGACTACTTCTTGGATAATATTATCTTAGAGAATTTTATGAATTCTAGGAATCTTTTTTTTCTAGAAAAGGTGAATAGCACAGTTATTTTCTGTTCAAATCATAACCACATAAATATCTGCTTTATGCCAAGTTACACTGAATAAAGAGAAACCCTTCTACGATATTCAATTTTAATTTTTCTACTCTTTTGACAATAATCTATTTATTGTCCTTAACCCACTCTAACCCAAGGATATAAGACAAATGTTTCTTCTCTCTACAGTACCTAACATTGGTGAATCTTTTTCCCCTCTACATTTTTATCTTATATTTATTGAGACATGCTTTTAAAAAATTGAATGTGATGGAGGACTGCTATTTCCTAAATCAATAAAATATTTTGTTGTCTTTCCAAAAGGCACTCAGACATGAAACAATACATGATGCTAGCTCTATCTGTTAAATGAAGTAAATTCTGGTTATTAATAAGAACAAGTAACTACAAATTCAGCAAGTTAGATCAAGGGGAGTATATTATGGCCCACTTCTGTAGGTTGGACATCCAGATAGACTCAGCTGACTCTTAGTATTAGGTCTATCAAAGCAGAGATCCAGATATCAGCAAAGATGGCCTCTTATCTCCAGTTCCTGGGCTTGGTTTTTGTTTTTAAAACTGTTCTACATATTTGTAGAATTCAGAGTCATCAGCTGTAGAAAAAAGTCAATGTGTATTTAGTACATGTTTGTCATACTCATCTTTTAGAGATCCACACCACTTATCTGTGGTGCTGTCCCCAATTTCAAAGTATGCAGCTTGAGGGGACTCTCTTCTTCATTATAATCTCTCTGCTCTCCCTGTATATTTAATCAATTATTATATTTTTTGTTGTATAAAAGTTCTGTACATGAAAAGTGAATACAATTGACTGAAGGATTGAAGGTAATGTAAATATTTTCATAAGTTCATAGGCTCATTATTCTAACATATTTTCAAATTTCACTTTACAAATGAAGATGTGATAACATAGTCACAAAAATCTGTGCATATCTTTGGAAGCCTAAATTTTATCTCAAACAAATGTTTTCAAAATTCAGTGCAGAAACAGAGGGAGGAAACATTTTTATATTCTCAAGACAAGCCATTAATTAGAAAGTTTTCTGTCCCTGTGGAACGTTGCCACACAGGGATATTAATTCCTAACGTTATATCCCTGATCATAGAGACACATTATCATGTATGCTATGTGTCAAAGCAACATAAATATTAAATGCTTCAATATCAGAGATATCAATATCAGAAATTTTGGTTTGAGGGAGAGAGCAAAGAAAGAAAATATGGAGAAGCACTCCCTGAAAGGTTATTTAAAAATATTTTGTTGAATTAGAACATTTAAAATGCCATGATAAAAATATTAGAGAGCTTTCAAAATCACTAAACTATTTTGGCAAAAAATATAAATGTTGTGTATGAATCTGGTGGGCAAAATGAAAGTTTTCCAGCACTGAACTGCCTATGATGAACTGCCTATGGCTCTGTTCATATTCTGGGAAGGGAGGCATAGAACATGGAATGTTTTGTTAATAGAATAGTGTAGGGAGTACAGCTTTGAAAAAATATTGGAGAAACCTGTCTCTTGGGCATATTTCTTCAGTGGAAGGAAATGAATGATGCCTGATATCCTGGATTCCAGGGTGAAGTGGTCAAGCCACCTGGTAACACTTTGCCAATCGACACATTAATCCTCCTGAAACACTGAGCTTTGTATCCCAGTATATAAAACACATGATTGGGAAAGAGGTCATATGTAGATTACAGCTCCCCCAATAGAATCTATCTTTATTTTTATCGCAGATCCTTTAGGCTAGGGCACAGAGCTCTGTTTATCAGCCAGTGGGACTCATTCTTATTGTAAAGGGCACAGGAGCTTTATTACTTTTCAAAGGAATAGCTATAAAGCCAGCCCTAAAATTTTGTTCTGAGCATTGTCATGAAGAAATCTCTACCCAAAATCTTCCTATGAATAAATATTTGAGAACATTAAACCATGCCATCAGTCCCTATAAGGCATAACACAATGCCTACAAAGCTAGTGCTGTCTGTTTCAGTCTTCATGTCTCCTGCATTGTTTTCTACTTCCTGTCAGGCTTGTGGGTGGGGTCCCTGAAAGAATAGTTTTTATATTTGGATATGGGGGAAATAATCAATTCATTGTTAGTATTGGGAATATAAAAATCCATAAAACTTCACCCTGCAAAATTGTCAACTCAAATGTCTTAAAGACTTGTAAATAAGACTTAATGTAATCAAAGCACCAGAAAACAAGCCATGTTTATGACCTTGGCCTTTACAATGATTTCTTATATCAAGAGCCCATACACCTATATCTAAATCATAAGAAATTATACAATTTGTGACAAAATGAATGAACCTGAAAGAAATTATGAAAAATAAGGAAGTCAGTCACAGAAAAATAAATACTCTATGTCATCAGTTTTATGTATTATATCAAATATTTAAGATTCAAAAACAGATAATGGATTAGCACGTTTCCTAGAAGAGGGAAAATTAGGATTATTGTCAGTGGGCATAAAGATGATTAAGGAAGGAAGATGAAAAAGTTCTAGCCATCTGTAGTATGACACAAAGCTTACGGCGAACGATGAGTCATAAGTATACAGTGATATATTAATAAAATATTACTCATTAACTACTCATAGCACATACATAAGTACTAAATTATAGGACACTTCTTGGAACAGTAATATGTTTATTGTCTTGATTACTGTAATAATTTCATGTCTACATTATTTAAGATATATGTATATATATACATATTATATATATATATATAGTTTTGTATATCATTAATGTATCAAGAAGGCTATGGGAACTTTAAAAATATAACTATCTTAAAGTAGAGAACTAGCAAAGAATAACTGGAATAAAATTTGAAGACAGAGTGGTTAGTTGTCTAATAAACAACATAAATTTATTTATCTTTGTGGACTTAGAAGTTTAATGTTAAATAAAGCATTGTCTTAGTTAGGACATCTATTGTGAAGAAACACCATGACCACAGCAACTCTTATAAAGGAAAACATTTAACTGTGATGGTTGGCTTAGAGTTCAGAAGCTTAGTCTATTATCATCATGGAAGGAAGCAAGGTAGCATGTAGGCAGTCCTGGTATTAGAGACAGAGCTGAGAATTCTTACATTTTCACTCAAACAGGAAGTAATTGTTTCACTAAACATGGCTTGAGCATATATGAAACCTCAAAACTCACTTCCCCAGTGATACACTTCCTGAAACAAGATCATACCTACTCCAAAAAGACCACAGTTTCCATTAGTGCTATCCACTTAGGAACCATTTTCTCTCAAGCCACCAAAGGCATGAATTAATGGAAAGTCAAGTGAGACTCCACTTTCAGTTACTCTGACTTGCTTGTGCAGCATATGTAAGAATGGAGAAAATCTGTTCTCTCCTGTCCTTATAAGTTGTGGGGAATCCAGTCTCCTGACATAGGCACAACCTAATGACATTGCAATGAAACTTTGCATTTTAAAAGCTGATCTGTAAAATGTTTAACATCAGTTATCTGTATTTACTCAAAGGAAACTATGTAATCAAAGTACTGTGTATAAGAACAAAAGATAATAGTTCATCAGCAAGATGAAAAGAAATAAGACAATAGAGGTAGGCACACAAATGCTATTTTTAGAAATAGATGAATTAGTCCAAAAATAATTGATGAGATGAAGAATTTGAATATTATAATTTGCTTTTTTGTTTTGATTTATTTGGAGAAATCATCTCACCAAGTAAGCCTGACTGGTCTTTAACATCCTATGTACCAGGCTGGCCTCACAGAGATACAATTACTTTTGCCATATATATGATGAGGTTAAAAATGAATGCCATCATATGAGTCTGAATAACTTAATAGCCACAAACAGGTTTAACTGGATGCATAACATGGTAGTATTAAACAAAGGAAAATACATCTTCATTGAAAAAGATGTATATAAACAATTTGAAATATATGACTGGAAATAAAAGTAGTCAAGACACTTAACCATCTGATCGATATAATTAGTGAAAGAAATTCTGCATTTTGTGCTTACAATATTTTTGATTGTGACTAATATTTTCTGTATTATAAGAAAGAAAATATGACAAATTCAAAAGCTCATTAAAATTCAAATTTCATATTTAATGCATGAATAATATATTAGCATGACAGGACTGTCTCTCATAAATACCATTTTGTGGCATGTGGAATCATAGAATATTTATCAATTATTCCTTCCATAGTTTTCACACATGTGGGTTTTGACATTTCTATGTTATAAAGAAACTTTACCACAGTTACTTATAAAGACTGTCATATTGTCTTATATTAAGAATTGATTCATCTAAAGAAATTATGGAACAAATTAATATCATATTAAAATATATAAAATCAACCAACAATTCTTTATGCATTTAAATATGCAAGAAATCCTTTCCCACTTGAATATAAGTACAACTAATTCTTTATTCTTTAGTAAATGTAATTTGGTGATTATTTTGTAATTTAAAGACATAATAAGAATATCAAAGATGTGCTCTACACTTTTAAAACATGGTTTGGTGAATAGTGTTCCTATTCACTAAGGGAGTTAAATAACATAGGAAATTCCTAGAGTTTACCATCTTGCTGGTCTATTAGAAACTATCACCTCCTCTCCCCACAGCCATATAGCTACCATTATCTTCATTAATTATGCAATTTATTTATTTTCCATACTTTAAACCAGTGGAATTATCCAGTTTTTGTAGTTGAGTTCCCCAAGTTAGACATGGAGTATATTTTCCTGGGTCTGCATTGCTGCCACCTCTGAAGATAAGTAACATTTGTTCATAACTTCCCAGGAAAAGCCACACAACACTACAAGATTCATATATGAGGTATACTTATGTGTTATATACACATGATTCTCAGCAAGAAACTTGAACACATAGTTATTTTAACATGCAGTATCAAGTGTTCAAGATAAAGAGACACTAAACAACTGAGCACAAGTTGCCTTAGAAAAAAAGATTCTTCATATTCAGCATAGTGAATACACTGATACCAAGCCATAGGAAAATATAGACATTTTCATATTGTAATGTAGGAATTTTAATTACAAGGCATGTTTGTCTTCTAAAACACTACCATAAGAAAGTTGTGAAAATTCTGAGAATTTCAAAAGTGGATGTGTTTCCTATTGCTCATTTAGCTGAGAAGGGAATAAGGGAATACTCTCAGTAAGTACAATAGGACCAGAAATTTTGAACATTCAAAATTTTATTAATAGAAGGGACTGTACAACATTGGAAATGTTCAGCAGAACATATAAACTAACAATTCTAAGTTGTCATGCTAGTCGATCCTTTTTAAAACAAGTTTTTTTTTTCACCAAGAATATGGTGCATGCATGTAATCCCAATTATCCAGAAAGCTGAGGCATGAGGATTAATATATTGAGCACAATATGAGCAGCTTTGAAAGAAGAAAAACAAATGATAACTAAAAAACTATAGTGGCTATAGTTGTGGCTGCAAATGTAGCTGAATGCCTAGCAGATGCTCATTCTCTACAACCCCCAATACAAAGCAACAATAATAAGACCAAAATCACAAGAAGATATGCCTGAGCATCTACAGGGACAAACTTAGCAAAGAACACATATCTCAGGGTATTCTTAGAAAAGAAACTTCATTTTGTTTAGCGAAGAAGTGATACAGAAATATAAACAACCACATAGTTCTCAGCTATTAACATTAAAGTTATCTCCTATAAGTAATTGCATATTCATGAAATGAACCTATGTACATTGATAAAAACACAAAGCTTGACCTTTAACAAAAATAAGTATATGCTCTCATGAGTTCATTTATTTTCATTATAGGACTTTGAAGTAAATTTCCATAAGAAGAAATAATAGAAGGGAGGACAAAATGAGAATGAAAGGTCAGTTAAAAAAAATAACAACTTAAACAGTATTAACAGAACCTTCTTTAAAAAACAGACCATGAAAAATTTTTAATATCTACTGAACACTTCCATTAGGAAGAGAACTTGTCCATTTAAATATAGTGCATATGAATTTCCTATTTCACCAGAACTATTACATTTGCTGGAGTGATAAAAAAAATATGAGGCTTACACATTGCAAGCCCCTGAAAAGGTTGAGTATTGCTATACCTATACAGTGTATAGTACATAGTAGACATAGTACAGAGTAGTAGAGTGCAGTGATGGTAAAGCTACAAATTATAATTTGTTCAGTTTTCAAACCAGAAATGTGTGCTCAAAGGAGACTTAATTTTGGGAATGGCTGTTAAATGTGACTAGTCATGTTATCCTTGTCAGAACAATGCTAGAATTCAGAGGTGTAGTTTCCTTGTTTGATAGTTATGTAAGGACAGATAGAACATTCCTACTTGGGGACTTTCTCCTACTACCACTCTTGAAAAAGTCAGTATCTGCCCATATCTCCTCTTCCTTTGCAGGGAATGGCCTTTCCAAATAGGAAATCCTTAAATAGAAATGGGCTACAAGAAAGAAAAGTAACTATTGTCACATAGAACACTCACTGGGTACTTTGGTCCTCCAGATGTTCTTTAACAAGGAATGTCCTTGGGATGTATGATTTATTCTAACTGAGGGTTGAGCATGCACACCCAGACACAAGCTATAGAGGTCAGGCAGTGGTGACTAATATATACCTTTAACCCCAGGACTCAGGATTAAGAAGTAGAGGAATCTTTGTTACTTCAAGTCCTAAAAGAAATAGCTCACACAAAGGTAATCTCAGCACCTGGGATCACATGGCCTTTAACACCAGCAATAGAGAGGTAGAGACAGGAGGATTTTACTTGGGGGAGAAAGGAATAAAAGGCAGGAAGAGACAAGAACTGAGAGCTTTTTGTTTTTGAGAATTTGCAGAGACAGGATTGCCATTTCAGCTGGGGAGAGGTAAGATCTACTGGTTTGTCTGCATTGCCTCTCTTGTCTTCAGGTTGAACCCCAATATCAGTCTTTTAGTTCTTGTGTTACATTGGGGTTCTTCAAACACCATATCAGTCACCTGTTTTTAGGTAGCTGGTAGTTTTTGCTAACCTCAGGCCCATTTCTTTCTAAAACAGCATTTTGGGGGGTGGTTTCTTTTTCCTTAAAAAAAAAACCTTACATTACATACTAGTCCCAGTTACCTCTCCCATCCTCTGACTCCCTCCACCTTCTCCCCAATTTACCTACCATTCAATCCTCAAAGAGGGTGAGACCTCCCATGGGGAGTCAACAAAGTCTGTCACAATCACTTAAGGCAGGACAAAGTCCCCCACCCACTGCCCACCCTCCATATCTAGGCTGAGCAAGGTCTCCTTACAGAAGGGGAATTTGGTCCAAAAAGCAAATTCATGTACAATGGATAAATACTGGCTCCCTTGCTAGTGCCCCCACAAACTGTCCAAGCCATTCAACTGTCCCCTACATTCAGAGGGCCTAGTTTGGTCCTATGCATACAGTCTGGAGTCAGTGAGGTCCCACTAGCTAAGGTCAGATGTAAATAGTCATCTTCTAAAACAGTCTCACTACTGTCTCACAAAGGACTGCAAAAAAATGAACTCAGTTCTTCCTGGGCAAGCTGAGGTTTTCTTTAGGCCCAACACTTTATCTCTCATAACCATCTACTTATTAGGTAGTTGAATGCAAACACCCCTCTCTTTCAAACTCCTTTAGAAACTAAAAGACATCACCATGAAATTCTAATCAAGAAAGAGCCTCATCTGAGAAATGAATGGATATTAAAGGACAACTCAAAAGAAAGCTTCAGCATGAGGTATGTGGGGATAATCTGCTGAGAAAAAAAATGTTTGTATGATCATTCTAGCTGCTTCTAAATATTTAAAATATTTTTCCCATTTTGTTGTTTGGTTTTGTGAGATTTAGTTTTGTTTTGGTTTTGCTTTTGTTTTTGTTTTTTGAGGCAGGCACACTATGTGTTGGAGAGTGACCTTGAAAGCCTGGTACACCTGCCTCTGCTTCTGAAATGCTGACATTACAGGCATGCTCCATCAGGCTTGGCTATTTCTTCATCCCATGACATATTATTTCAAAAGGATATCTTTAATTTATTGATAATAAAACTATGAGAAAGAGTAAGTAAAATAACTGGGGCCCTTTGCAGAAATGTCTGAGTTTAGTTTTCAGCCCTCCTAGTGTAATGAGAACACTAACTACCTTTATCCTGGTTCCACAGAATATTGTTGTGTAAACATTTTGGATCATGACACATCCTCACAGGGAAAACTTAGGAATCTGCGTTTCAAGTATTTATAACAACTGGACCATTGAATTTTACTAATCTTTAGTAATGAAAGTTTTATGTAAGAAAACTTCCACACTGCTTATTCATGAAACTGTGTACTGTTAAACTCTGTGTTTTTCCATGATCTTCAAATCCCTCATTATTTCAATAAAGTTAAATTCTG
The DNA here is from genome assembly GCA_030556225.1 of Cricetiscus sungorus. NCBI lineage: Eukaryota > Metazoa > Chordata > Mammalia > Rodentia > Cricetidae > Cricetiscus > Cricetiscus sungorus. The sequence goes on along the minus strand of JANBXA010000600.1, from coordinate 2,105,010 downwards.
TAAAAGATTATTATATTTTTTAAAGTAACAACTTCCTTCCCTGTTTCTTTTGTCATCTTATCTCTTGAGATACTATTGCCTGGGATGAATCAGCATGTCTGTCTTTCTGCACAAGGCTCTAGGTATTCGCTCTATCATCACCAAAATAGTATCATCAATATAAATATCATCAATATAAGTATCATCAATAGTAAATACAAAAAGGGGTTGATATATTACTAACCCCACACAAAAATCATATCACACAAATAATATTAGGTGACAAACAAAGGAAGGTCTCAATGAACACTGATTTCATTAAGACTAAATAAGATTGTATAACCAAACAATGAGGTTGAGATAGAAAATGAATTGATGGTCATATCGCTCCTCCCATCACAGCATTTTTCTACTTCAGAGCAAAAATTGGCCAAAAATCCATCATAGCTACTGCACATAGTGGGTGACACTTGCTACATATATTTTTAGAATATAAAAGATAATGAGAATATGATGAGAACAGAGGTTGAATTTTGTATATCTTGGAGATAGAAGAAAGATATAATTAGTTAATACTCTCCAAGTTTATTTTTCACGTCGTTGCTCTTTATAGTTTTTTTTTAAGTACTAACCATATTGTGATAAACATAATCAAGCACTGTTTCTGTAAAAACCCTCATCTATATATGGAATTTAAGGCAAAGCATGGGAAAAAGAGACAGAGCCTCATGGCCCCTAGTTGACATGCTCTGATATATATATATATATATATATATATATATATATATGTATATATATATATATATATATATATATATATATGCTTGGGAGATTTTTCTTGCATTTCATTGTGATGAAAGATTTTGAATATACCCAAATGTATCATAAAAATAAACCATGGGATTTTCTGGTCTCACTGCTGGGAATTAAATAACCTTAGTTTTCAAACGTTCTTTGAAAATATTTTGTGGCATGAAAAAAATAGAGATGTTGTAAGAAAACTTTTACTTATATGAGTGATTTGTCACAAGAGAATAAAGCAAACTGAAGAGAGAAGCTGCTTTTACTTCTCAAATTGCATAATTTTTAAGCATCTCTGCTATGCTATTGGGACTCTAGTGTTTCTAAAAATAATACCTAGTAATATTTTCTGGTCTCTGTTGCATTATAGTTATAAAATATTTATTATGAGAATTAAATTCAATTGATTTTCAAAAAATGGAGTTAATAGCTCACTAAACAAGGAGAACAGAAACATGCTTCACAGTTTTATTTGCTCAGTTTAAGTTTTATTTTTTGGTTTAGCTTCTGTATTTTTCTTTGGTTTTATTATATTAAACACCTAAATTTGCATCATTTGTAACTGTTAAAGTTATGTATTTACCTACCAACACATAGGAAAGGTAAATGACCAAGTGTTATGGGTAACAAATATAAAGCAATGAAGAAAACAGGTAAAATGGCATCACCAGGGAGGAACTTTAAGAAGTAGAATTTACAAAGACAAATGTATATAGGTCAGTAACACAGAGAATGTTGGTGCCAAACCTAGTAGTTTGTCCTTATGTCTTAGTTAGGATGTCTATTGCTGTGTTAAAACACCATAACTTATACAAATTTGAAAGGAAATGGCTTATATCATCTATTGCCTCTTATACAATCATTCATGGAAGTCATGACAGGAACTCAGGAAAGGAAGCTGGAGCCAATATCCTATACAGAAGCTATCGGGGGTGCTGCTAAGTGGTTTGCTTCCGTTGTTTGCTCAGCCACTTTTACTAAAATACTCAGGGCCAACAGCATATCGTGCATATCATGCTGGCAGCTTTATCATTGGCATTCAGGAACACCTGCTCTCAGAACGAACAGTGGTATGTGTTTGCACACTCTTATGTATTTTGGCATCAGTCAAACCTCCGATTTGATATTTGAACTTTCAGCAACACAGACTTCCTCCCACTCTGTTCCACAGTGACCAGATGTGGAAGGAGGTAAAGGGCTTCTGTATTCATTCCCAGGTCTGTTGGAACATAAACTATGTTATTAGCAATTGTAAATCCAGAGTGCTATTAGAAAGTGTCTCTGATCCTAATCACTATCTTCAGGCAATGACCTAAAATATTTTCATATGTTTCTGAAAGGACCCCAGGATCAGATAGCAGATATCAAAGGCTTGCTGTTATGCCAATAAGTATGTGAAAAGTAGATGGTTAGAACAGCACATGCTCCGGCAGATGTAAAGTATACTTGGGTATGACAGTTCAACTTAAACCTAGAGTATTTATTTTAATTCAATACTTCAATCCAAGTCATTTCCATTGACTTTGTTATTAAATATAATTTCATAAATTACAGACTTGGAGACCTTTATTTGCCTAGGTTTTGGGGACTTTGGTGCAGTGTACACTCAGGTAAAATTTCATTCACAAGGAACTTTAATGTCATTCAAAGAAGGTATATAAATTTGAATTGAGAAGCAGAAAATACAATTACCTGAATTATGAGTATTATAAATGGCTTTATATTTGGATACCAAATGACCAAACACAGTGGTAACCAGGCATAGTGATAGGAATAATAGCAGGGAATGGAGCAGCACAAATTGATTAATGTATCAAAAGCTAAAGAAATTACATGATATCAAGAATTATTAGGAGCTCTTATGCTACAGTCTAATGCCATTTCTTCTGCAATGAAGAAAAATATCAGAGAACTGCTTTCAAAGTGGCTTTGAAGGCAAGAGAAAGCATATGAGCCTTCCTATAATTTGGAGAAATCAGTGCTATCTGCTACAAAAAAAAAGAAAGAAAAAGAATTTGAAACCTAAATTACTAGAAAAGGATTTAGACTTATAATGACAACATATCACGAAGTAGAGAAAACCAATCATAGTGTCACAGTGAACACTGAACAAATTGGAATACAGGGAACACATAGAGATATCCAAGGGATGAATTTCTCTCTAATAATATTTGATATTGTGTGTAATGCACGCAATTTATATAAGATTATGGTTCTACTATTACAGGAAATGAAGTATATGATCATTGCCTGTCTACATGTGTAAATGACTCACTATTATGTTCAAATAATACATCATAAAATAAAATGTAATACTATATACTCTTAGAGTTGAAGCCCTATTTATAGAAAAAAATCATACTTAGTGTTATAAAGATGATTGGATAATATTAACACCTAAATCATTCAGACAATTGTGTTACATTAGTTTAGCTTCATTAAAATATTTACTTTTAGAGTATATATGAGCTTAAATAGGATATTTCGTGTATTCACTTGGAATTTCCTTTAAAATGTGTTAATTCTTAATGCCAGGCTCATTGGTTCATATTTATTAACTTTGCAGAAAAATGTTGATTGCAAGGACAGCATGCATCACATAGTGAGACACTTCCAAAGAAGAAAAGAAAGTTAATTCTTTATTTTTTAGGTGAGAAGTACATTAAAGAATTTGTGTTTGTATTTATTCTGTTTTGAGTATCAATAATGTTTCAGTAAAACCCTAAAATCAGTGACTATTTTTATCAGTATTAAATGTACAGTGTGCAGGAAGAGGCAGAAACAAAGCTTAGACATAAAAGATGAAGAGCATGTTATCCACCAAGATGGAGTTTTAAAACATAAAAACAATGAAATTTTAAAACTCAGCTTCACATAATACTTATTAAAAGCATTAGGTTATGAATTTGATATTAACTTTAAAGGCAATTAAGTCATATGAACCCATTAACTGTTTTCCTTGGTGACTTAAAGATCAATGTTCCATTCATAGAACATTAAGAATAATTGTTTTACACATATTCTTTACTAACTGTGTTGGTAACTGACACATGTAAAAATTTTACTTCAGGGAGTGGAAAGGAAACTTCCTGAAAATTGGACTGTTTTGTTCTTACCTATTTTTTTTTTCGCACAAATCTATATATATGATATACGATAACAAATTTGGAAATACACAAAGAATAAATTAGAACGTAACCAAAATGATTATATTCTAAATAAATAGAAGTTTACTAAATACCTTAAGTTAAATTCAACCCTTTTTAATGATTTTATTGCTAAAACTTTTTAAGGATTTATTTTATTTTTGATTGTATGTGAATGGGGAGTGTGGGTGTGAGTGTACATGGTAAATGGGGGAAACCTAAATTCTCATGTAGCTGGAATTAAAAGCATTTATGAGCTACACAACCACCAGATATGGGTAATGGAAACTAAATAATTCCTTTGAAACAACAGCAAGTTCCCTTAACCTTAAAGCCATCACTGTATTCTCAACTGAAAGAATGTAAAGAAAGTTTTTTACTCTCAAATATTTTTCAGTTTATTTAAGTTTGATGTTGCTCATTTGTAGAAAGATATTACTTTTCAGCCTGAATCCATGATCAGTTGGTCTGCTTCTGAGCCCAATGTTTTTCTTCTTGAATTATATTCAGATGATATCAAGCAAAATGAATTAAGGATTATAAATCTTTTAAGAATATACTACATGGATAATTGACCCACTATCCATGCAAGACTGCTCTGAAACCCCACCAGCCTGATCTTTGACTCCCATCACTGGGCCCCGGCCAGAGTAGAGACTTCCTAGAGAGCTTGAACTACCCAGAGCTACAGACATTGAACTCCTGACCCACCCACCAGGCCACCAGAGGAATAGAAGACAGACAGGCAGACAGAGAGAGAGGGGGAGAGAGAGAGAGAGAGAGAGAGAGAGAGAGAGAGAGAGAGAGAGAGAGAGAGAGAGAGAGAGAGCCCACCTACACCCACTAGAAGAAGTAAGGGGAAGAGGGCAATACAAGAAAACACCTAACAATAGAAAGACAAGCATGACACCACCAGAATCTAGGGACTTTACACTAACTAGAACTGAACACCCCAAAACAGATGAAGCAAAAGAGAATGACTTAAAAAAATCTCCATGATAGAGGCCTTCAAAAACAATATGAGAAAATCCCTTAAAGAAATGAAAAAAAAAATGGAGAAATAGAGAAAAACAAGACCAGAAGGCCCTGCATATGTTTCCTACAAACCACAACTGATACAAAAAAATTGAAATAGTCCCTTGTATCTTATTAGACCACCATACTTTAAAGATGGAAATCAGCAACAATATAAATTGCAGAAACCCTACAAACTCATGGAAACTGAACAATGTGCAATTGCATCACACCTGGGTAAAGAAGAAACAAAGAAAGAAATTAAGGACTTCCTAAAATTCAAGAAGTATGAGGACACAACATATCTGAACTTATGGGATATCATGAAATACTGCCACAAATGCCTTCCCTGAAAATTATATTGATTAATAATTTATCTACCATCATAGAGTTCTCACCTAGTAGCTGATGGAAACAGAAGCAGACACCCACAGGTATCCACTGAGACAAACTGGAATCCAGATGCAGAGAGGGAGGACAAGACCAGGATACAGAAATTCACTCAAACAGCTGACCTGAACAAGGGGGAGATAATGGGCCCCCAGACGGATAGCTGGGAAACTGGCATTGGAACGACTCAGACCCCCTGAACATGGGTCTCAGTTAGAAGGCCTGGGCAGTCTAAAGGTCCTCTGACAGTGGATCCAGGAAGTATCCCTGGTGCACAAAGGGAGTTTGGAAGCACATTTCCCATGGAGGGATACTCCCTTAACCTAGAGCCAGGAGGGAGGGTCTAGTCCCTACTCCAAATGACTTGACATATTTTGTTGACCCCTCCTGGAAGGTACTACTCTCCCTGTGGAGTGGGGTGGGAATGACATGGGAATGTTGTCGAGGGCGGGGGGGGGCATGGGAGGGAGGGAAACAACGAGGGAGAGAAGAAAAGAGAACTGGGATCGATATGTAAAATAAATAAAAAATAGGAGGATCAAGGGTGATATACTGAAGGGGAAAATACATTCAATGTTTATAGTATGGAAAAATATTAAACAGATTAATTAAAATCTAATCAGCCAAAAATGTCTTATATATAAAGAAAAAATAGGAAGTTCACAATGACAATCATTATAAATATACCAGCACTTCAGTTAAATGTGAATCTTCATATAAGTTTCCAATTTATTAATGATGACATCAAATATTGATTGTAAGTATTATTTGTGAGCATTTTTCTCACTGTAGCACAAATAATCTTCACAGTATCTTTCAGAGCAAAGCTTATATTCTTTATTTCTTTCATTTGAAGTATAATAAGACCATAATGTGGATATTAACCATATTAGGAAGAAAATACCATAGTTTCACACACTTGATTGTGAATTTCGTTTGGAACACTGGATTAAAATTGCAATTATTTAAATATTTTTAAAGCATAATATTCACTATTTGGGATGTTCAATATATACCAATACTTTTCTGTTTCTGACAGGTGATTTGTGTCTAAACTACAGACATTTGTCTTTCAGTAACTAAAACATGTTCAATTTCAGTACATCACATAAAGTTGCAAAAGGTAAAAAGTATTTCCCTCATGTGAAAATCCTGCTTCTGTGCAATGTACATTCTTTGTAACACTGTGAATATGATGAGTTCACTTATTTATGTTAGCATGGGATGGTTTTTAGCCTCCTGAAACTTCAGTTCCAGGGAATGGGACACCTAATACTGGCCCCCAAGTGTAGCCTTACACACACCCCATACACAAAACCAAAAATAAAACAAAATTTAAAAATAATTATTTAAGCCAGGCAGTAGTGGCATGTCTTTAATCCAGCACTTGGGAGGCAGAGTCAGGCAGATCTTTATGAGTTTGAGACCAGCCTGGTCTACATGAGCTAGTTCCAGGACAGGCTCCAAAGATACACAGGGAAACCCTGTCTCAAAAAACTATAGTTACTTGGATATAAAGTAAATTATGAATAAATTATGTTTGGATCATAGTTTATGGTTATTTTAATGATATTGTGAAAATATCAAATTAAAAGGACATATTTCTAAGGCAATGTTCGTTTTATGCAAATATGTTTCACATACCCACAAAAAATGTTACTCTAATGATGATTAAGGAGAATTATTTTAATATACTTAAGCATATTCCTATGCATCATTTTCTGCTGCAAATAGCTTCTCAGTAGTTCCTTTATATACAGGCTTTACATTTGCAATACATTCAGCTTCAATTTTGTCATTGGTATGGGTTATAAGTGTTTTAGTGTTATATTCCTTCTGGCTCAACTCAGCTCTTTTTTATTATTCTGGAACAAATGGCAGAGATCTTCCATATGTGGGTAGGCACTTAATCCACTTTGAAGACTCATGTAAAAATAAAAGTAAAGTGAGATTATTCATTATATTATATAAATATGCTTTTCACAACATCATGGCTTTTCAGTAACTTACATACTGTGGATATATTCTTCATTTAGCCAACAGTTTTCTGTATTTATGCAAATAACAAGACTAGGTTTTCTGAATTATATTGATAAATAAAGAAGAATTCTCTTTGTGGCATATGAAACAGTATTTCAATCTTGTATATTGACCATTGCTTTCTGTACATAGAAAAGACAAACATCAAGCTAAGACCTGGCTCTAAATCCTGTCTTCTGATACCACAAAGAAACCTGACAGAGCACAACTTTTAAGTGTAATAAATTATGTTTAACATTCTGGCCTTGATATATGCCATGCTACAAGCTTTTCTGTCATTTCAGCAATACATGTACCTTTCAATCATCTTGGTTGATGAGTTTGCTCTCACAGTAATGTGACTCTTCTTTCTACTCTGTATATCTGGTACATTTCTGTAGCCCTTCCATATAAATTAATTCTTCTCAGTTCTAAATATGATTTTATTTTTACATTTGCTTTTAGACAAACTGGTGATCTTCCTAAGTAGTTTATTCACTCAGAATTTACTGAGTCTGTTCAACTGTTTGCACAGTTTACATACATTACTTCATTTAAAAAAGAAAACCCTTACTTTCCACATTTGTTGTCTGCCTTAGCTTAACAACTTTGCAGTGTCACAGTGTTACTTGTGTATAAGAGGCATGGGATTTTTTGAGGCTCTTATTAAATGTAAGATGTTACAAATGGAAGAACAATGATCTGGTAAATGCCTCAGTGAATGAGTAAGCTCCCAACAATCCTGACAACCTGAGTGAAAGAAGAGAGCTGAGCTGACACCCACCAATTTTTCACTGATCTTACATATGTGTCATGTAACTTCTGAACCCATATATATAAAAGTGTATAATAAATGTACACTCATATTTACACCACTACAACAGTGTAAAATTTAGAAACAAAATGGAAGAATAAAATATTTTTAAATCACCTCGTTTTAATTTTACATTTTTAAAGAACATATTGCGCAACAATTTTATCACTACTTGTGATCTACAATGAAACTCAAATTCTTAGAGTATGTCTACTTCCAGATCAATCCAGAGACATGCCAGATGAGACTGAACCATTTATCTAGTAATGTCAAGAATATAGAAAATAATAATTGCTAATGGAATCATGTCTAAAATTCTAAAATCAAACCAAACATATTATTATTGGCTACTCAAGATAATGTTTTTCTGGAAACAAGGGTACTAAGAAAAATCATTTGAATATTATCAAATATTTGTAATCTCATAAATATAAAATATAAGTAATATTTTAATTATGTTAGTAATATTGGCAACTGTTAGATACACCTGAAGCCACTTTAGCAGCCAGAAAACTATCAGAAAACAGAATAAATTGGGTCTTTATTTTGTTATTCTATATTTTGATAATCTAATTTTAAATAAACTATTGTTATATAAAAAATTTCAGTTATAAATGATGTAAAAAGAAACTAAATTAAGTCCTGGAATATTATCATTACCAACACTGAAATAGTGGGTATTTATTATAGCAGTTCTATCAATAATCATTATAGACATTATTAAAAACAAATAGAAAACATAAATAGAAAAACAAACCAAAGGCAGCCCAACACATGTATTACCTTCTTCATAATGGAAAAAGTACCTACAAAAAAAAAAAAAAGAGGATGAGGAGAAAGGAAGAAAGCAAGGAAGAAAGCTAAAGGAAGAGGCTCAAAGTATGGTGAAAGGTAAAATATTCTAACTAGGACCTGCAGTTAACCACTTGGAAACATTGAGATCTGTAACTTTTAGTCTGTTTCAAACCTAGAACCAGTGGTGCTAAAAGCTAACAAGAGAAATATTCAGAAGTCTTAATTTTTCTGTTGGAGTCGGGTGCCAAGAAAACACTGCTGTCCTAGTTGAACCATCATCCTTATTGCTTTCTGATGTCTGTTTTTTTTTCCTCATCCCACTGATAATTTCAGCTGATAGTGAAATCACCATTAGAGAATGAAACCCATCTTAGCTCTCCTGATGATACTAACCTTTGGTTCATCTGGAAATCCCTTGCAGGTATATCCAGAAATTTGTTTCACCGAATAACCACCCCAGTCAGTTGTTATATAACATTAGTCAAAGAATTTCATCTTTTTTCAATCTGAATAAAGATAATTGAATGACTAATGTTTCATCTATTTTATTTTTCTAAGAGATTATTATATCATTATTACATGTCTTAAAATATTCATGAACATATGTCTGTGTGACTACAATGGCCAGAAGAGAGGATCAGGTACCTTTGAGCTAGAGTCACAGATAGGTGTAAGTTCCTGACTTGGGTGATGGGAACCAAATCTGTGTCCTGTGGAAGAAAAATAAGCACAGTTGACCAATGAGATGTCTCCTCTCTCTTACTGGACTGTTTTTGTCCTGCCAGGTCCTGCCACCCTTCTCAGTCCTAAATAAGCACACAAAGACTTATATTAATTATTTAGCTGCTGGCCAATAGCTAGGGCTTATTGTCTAGTTCTATCTTAATGGTTAACCAATTTCTATTAATCTAAGTATTTCCACATGTTCTTTTCTTACCAGAGAAGGGCCTAGGCCATTTATTCATTTGGCAGCCTATATGGCATCTTTCCACCCACCCTCTGCCTACGTTTCCCAGAATTCTTCTAATATCCTAATCCTTCTATTGGCCAAACAGAGCTTTATTCATCAACCAATAAGAGAATCATATATACAAAAGTACATTCCCCCATCACTGTACTTTACTGCTTATTATAGCATTTGTTATGTACATATATTTATATTTTATAATGGTCATATATTAAAACATATCAAGGTATTCAATACAACAAAGACTCAAATCATATTAGAAAGATTTTACAAATCTTAGTACTTTTCCTTTTTAGATTACATTTTAAGAATTTGTCATGATTATCTATTTTTTTTAATTTAAGAATTTTGCTTGCATCCCTATAACCACACCATGCCCAAAAAGAATCCTCAGAGTCCAGAAGACATCAGTGAGAAGCCAGGAACACTACAATCTGTGTTGCTTAGAACCTTGTAAGTCTTCTCTGACAGAAATTTATGGCAAGGTAACACATGCCTGACACTGAGATTGTCATATAGTAACTCAACCTTCTGGGGATAGCATTGTTCACTAATACAAGGTGCTGTTGTCCAAACTCATGGTGGTGGTGGTAGTGGTGGGGGTGGGGTGGTGGTGGTGGTGGTGGTGGTGGTGTGTGTGTGTGTGTGTGTGTGTGTGTGTGTGTGTGTGTGTGTTAGGTTACATGCTAGTATAATTTCATGAAGCTTCTTGGTATTTGCTTAGTTTGGGGGAACTCATAGAGTATTTTCTTTTGTCTCCAATAGTTGCTCCTTGGTTTTCAAATCACATATGATCTATTATGCCTTTTTATTATACATTTTATTTGGATTCTAATATTATAAGTCCTCAAGTAACCTCTTCATGCACATTTCATCACTAACATTTGGTTCCACCTTTCAAATCTCTATCTCCACTGCTGTTTGAACCCTTTAATCTCTAAATTTCAATTTCTAACTGAATTTAACCTATGGTTTACTAGGCATGTACTTGTCAAATGCCCTGTTTCTAGTTTCCTAGCTTCCATATATACTCATGTTACATATCAAAACAAAAAACAAAACAAACAAAAACAAAAACAAAACAAAACAAAATTTTAACCCAGGACCTTCATATGACAAAGGAGAACATTTGGCATCTGTCTTTGGTGACCAAAGTGATCTCATTTAGTGTATTTCACTCCAGCAAGTTTCATGATTTCACATTTCCCCCATTGGGTGTACACACCACATTTTGACTTGTTACTGATCAGGTGGTGGACATTTACTTTAATTTCTTTTCTGAGTATTGTAGATAAAATAACAAACATAGTTGTGCTAATAAGTGTGTGATGAGATATAAAGTGTTTGTGTGTCTATACCCAGATGTGGTACAGCTGGATCATACAGCAAATCTGGTATTTCTGGTATTTCAGAACCCTCCAGATGTATTTCCACTATAGTTTTATTAGTTCTTACTTATATCAATAATTTTTAAGAGTTCCCCCTTTTCTACTTCTAAGCCAGATATTGTCTTTCATATTCCTTATGATGGTCATGATAGTCATACAATTTTAATATATATTTACATAATGACTAATGCTATGGAACACATTTGATTGTGTTTATAAGCCTTTTTTATTTTTTACTTGAGAACAGTTTAGTAACAATTCCCATTTTTTAATTGGGTTTTCTTGGTATTATGTTTGTTGTTGTTTGAGCCCTTTGTATATTTTAAACACTAATATACACACTAATCTAACTTATGTGAGAAATATAGATGATATTTTTCTCTCATTATATGGACTATCTCTTCACCAATTTACAATTTTCTTGGTTTCAGAGGATCTCATCTTGCCAATTATGACTCTTATTTCTTACTTTACCTAAGTCCTATCTAGAAAGCTCTTACTCTGCCTGCATGTTAAGGTATGCACTCTAATTTTTCCACTTCAATCATAATTTTATTTCTCAAGAAAATCATATACTTTCTATAAATACTTAATAATATGGTACATTATTTTTAATAATGAATATAATGTTTTTATGTTCCATAATGATATATGTATACTATTATTGTTCTTCAAAGGACATAAAAGTTTAATTCTATAAATTTGTTTGAATACTCAGAAGCAGTATTTATATAGAATAAAATTTTTATGTGCTTTTATTGTTTCTAATAAATTCATTATGAAAAAAATAGAGAAATACTATGTTCATGAAATTCCTAGATGTGAACATAATTTACCTATGTATGCCTTTAAAATTTCTATTTTATATTTTTTCTCATTTCACTATATAATATATAGTATGCCAATTAATAATGGTTGCCCTTCTTTCTGTTATAAGATAGGTATTTACAAATGCAACTTGAAAATGATTATAACTACATTTTTAGATGCTTCCAACAGACTTAAAATACCTCACCATGTGGTTTAGTAACATATGCCTTTCTTAAAAGTAAAATCAGGATATGAACTTATAAGTCTGTAAATCGTAATGATTCTTACAAAATAAAAATTTCTCTTTTATTAAATACTTTATTAAATCCATTAATGAGGCAAGCAACTATGTACAAGATAGCTTGATTGTAGGCAAATCCAAATTACAACCCTTGAATTGCCTAGTAAAGTTCAGTGAAATGAATTTACAAATGCATGTAAATAGGCATGAGGTTTGTCAAGATACATAATATAATAATCAAACGTGTCACTTGATATAATTAAAATTTTTAAAGAGGAGAAGAAATCATTTACACTGCACCCATTTCATACATATACAAAATAAAACAATTTAAAGAAGTCTAATTCAATAGTAAAATAGTAACAATAAATAGGCAAATTCCCTCTACATTTAGGTGGGTCTAGATTGAAAGAATCCTGCCAGGAAGCATTTTCACAATGTTTTCTGTGGTACCACTGAACCTCTCTGATGATAATAGTTTTACACACACACACACACACACACACACACACACACACACACACACACACACACACACTTTTATCACAAAATCAACCTTATTTGATTTATTGTGGTTGTTCCTATAAATATACTAAGAATGATAATCATCTCACAGACTGTTTAAGTATTATTGTTTTCATTTTGTAACTAAGAAGACCACAAAACTCACTATTGTTTAGAACTTTCCACAAAATATCTCAAACTGAATTGAAGACAATTTATACAAGAAAATAGAAAAGTTATTCCTTTATAATCCTATTTATGGGTTATCTTTGATAACCAAAATTCATTTTGTTTAATTATCTCATCTTGCTTTAGTTTTGGTATGTGGTATATATCAGGAAATTTGTTCATTTCTTTTAGGTTTTTCAAATTTTTGGCATACATGTTTTTGAAATATGGCTTAATGATTCTCTAGATTTCCCAAGTGTATGTTGTTACATCTCTCCTTTTGTTTTTGGATGGATGGATATTCCATCTCTGCCTTTTTGTTAGTATGGATACGGGTTTGTCTATTTTATTAATTTTTTCAAGAACCAACTCTTTGTTTTCTTGATTCTTTGTTTGGTTCTCATTGTTTATATTTCAATGATTTCATCCCTGAGTTTGATTATTTCCTGCGATTTCACCCTCTTGGGTGAGCTTGCTGCTTTTAGTTCTAGAGCTTTCAGGTGTGCTGTTAAGTCACTAATATAGTATTTCTCCAAATTCTTTATTTTTTAACTTATGTTTCTTATTTTACATATCCTAATTCCCTCTCCTCCCTCCCATGCTCCCATCCCTCCCTCCAATTCCATTCCCAACCCACTCCAAATGGAAGGTAATGCCTTCCAGTAGGGATAAAACAAATTTGTCAAGTTATTTGGAGAAAGGTCTAGGCCCTCCTTCCTGCCTCTAGGCTAAGGGAGTATCCCTCCATGAGAAATGTGCTCACAAAGTACTTTTGTGCACTAGGGATATATCCTGGTTCCACTGTCAGTGGTTCCGTAGACTGCCCAGGCCTTCTAACCAAAGATTTGTACAAATTCTTTATGAAGGCACTTAATGCTTGAACTTTCCTCTTATAACTTCTTTCATTGAGTACCTTAAGTTTAGGTACATTGCACATTCCTTTTCATGAACCTGAGTGTTAATTACTTTATTTCTTCCTTGACCTAGTGCTGATTCAGTTGAGAGTTGCTGTTTCCATGAGTTTGCAGGGTTTCTATGGTTTGTGTTATTGTTGAACTACAATTTTAATCCATAGTGACCTGAAAAGCTACAGAGGTAATTGTAATATTTTGTATATGTTAAGACTTGTAGATATATTTTAGGTACATTTGAGTCATAAAATATGTTAGGTCCACCATTTCTCTCTTTAGTTTGTGTCTGAAGTATCTGGTAAAGAATTATTTTAAAAAGAAATATACAGATTTCTCACTTGTCATATATTATGTTGAACATAGTAATTGAAAAAGGGAGGTCATATTATCAGGTCAAAGATATTTATGAGTAGAATTTTAGCTTCATATGAATGTGAAATAAAATGAATATAGAAGTAATCACTGGTAAAAATAAGTGGGTGATAACCATAAAGTAATAAACAATAGCATCATTTACATTCAGAAAAAACAACACACACTATTGTAAAATTATTTACAATTCATTTCAAATATAAAGAACACACAAAATTCCTTTAGAACCAGAGAATGGAGAAATTAAAGTACACAATAAATCTCAACTCTCATTATTCTTAAATTAGTAATAAAAATACATTAAAATGGGAATCTTTATGTTGGTCTCATTTTGCCCTTTCAAAGCATGTTTTCCAGTGTAAGTTTATCTATACTTATTTACTCAAGAGTTTTACTTTACTTTAAACAGTAGAGATTTTAGATGTTCTTATATTTTTCATTAATTTTGTTATGTATATTTGGATGTGACATTTGTTACAAGTTTTTAAAATATATTTCATCTATAATTCTCCTAGATTCCAGATATAAGACAATATTCTCATTTCCTCACTCTTGTTTGTAAATATATACAATTAAAAAAATTATTTTTTACACATTTAACATATTGAACAAGAAGAACACACTTCACCATGGTAACTTCATTATTCATATTACTAACTCATACTACATGAGCATTATGGGTTTTAGTCTATTATTGTATTCCTTATATTTTCAAAAATATGGATGCTTTTGCCCTTTCAAAATAAATGATTAAATGTTATCAAAAAAAATGCTATCATATATGGCACTTTATGCTATTTATAAATGATCATTGTAGAAAGTTATTTTTCTTCTCTATTATTTTTGAATGTGAATATTTTGTGTTCTTTAAAGCTTTAGAATGTAAATCAGAGCCATTTGCTTTCTCAAGGCTTTTTCTCATTTCATTATAAGAAGTGTTTTATGTTAATAATTTATTTGATGGGAGAAATAATTGAATCTTTAAAATATATATGATGCCTTGGGAAATTCCTACACTGCAGTTATGTTCCTTTTCTAATAAATAAGCAAAACATGACAGTACATAATTTTGTACAAGAAACCAAACACTTCTATTTTAATCAGTTCAACTCTATTTCCTTGTTTATTTAATATAATCTTATTATATGTATTAAATATATTAAAACTGGTGCTTCTGTGCTATATTTAATTTCTCTAACATAAAATGTTTTGATCTCGCTATTGTGACAAGATCACATTCACTGTTTATGTTGAATGCAATTGTTCTGTAATGAATTCTATTTCATTATTAAAGTAAGTTCATCATTGAACTTACATGTGATAATAATGATATTGCTAGTAACTTTAATGATACCATGCACCTTACAGGATATTCTTAACATTTCAGTGTCTAATGGCAAACATAACCTCACAAGTGATCAGATTGGAGCCAATTTCAACTTTCTTTGCAAACCCTGTGGAGGAAGTGCAACACTGCTTCTGTTGTTCTCTTATAGAGAGTTCTTGTTCTGCCAGGTAAGCAGAAGTTAGGTTGTGAAACTAGGTTAGCACATCTGACTTTGAATTATGTAACTACTGGTGTTTTTATTTTGCTGCAGCTATTGCGTAAGAAACACAAACATGAGACTCAGCACCCACGTGGAGTTTATTGAGAGAGGAGAGAGAACGGGGGAGGTAGGTGGTGGCCAACCAAAAGTAGAGAGAGAGAGAGACAGAGAGAGAGCAGAGAGAGAGGAGAGAGAGAGAGAGAGAGAGAGAGAGAGAGAGAGAGAGAGAGAGAGAGAGAGAGGGAGGGAGGGAGGGAGGGAGAGAGAGAGAGAGAGAGAGAGAGAGAGAGAGAGAGAGAGAGAGAGAGAGAGATACAGAGATGTGCTTGGCCTGCTTGATTTAAAAGGGGGCTTGCACATGCATAACTGTGTCCCCTGAACAGCCAGGTAAAAGCTTGAGCAGCCAGGTAAAGCCTGACATAGGGATGTCTTGGCCATGAGCATACTGCGCATCATTAGAGGCGGGGTCAGCAGAATGTTAAGTCCCAACATTCCTACCTCGTATTATTATTAAAAGGTTGTGGTTGGGCATGGCCCAAAGGGGTCTGGAGACTACAGGTTCCCAACAACGGGAAACATTCATAAATATTTCTAACTTCAATTAGGTTAAGTGAAGATTATTTTTTATGTTAAATATTCTTTTTTTATTAATTCCTTTTTCCTTTTTCTTTTTTATATCCTGATCTCAGTTTCCCCTCCCATTCCCTCCCTGTTGAGCTGGCTTTTGGAAACCTTGCTTTGTCCAGCCTTGATGCAGGGTATGCACTTACTCCTGCCTCAACTTAATTCTAGATTTTATATTTGTAGCAATAACTGTATAGGAAGAAACCCAGAATTCTCTTGATCTGTACTGTGTGGTTGGTATGTTTGTGTAGTCTCTCTGTGTATGTATTTTTCTGTGTGTGCTGAGATGGCTCAGGCGTTAAAGGCTAGGCACACAAAAAATATAAACAGTGATGATTATTTTTAAGTATTTCCATGTGGTTTACAAAATGGGTTCTTAACTAATTTTTATCTATGATCAAAATGAATTGGAAGCATTATTACTATTTTAGCAATTAAAGAAAGAACTACAAAAGTAACTTTGATAGTAGGTAATGTGGGAGTGCCCAGGGGAGGCTAATTACCAGAATTCCCCATGTTTCTGGTCTTCAAAACTGAAAACTTATTTCGTAGGAAAAATTTTAAAACTACTTTATAACAAAATTATAAAAGCATTGTCAGATATATTTTATATATGCTACAATGATGCATTGCAAAATGAATTCATTTGTTTTGTTTATTATAAGGGAGTCTCAGTATGTTGCTCAGGCTAACTTCAAATGCTTAATCCTGACTCACTTTACTCTTGAGTGCTTTGATGA
The DNA here is from genome assembly GCA_030556225.1 of Cricetiscus sungorus. NCBI lineage: Eukaryota > Metazoa > Chordata > Mammalia > Rodentia > Cricetidae > Cricetiscus > Cricetiscus sungorus. The sequence goes on along the minus strand of JANBXA010000600.1, from coordinate 2,087,780 downwards.
CAAATTAGACACAGCTTTTTGAAACTTATTTAAAGAAATTAAAACCTTGGAAGAAATTTTGGTGAAATTGTTCTAAGACTATTGAAATAAGAGTTGTTTTAAGTCAAAAATAATTATAAATAGCCACAATAGAAGATATTAGCTCTCCACATCTCATACTCTAAAAGAAGCAATAGGAACCATGAGAGTATGTGAAGGAATTCAAGAAATATTAGAGTAGAAATGTCAAGTTTATTTAGAAAAATAAGCTGGGCTTAGGGACACCTGGAAAGCTGGACTGGGACATGATAAATGGAGCATCAAAGAACTATTGTTGCAAACTGGGAATATTATAAATTTAAAATGAAAATGTAAGTATTAACCAGAAAATAAAACAGATAAATGACTAAAAAAAATATGCCAAAACAATTAGATTCTAGAATTATTGTGCATAACATTAACACATATTTTAATTATTTAAGAAACTAATACATTTTGTGCTATTTAAATCATTGTATAACAATAAGAAAGGCTTTGTTGCTTTGTGAGTATTGTAGATTTCTATCAGAACTATGGTCAGATTGTCAGTGTTTACATATCCTGAATAATCTGGATGGAGATGATAGTAAAATAAAAAGTAAGTCATCAACATGTTTCCCCAAAACCCTGGTAACATTAACACATATTTAAAAAATTCTATTCACATATGTTGAGGATGAAATTAACCTGTCATGTATGGTTGTTTACATAGCTATTGACAGTACAGAAGAAAATACTTCAAAGTAGAGGTGAGAATATTTAATTGAGAAACAGGAGGTATTATAAGAATATAGTATTTCTATATTCTTCATATAGACATACACAAACTCACATTCATATGAGTGCAACTATAAGGAGCAGCAGAGAACATTTATAATTTTCAGATTTCTATGTCATTGATATTGTACAGGAAGGGAAGCTAAGGTATTTTCTCTAGGAGATCTCCAATTACTATTCTATTTCTGAACTTTATTTACTTATATATTTATTATTTTTTCTTACTTTACATATAGATCCCAATTCCTTCTCCTTCCCTTTCTTCTTTAGTCTCTCCCTCCCTTCCATGCTCCTGACACCCCCTCTCATTCCATCCCCAACACACTACACAGGGAGGGTGATCCCTACACAGGAGTACATCCTGGTTCCACTTTCAGACATCCCTCAGTCTGTACAGGCCTTCTGATGGAGACCCACTTTCGCATTACACCTTCTGTCACTACCACAGTTATTAGTGATGAAAAACATGTTTTAAAAAGGATTTATTTTCTTAGGAATGAACCTGATAATTTCTGCCCAGGCTCTTGAGAGTTGTCTGGTGTTATGTGTGTATGCTACCAGGGATTTTGGAATCATTTCTGCCTGAGACTTTTATTGTGTCTCAGGAAATGCAATGAATAAGTAAAAGAATAAACCGATTAATAAAGAATATAGGTATCATGTAGTAACGATCAGCTCTGCTGCCTGTCTGGGCTGTTTCTGATCTTGATGTGACTGCCAATTAATCCATGGGCAGAGTGTGAACGTGAGAGGGAAAGGGAACTGAGTATGGTATGTAAAATGAGATTATTTTAAAAATAACAAATAATAAAAAGAAAACAGTGTTCAATATCAAAAAATAAAAAAGAAAGGAAGGAAAGAAAGAATAAAAGAAAGAAAGTAAGTAAAAAAGAAAAGTTTCTTCCACAACTTTCCAGGAAGGAACTGTATTTTAATGGCAAACTGGTTAGCAGACAGCGTGTTCCCTGTGTGGTATCACAGAGATCAGTGACACCATTTGAGGACAAAGAGTGGAGGACTGCTTGGTTTAGTCCCTCCCAAATAAGCAGTGGAGTTGATCTGGGACCACAGCTGCTGGTTTGTCATCAAAAATATGAAGTTGTCAAAGTCACTATGGCTAAGAATGGCATAAGTGGATTTATGTTTGTGAATATCAGAGGACTGTGAGTATTTTGCAGCATCTCAGAAAGACCTCGCTGCCTGGCTCACTTCTCTGATAGAACTCCAGAGGCACATACATAGCATGTTTCTAAATGTACTCTGTTAGACTGCTGTATAGTTTCACCCTCATTAGAAATGGTTGCATCCCTTCAATGAGGAACAGAGACATTAAGTGGGGCAAGGCTGCTGCTTTTCAGCATCTCACACTGATGGAAAGTGAGGTAAAGGGTTTTTGGAACCCAAAGTTTGTTGATTCCTGTTGGTTCTCCATAACTAATTGTGGTAGAAGAAATAATAATGTTAGGTCTTCTTTTCTCTTCTCTTTAATATGAAAGCAGGTTAGGAAAGAGATACCCTCATTTCAAATGGGTGTAGCCCAAGGCTCTTTAGAACACAAACACTATGACAAAGACAAAATATATGAAAGCATGCTAGACTCTGCCATTGGGTCACCTCTCTGTGCCCTTGCCTCATTAACTGTTTACAGTGTACACCATATGCTTTGTGTTGATATGACTTGGGGGTTGGATTGAACAGCTATGTATAAAACTTATGGACCCGACCTAAGACCAAGAGAGGGCTGCGTAGCATATGTATTAGCCTTTGTTGTAGTAATAAGATCTGATGTCATAGGACTGTAAGTCAGAAGCTTGTATATAGAGGAGGCACTGAAAAATTCATCTTCTTTAAAATATTTCATGAAAAAAAGGAATAAATACAACATTAAATCCAGTCAGTTAAAATTTATTTTTATTGTTACTGAGAAACTTCAATAAAAAGAATGAGATCTATGAAGGTTTCCAAAAAGGATACTAGAAAACTCTTTGCATTCTATACTTAGATGGAATTAATTGAGACTCATTGAAAATATATTTGGAAATAACTAGTCTGTGGTGATATTTATGGTTTATTAAACCTTTCCTGACGATTTAGAAAGCAAAGTCAGCCACAAGCCATAGAAGCCAGGCGTACACCTTTAATTCTCAGCAACCAAAAGTTAGGAAGTGGTGGTGCACAACTTTAATCCTAGGACTCAGTATGAAGAGGTAGATGAATCTCTGTGAATCCAAGGAAACCCAGGGTTACATTAGAGTGCATCAGTCTAAAAGAGAACTAAAGCTCACACCTTTAACCCCAGGACTAGTGAGAGGTATTAAAGACAGAAACAGGGTCAATATGAGGCATTCATTCTCCAGCCATGTTAAGAATAGGAATGTCCCAGTCCTGTTACAGATAAGAGCTTGGCTAATTTACTTCCCTGATCTTTAGGCAAGATTTAATAAACCATAAATAACAAATCACCACAAGTGTCCCATGCTTGGCTGATCTTTCTGCTGCCCAAACACACATCTGTCCCTGCTCATCCAGAGACTGTTAACTGTGTTCATGAGCCATGCTTCAGTCAAGGTTTTGCCTGGAAAAGGGAAAGGCAGCACAAGTCTGGAACTGATATTTAAACAGTTATCAGTGAGGTTGGGTCTGCTGATTTCTAATCTCTAAAAGCAAACTGCTGCAGTGTCACCTGCCTTGATTGACTTTTAGCCTTCATTCTGCTTCTGTCAAGTAGAGAATTCTATCTTGTAAACTTTTTAATTAGATTCAAATTTTTATTTTTGTCGTATTCTTCTGCCCTTTGTTGACCCTGCTGGCCTCAGTATAGGTCAGTATAGGGCTTGGGAATTATATTTTCTGATTCAGTAGAGGCAGGTGGAGAGGTATCAAAAGAGCAAACTTCTTTCATCCTTTCTCATTCCTTATACCCAAAGGGCATTTTAGTGAGATAAGATGCTAAGTACAGGGCACACCCATTAAGTTTATGGACTTTGCCTTGACAGGAAGATTCTATGAAAAACCTGGGCCACAGTTTACAAAACCAACCCATAGAACTATGACTTTTTTCTGTTCTCCTCATAGTCTTTAGCTATTTAGAGTACCAGTATATCACTGTGATGGGTGGCAGAATAGAGGACTGATAAAGATGAGAACATTGAACACAGACCGTACTAGAAGCTACTGTGATTACTGAATGTCCAAATATATTCTCCCATTACTGTTAACACTAAGCTGATACACTTTAAAAGTGTTTTCTAGGGACTTGAAACAATAGCTTGTTAAAACAATTATTGGTTGGTGAAAATAAGGCAAGTACCCTTTTTGGGGGGGCAGGGCAATGACTTGACAGTAGAACACATTGTCACCCACAGATTCTGTACAAAACTGATCAGGAAATCCATCTCTGAAGACGTCTGTTCTTTCAAGTCCATCTGAGAACCATAGTCCTGTTCTACAGGGCCAGGCACAGGTGGAGACTAATATTAACTTGGCAATTTACTATATGGACTCCTTCCCAAAAATAAAAGCTTTTTCCTTTTCAAAATATTGGTGTTTAGATATGATATGTTTATTTCTGTAATAGTACAAAGAGAAAAACAAGATTTATAATACTATGATACATATTTTTAAGCTTTTTACATTACAGGAAAGATAAATTAAGGAATTCATTTTGAAATATGTGACAGTAGATAAAATATAAAATTTGATTGTGAAAGGAAGAGAATGTGTAGTATTAAGTGAGGCATTTATACATTACTAATTTCTATTCTGAAAACTAATTATCATGATTAGTTGAAAATATTCCCTTCCCATGATATTATTATTTTTTTCCATAGTGACTATTTCAAGGGAATAGATTATCACATAACTGCCAATGATCAGACCTGTGATCTATAATTATGAGGCAAATTTTCCAAAAAGGAAACATCCTTCTAGCATATTTACAACAGTATCTATGCTTGTGTAAGCTCTGGCTCCTAGGAGAAAACAAATTCAAAGTTACTTCAAAAGCTGTTTTCTGAGATTACACATGTAGGGTTCGATCAGTTTAAGGTTCCTAGGTATATATGTATGTATATGAGTAATTTATAGACTATTAAATCCAGATATACAACAAAAATATAAAATATATAACACTGAAAATTAATTTTATTCTTTTGGGAATTATTTATTCCTCATTATTCAACAGAAAATTAGACAAAGGGTTAAGTACAACAGATACAAACACTAGAACAACAGCAGAGTTGTTTAATATGCAGACCCAGTAGCAGTTTTCTCAAAATCTAACTCTAACCAAATATGGAGATTGGCACATTAAAATGTTCACTTACTTACAGCATTTTAATTAAAGCAAGTTCAGGGGAGAAATCTAATTTTCACAGACATCAGTCATCTGTAAAATCCCTCGAGTTTGCTGAATGCAAATTCACTTTAAAAAATACATGCCAAAAGATAGGTAATGTATAAGAGCTGTCCCAGTAGTCACTAAATTCTCTGTCTGTTCATGGATGGGCAATTTTAATTTTTAAATGCATTTTCTAAGTTACTAATTTCTCATTTATTTCAGCCTAATTTCAGAATTATTAGTGCACATACAAGGTTTCTTATGAATCTCTCCAACAGCCTAGAAAAAAATTTTCTATGACACTCAAACACACACACACACACACACACACACACACACACACACACACACACACACTAATAGTGATTGGACAATTTGAAATGTAGTAAAATGGAGATGAGTTTGAGAGAAGCAAATACAAACTAAAGAAAATACAAATTAAGCAATGAAACTTTTGTATAACATAAGATATCTTTCTCCCAAGTGGCACCAGATCATTGAGAGGAAAACAATCCTTTATCAAAGAGGTTTAAAATAATTAGTTTGTTTTGGTTTTCTTTTACTATTGTCTTCCCTACAAATAATAAGTGAAATGTAAATATAAATACCAATTGCTGAGTTAAAAGAAAAAAGTTGTCCTAGATCTGATGATATCCATTTTTAGTAGTCTGAATAACCCCAATGGGGCCAGCTAACACTTGATAGAAAATAGAAGTGTCATGCCTTCTGCCTTGCTCCAGATATACAGGTTTTCCTGGTATATTTGAGTTCTTCTTCTCATGTTAATTTAAATAAAATTGTACTTGAACATGAAAGTACAACAGATTATCTATGTGTTGAATCCATATGTTTAAGAGAACATCTAAACAAGGGACAATTACTCCAACAACATTTCAGACATTTCTTATTGTTCATGGACAAAATCCTCAGATTTTTATGTCTTTGTAGATATCCTTCCATCCCAAGGATTACTCCACACAACTTCACTAAGTGGACTTTCCCAATGGTAGTTGCTCCGAAATCTGTCCCCCTGCTGTTGTGATGCCAATTGGAGAATTAACTTCTTCACAAATAAAGAACACTCATATGTGCAAACTAGATTGGAGCTCCTTGAAAGCAAAAGAAACTGTAATCAAGTTTTACATCCAGGAAATAACAAACTAGTAGTCGCATACTAAGTTTCTATATTTCAAATATTTCTTTCATGTTTATGAGTATATATGTAAGAATATGCATATGAACCACATGTGTACTACCCCAGCAGAAGCCATAAGAGAACAGAGGAGTTTGAGGCTATTGTGAGTTACTGTATGGGTGCCAGGAACGAAACCTATCCTTTCCAAAAACAAAAATGAGTGTAATTAACTGTTGAGCCATGCCATTCGCCCCATTAGTTCTTAGTAGATTTCACATTAATAGGAAAAATAACTTAAATTAATGTCTATCAAAATGAAAATGACTTGAGCTCATAGGATTAAGTATTCATGTATGTGAGAAGTATCTTTCTAGCATGTCAAAGGAACAGAACAGATTTTTTAAAAATAAACAATCTTATTTTTACACACAAATCCCAATTTCCTCTACTTATAACCCTCCCATTTTCCCCATTATCTCCCAATCTCCCCATCTCCTCATGACAACCCCCAACCACTTAACAGAGAGGGTAAGGCCTCTCATTAATGATCATCAAAGTCTGTCATATCATTTAGGACAGGTCCTATACCCTTCCTCCTGTATCTATGCTAAGAGAGTATCCCTCCATAGGGAATGGACTCCAAAAGTCCATTCACACACTAGGGATAAATACTGGTTCCATGCCAGTGGCCCCACCGCCAGGCCAGACCTCCCATCTAACACCACATTCAGGGGCCTGGTTCAGTCTTACATTGGTTCCCCAACTGTCATTCTGAGGTTTGTGAGCTTAGTTCAGCTGTTTCTTTGGCTTTACCAAGCTTAGTTTTGATCACTTTGTACATTACTTCTCCCTCTCTACAACCTAAATGCTCCTCAACCTAAGAATTGATAAAGATATTGTGGTACATTTACACCATAAAAACAATGACATCTTGAAATTCACAGGCAAATGGATGGAACTAGAAGAAACCATTCTGAGTAAGGTAACCCAGACTCAGAAAGACAAACATGGTGTGTACTCACTTATAAATGGATATTAGACATAGAACAAAGGCTAACCAGCCTACCACACACAACCCCAGAGAAGCTAGGAAACAAGGAGGACCTTAAAGGAGACATTCATGGACAACACCCACCCACTCCCAAAAGGGGAAGGACACAAGGTCTCCAGAGTAAATTTCGCTCATGAGGGATGGGAAATTGAGGTAGGAGAATGCAGAAGGAAGAAAATTAGAGGAGAGGAGAACATGAGGGATCAGGAATTTCCAGTTGGAGGAAGAACAGAAAAGGAGACCAAGAAAAGACATGCCTTGGTAGAGGTAGCTATTATGGGCTTAAGGAGAAATCTGGCATTAGGAAATTCTCCAGGAATCCACAAGGAGGACCCCAATTAAGAATCTAAGCAATAGTGGAGAGGCTACTTTAGATGCCCCTCCCCTATAATGAGATTGATGACTATCATGAATGCTATTATCAAGCCTTCTTCCAGTAGCTGATGGAAGCAGAATCAGAGATTCACAGCCAAAAACTGATCACATTGCTTTTTTTTTAATGTACATGACACCAAATTAGTACTTGCTACACTTTCATTACCTTTAAGTCATGAAAAGAGATTGTAATTCCTATATAGTCACTTAATAACGGTTTGAAAACTAATATACTCAGAATATAATGTCTAAGTTTTATTTATATGACAGAATAGAGCTTAAGCAATTCATGGTTTCCCCACATAGTGACCAAATAATGTTGCATTCTTAATATAATGGCATTGTGTTCCTTTATTAATACCATTATAACATGTTAAATGTGCTTTAAATACATTTAAATGATTAAATGAAAAGCTACCTGAAGATTTGAAAGAACATAATACATAATCATTACCAGTAATACCAAATGATAATATCACTAAGTTTTTAACTCTTGTGCATTGTGTTTGATGTTAATGTGAACATTTCTTTTCTTAATTAATTCCACTTTATTTAAAATTTCACCTTTCTAAATTAATTCCACTTTATTTAAAATCTCACTTTTGAAGTAAATTCTTGTGCATATACATTATTATGAACTGTGAACATGTGAAGTGTGTGCCATGTGCCTTTCTTCAGTGATATGAGCTTAATTAAAACAAAGGAAAGAACACATATCTTTTATGATAATGATGTGTAAATTTGGAAAGAACATGACAATCTAAATAAATGGCATTTTCAACATGGTCACTTAAGAGCAGTTATAATGGGGAAACATAATAACAAACAGGAAGTCTACAATGCAGTAGTTATTATATCAGAGTTCAATCAAATTATGTAAAAGCCAACATTTTTAGGGTCATTCTTATCATAGTTAAACGGGTAACAACACATGTACAGTCATGCTCCTCACCAACAGCATTTATATGACATGTTATACTGAGACACTGGATAAGTAAGAGGTCAACTATGAACTGTCCCTAGCAATCCTTAGGGCATCTATGATATATATATATATATATATATATATATATATATATATATGTAATCATAGTTAAGAAATTTATTTTTTACTGGAGACCAAATGATATAGTGTCCTAAGCCAGCTGTATTATATGAATTTATTAACACCATTATTACATATGAAATATACATTCAAAACAAAAGTCAAACAGCTAAATGGCAAATTATCTGATGGGAGATGTCATTCTGTAATATGTTTCTCATATTGGTTAATGGATAAAAGGAGACAGGAAGGAAGGGAGGGAGGAAGGAAGGAAGGGAGGAAGGGAGGGAGAGGGAGCTGGGATTGATATGTAAAATAAAAATAAGAAAATAAAAAATAAAGATGGAAAGCACAAAAATGAGTCTGGATACTATATGCTATTCTGTTGTCTTTGACTCCTGAGGAAATAGCAACAACTGTTAAAGTATATATTGCTGGATTAATCCAACTTATATATTTTAAAATTGTTTTGACTTCAAAATTTAAGTCTAAGGACAGGTCACTGGGGAAAAGTATTTCAATTTTTGTTTCCACAGAAAAAGAACAGCTGTGGATTCTTTTAAACTAATGTGGTTTGATCAAGCCCAACCCCCTGACACAGTATCCCATGTAATCCTACATTCAAAACAGTTGGGACAAGGCTACAGCCATGATTTCTCTATCTTCTTAGGACCACCATGACAGTGTCCCCTACCAGCAGGAAGCAGTTTGGAAAGAAAAACGCTCAGTTTCACAAATATTGTTTATAAATGCTTGTTTTCATTTAAATGGGGTTGGTTCTAAATGGTTAATAATCACAACAATTTTTTTAAGAGGTAAAAAGGGGATTGTGGTATAGATAAGAATACTTTGTTTTTAAACGGATTTTCATTTATTGATACAAATTTAAGGTCAATAATTAGATATGTATTTTCTCTTGTTTAGGTATTGTGTTTACATAGCTCATTTAAAAATATAATGTATAATTTAGTACAGATTTTAGATAGTACCTACATTAATCAAAACATTAGTTAGGTTTTACCTCTGATAGTCAAAACTTAGAGTTAAGTTAATTAGGTTTCCAAAATGTTTTTGACATGAACAGCCATTCCTCAAACCTTTCAAAGATCTATAGAATATGGCATTTAAAATGATTTAGGGTTTTTGTTGACACTGAGGCACAATTGCTCCTGGTAACACCACCTGCATCAGAAAGGAAGATGGATTTTGAAGAAACACATTATGGAGTTTGCTTTCAATATGGCAAGACTAGCCATTTGGGCAAGATACTACTCATGTCTGGATGGACTCTTTGACTTTATGCTGTATAAACTGGACATGCAGGAACACAGAAAAGTGACTGCTGATGTAAGATGGACATTGCTACAGGGTTCCTGCTTCATGGATGAGTCAGTCAGACATTCTGCAGGACACAGAGGAAAATGACTGACAAAATGCGAATACAGGGGGACAGTTTAGTTTCCTGCTTTGCTGAGGAGTCTGCCATCCACACTAAGACTGAAGATGGAACATTACAGAAGAATTTCAGGTGACTGATCATGGTAGTTTTCTCTGTCATTTCTAGATTTTATGTATTATCCTTTTGTGTTCTTTGGTGGAGTTGAAGACAAATAGTTACAGTTATAGGTTTCCTTAGTTAAGATTAGAGATAAGTTACATATAGGACTTCAGACTCACAAAGATAGGGTAGATGATGAAATATTTTGAGGCACAATTAACATCTTGCCAAATGTTAATGGACTAAATACTGTTCACTGTGGTTCTTATTTGATAACTGTTTTGTTATATATTTTACTATGTTAAGGTTAAAATCTTTCTTTTATTTTAAACATAAAGGAGGAGGTGATGGAAGATGTCATTCTGTAAATGTTTCTCACACTTGTTAATGAATGAAGCACTGTTGGCCAATAGGAAAGAAAGACAGGTGGGTCTTGGAGACTAGAAGGAGAGAGGAATAAGTAAGGAGATCTAGCATGTAAAGACTTGCGAGAACAGAGGTCTGGGTCCTCTCTCCCATAAAATAAGACCACGTGAAAATATTTAGATTAATAGAAATAGATTAATAGATTAATAGAATATTAATTCAGAGCTAGCCAATAAGAAATATTAAGAAACAGGCCAACAGCCTTGTATCTAATACATTGTCTCAATGTGTTATTTGTGGCAGGCGGCAGCGAAACAACACATAACAATAAATTATAATCAATATGAGATCCTGTAATTGCAGGATCTACTTTCTGTGACCCACAGTTCCAACTGGACTTGACAGAATGTGGTAAGACTCCTTTTGGATTCACGAGTAAGAGACCATGTAACTGTAATTATCTATCTTAGTATAAGGTGTCCTGAGAACAGAGCAGATACTAAATAAATGTAGCATGAAATGAACTCACAAGCAGAAAATAAAACTAGCATAAAATAACAGACACTTCTTGTGTATTGTTATCTTATCAGAGGTTATCTGACAGAAGAATGGAGTCATTTGAAGACACTGGAGATGAAAGTGCATAAACAATTTCACAAGGTGGGTTTCAGTGGGAAACAGAATGCTCATTACCACATGATCCTATTTTAGCACTCATTCCTGGGAGAACATGATAGCTGCACTGGGAAGGAGCATAAAAGTTCACAGCTGAAATCAGAAAATGAACATAAATTCTGATTATTGTGTGTGGTATCATGTTCATGCAGGTCTTCTCCCTGTATCAGTGGAACTCTACTACATATTTTAGATCAGTACTGGCAGAGAAGCAAGGCTGTCCACTAGTTGGTATAAAGACCCATTTATTCACTGATTTCCTGCTGTCTTATGCATAAACATGTGGTGTGACACACATGCCTGTCTATGGTAGATGTCTAGTGGTTAATTAATTAGACTGTTTGTTTGTTTGTTTGTTTTACTGACATTTCTGTGTGATTTACATTGCAAATGCCTGTTTTTTGTTTTTGTTTTTTTATTTTGTTGTGTTGTGTTGTGTTTTTTTTTCTTCTTTTTGCTGCTTTCACTGTTGCAAGAATTTACCTTGAACTGCCCTCACAACGAAAGCTTGGGAGTACTTTTGCCCATCAGCAAGTAGCAAGTAGGAAGCAGTGTGGAATATTTGTGCTTTTTTATTGAACTTGTGCAAATGACTTTAAGAATAAATATTAGCAGATTTCCACTGCAGTGCAAGAGCATATGTTCAGTCTCTTTTAGATAAACCCCAAACCTATTAATAGCAACCTACACTTTTACAAACAAGGCAGAAAATATTGCCCATCAACACAGCTTTTAATGGTATCTAACACTCTCATAATTCCTCGTTTTGACTCTTTTTGTGTCTATGGCAAAATGTGCAACCTCTGCACATGGCAAGCAGTACCCTGGCTCTGTATGCTGTTGAGAAAATCCCTTTAAGAGGCAAACCCTGGCACAATAGACTTGCCTATCTATGCTGGACCACCCATAATTTCTACCTGCCTGGTCTCTGACCCCACCACCCATCTTCTACTGGTGTTCTGGGGCCCTCCCAGAGATGCACCTATCTCTGCGGGACCACTCTGAATTCCTGCAGGCTGGATCCTTGACCCCCATCTCAGGGCCTCTCCAAAAGAGGCCTCACTCAGCTAGAGAGTGCTGGTACCAGCTAGACCCAACTACCCCTGAGGAAACATCCTGTGGGCTAGCCTCTGCCAAAGAAGCCTCAGCTGTCCTCTGCTGGAGTCTGATCTTTGACCCCCATCGATGGGCTTCTACCTAAGGAGAGACCTCCTAGAGAGCTCTGACCACTTAGAGCTATAGACATGGAACTTCTGACCCACCTAACCCCATAGAGAGAGGGAAAAACCCCACCAACAACTAAGGGAAGAAGTTATGGGAAGACGGCAATACAAGAAAACACATAATATCAGAAAGACAAGCATAACTCCACCAGAATCTAGGGATTCTACACTTACTAGAATGGAACACAACAAAGAAAATTAATCAGAAGAGAATGACTTAAAATTTATAGTCATAAAAATGATAGAGGCCCTCAAAGAAGATGTGAAAAATTTGCTTAAAGAAATGGAAGAAAAAACAAACAAAAAAAATGAAAGAAATGAATAAATTTTTTAAAGAAAATACAGAAAGCCAAGAAAATCAAGTCAATAGGTGAAGGAAATGCTTCAAGATTGAAAACAGAAATGAAGACAATAAAGAAAACACAAACCGAATGAATGCTGGAAACAGAAAAACTGGGCAAACGATTGGGAACTACAATTGCAAGAATAACCAACAGAATTCAAAGAATGGAAGAGAGAATATCAGGTACTGAAGATAAACTAGAGAAAATATATTAATACACCAAAGAAAATCATAAATCCAACAAATCCTTAACACAAAATATCCAGAATATGTGGGAAACTGTGAAAAGGCCAAACATAAGAATAATAGGCATAGAGGAAGGTGAGGAAGCCCAGCTCAAAGTGCTGAAAACATATTCAACAAAATCATTGAGGAAAACTTTCCCAATCTGAAGACAGACATGCCCATGAAAGTACAAGAAGAATACAGAAAGCCAAATAGACTGGACGAGAGAAAAAAGACCCCTCGACATATAATAATCAAAACACCTAACATACAAATAAAGAAAGAATATTAAGAGGAGAGAATGAAAAAGGACAGGTTACATATAAAGGCAGAGCAATCAAAATTATGTCTGACTTCTCCATGGAAACCCTTAAGACCAGAAGGTCCTGGATAGATGTCCTACAAGTACTAAGAGTCCACAGATGCCTGTCCAGGCTACTATACCCAGCAAAACTCACAATCACTATAGGTGGAGAAAACAAGATATTTAATGACAAAGCCAACCCTACAGAAAGTTTTGGGAGGAAAACTCCAACCAAGGAAGTTAACTCTGCTCACAAAGACATAGGCAACAGATAATCCCACTTCACCAGAATCCATGGGTTAAGCAGGAAAACCACATTCACAATATCATTGCCAACAACAATTCTAAAACTAACAAGCATTACCAATCAATGGTCCTTCCTCTCCCTCAACATTAATGGTCTTAACTAAAAAAAGACACAGGTAAACAGAATGGATAGGAAGACAGAATTCATCCTTCTGCTGCATACAAGAAACACACCTAAGCTTCAAAGATAGACCTTTATCTGTGGGTGAAGGGTTAGGAAAAGATCTTCCAATCAAATGGGCCCTAGACACAAGCAGGTGTGGATAGTCTAATACCTAACAAGTTAGACTTCAAACCAAAACTAATCAAAAGGCAACAGGATGCTCATTTTATATTCATCACAGTAAAAATCCAACAACACAAAGTCTCAATTCTGAACACCCTATTCGCTAAATACAATGGCACCCACATTCCTAAAAGAAATGCTACTAAAACAAAAAGCTCACATAAAACCTCACACACCTATGGTAGGAGACTTCAACACACCAATTCTTACCACTAGACAGGACCACCAATCAGAAACTCAACAAAGAAACAAAAGAACTAACAGAAGTTATTTATTAACTTGGTTTAACAGACATCTATAGAACATTCCATCCAAACACAAAAGAATATACCTTCTCTGCTCTGCATGGAACCTTCTCTAAAATTAACGACATACTAAGTGGCATAACAAACCTCAACAGATACAAAAGAATTGGAATAGTTCTCTGTATCTTATCAGACCGCTATGCTTTAAAATTGGAATTCAACACAACACAAACTGCAGAAACACTACAAACTAATGGAAACTGAACAATGTGCAATTGCACCACACCTCGGTCAAAGGATAAATAAATAAAGAAATTAAGGACTTCCTAAAATTCAATAAGAATGAGTACATGGCATATCCAAACTTATGGGACACCTTGGAAGCAGTGTTATGAGGGAAGTTCATTGCACTGAAAGGTCATATGAAGAAAACAGAAGATAGTCCATTAGAGAATTAACAGCGCAACTGCAAGCCTTAGAACAAAAAAAAAGCAAACTCACCCTGGAGGAGTAGATGCCAGGAAAAAATCAACTTGAGTGCTGAAATCAATAAAATAGAAACGAGGGAAACAATACAAAAAATCAAAGCAACAAAGAGTTGGTTTTTCGAGAAAATCAACAAGATAGACAAACCTTTATCCAAACTAACAAAAAAGCAGAGAGAGAACATGCAAATTAACAAAATCAGAAATGAAAAGGGGGACATAATAATGGACATAGAGGAAATCCAGACAATTTTCAGGTCATACTTTGAAAACCTGTACTCCACAAAATTTGAAAATTCAAAGGAAATAGACAAATTTCTGGATAACTATCACTTACCAGGATTAAATCAATAACAGACAAACAAATTAAATAGACCTATAACCCCCAATGAAATAGAAGCTGTCTTCGAAATCCTTTGAACCAAAAAATGCACAGGGCCAGATGGCTTCTACCAGAAATTCAAGGAAGAGCTAACTCCAATACTCCTCAAATTGTTACACAGAATAGAAACAGAAGGCATATTACCAAACTCTTTCTACAAGGCCACAATCACCTTGGTACCCAAGCCTCAAAAAGATAAAATTAGAATAGAAAACTATAGGCTGATATACCTGATGAACATTGATGCCAAAATACTCAATAAAATACTGGCAAACTAATCCACTATGACCAAAAAGTTTTCATCCCCAGGTTGCAGGGATGGTTTAACATACAAAAATTCTTTCAACGTGATCCACCATATAAACAAACTAAAAAAGAAAAACGATATGATCATCTCCCCAGATGCTGAAAAAGACTTCAACGAAATTCAACACCCTTTCATATTAAAGGTCTTGGAGGGATCAGGGATAGCAGGAACATACCAATGCATAAGAGCAATATACAGTAAACCAACAGCCAACATCATACTGAATGGAGAGAAGCTTAAGGTGATTTCTCTAAAACCAGGAACAAGACAAAGCTGTCCTCTCCATATCTCTTCAATATTGTACTTGAAGTTCTAGTTAAAGCTATAAGGCAACAAATGGAGATCATGGAATCCAAATTGGAAAGGAAGAAGTCAAACTGTCTCTATATGCAGATAATAAGATAGTTTACATAAGAGACCGATATATTCTACCAGGGAATTCTTACAGCTGATAAACACCTTCACCAAACTAGCAGGATACAAGATAAACTCAAAAAAAAATCAGTAGTCTTACTTTATTCAGATGACAAAGAGGCTGTGAAAGAAATCAGGGAAAGATTACTCTTCACAATAGCCAAAAACAACATAAAGTATCTCGGGCAATGCTTACCATACACGTGAAAGACCTATACAATAAGAATTTTGTGGCTTTAAAGAAAGAAATTAAAGAAGATACCACAAAATGGAAAGATCTCCCATGCCATTGAATAGGAAGAATAAATATAGTAAAAATGTCAATCTTGCCAAAAGCAACCTACATATTCAATGCACTCCCGATTAAAATCCCAGCACAATTCTTTACTGAACTTTAAACGATAATAGTCAACTTTGTATGGAAAAAACACCCACGATAGCCAAAACAACACAATACAATAAGAATTTAAGGAGGCATCATCATCTCTGACTTTAAGCTCTACTACAGAGCTATAGTTCTGAAAACAGGTAGATCAATATAATCAAATCAAAAACCCCTATATTAACCCACACAGCTATGGATACCTGATCTTCGACAAAACAGCTAAAACAGTACAATGGGGGGAGGAAAGAATCTTCAACAAATGGTGCTGGCACAATTGAATGATGGTGTGTAGAAGACTGCAGATAGACCCATGTCTATCACCAAGCACAAAACTCAAGTCCAAATGGATCAAAGACCTCAACATAAATCCAGCCACAATGAACCTCTTAGAAGAGAAAGTAGGAGGTATCCTTGAACAAATTGGGATAGCAGACCACTTCCTAAACATTACTCCAGTAGCATAGACTGAGATCAACAATGAATAAGCTGGACCTCCTCAAACTTAGAAGCTTCTGTAAGGAAAAGGACACAGTGGACAAGACCAAATGGCAGCCCACAGACTAGGAAAAATGTTTTACCAATTCTACATCCAACTAAGGGCTGATCTTCAAAATATACAAAGATCTCAAGAAACTAGTCAACAAAACACCAAATAATCCTATTTAAAAAAATGGCGTACAAAATTGAAGAAAGAATTCTCAGTAAAGGAAATCAAACAGGCTGAAAGACACTTAAGAAAGTACTCAACATCCCTAGCTATTAGGTAAATGCAAATCAAAACAACTTTGAGATACCATCTTACTCCTGCCAGAATGGCTAAAATTAGAAACACCAATAACAACTTATGCTGGAGAGGATGTGGATAAAGGGAAACACTCCATCACTGTTGGTGCGAGTGCAAACTCATACAGCCATTTTGGAGATCAATATGGCGGTTCCTCAGGAAAATGGGAATTAGTTTACCATAGGACCGTGCAATTCCGCTCTTAGGTATATACCCAAATGAACAACATCCATGCAACAAAGACATGTGCTCAACTATGTTCATAGCAGCATTATTTGTAATAGGAAGAACCTGGAAGCTAATTAGATGCCCCTCAACTGAATAATGGATAAAGATGTGGCACCTCTGCACAATGGAATACTACTCTGCAGAAAAAACAAAATAACGGAATCTTGAAATTCTCAGGCAAGTGGATGGAACTTGAAGAAACCATCCTGAATGAGGTAACCCTGTCACCAAAAGAGGAACAGGGTATCTACTTACTCATATATGGATTTTAGACCTAGAGCAAAAGATCACCAGCCTATAATTCACACCACTATAGGAACTAGGATTTAAGGTTTATTCTAAGAGATTCATATATCGTCACAAAAGGGGAAAGGAATAATCCCCAAGGACACATGGGAAGTGAGGGGGGGAGTGTTGGAGAGCGAACTAGGAGATAGAAAAAAGGAGGAGAGGAAAGCACTGGCTACTAGGTAGATTTAGTAAGGGTAGGAATAGAAGACAGAAGAGAGAGAGAGAGAGACAGAGAGAGAGAGAGATAGACAGAGAGAGACAGAGACAGAGACACAGAGAGAGAGAACTTAAAAGAAGCCATTTCTCTTCTTAAAAGAAGAGAAAACTGAACCTAAAGAAATGTCTAGAGACCTACAAGTCTGACTCCAACTAACAATTTGAGCAACTGTGGAAAGGTTACAATAAATGCCCTTGCCTGATAGTGAGAACATCAACTTAACTATCCACCATAATAACTAAATTATCCATAATGGATCCCTCATCTAGTACCTGTTGGAAACAGAAGCATACACCTAAAACTAAACACTAAGTTGAACTAGAATCCAGATGCAGAGAGAGGGGACAAAAACCACATTGCAGAAACACACAAAGACAGCTGACCTGAATAAGAAAGAGCTAATGGGCCTTCATACAGAGAGATGGGAATCCAGCATGACACTACCTCAGACCCCTGAATATGGGTCTCAGCTAGAAGGACTGAGCACTCTGGGGAACCTCAGAGAGTAGAAACAGGAGGTATTCCTGCTGCACAAAAGGACCATGGAGACACATCCCACATGGAGGGATACTCCTTTAACCTAAGAGAGGAGAGAAGTCCTAGTCCCTAATTCAAGTGACTTGACAGATTTACATTACCCAACCTGGAAAGCATAGCCCTACAAGTGTAATGGGGGTGGGGGGATTGGAGGATATGGTGGCCAGGGTGCATGTCACAGGGACAAAAGTGTAAGAGGGAGGGAGGCAGGGTGTGAGGGAGGGAGGGAGAGAGAGGAAACTGGGATTGACATGTAAATTTTTAAAATTATTTTATCAATAAAAAAACAATAATTAAAATAAAAAGAGGCAAACCCTATCCTCTTCTGCTCTCTCATTCTCTGAGGATTCTGGTCTCTCTCTCTCTCTCTCTCTCTCTCTCTCTCTCTCTCTCTCTCTCTCTTCCTTCCTCTCTTTCTTTTCCATAATAAAACTTTTCAAGAAAAGAAAAAGAGCTTGTTTAATTTTAGTAGGTTCCCCCTTGTTTGAAAGATGAGTTATAAATTTACACAATAAACTAAATTTATTCATGTACATTATGATGCACAATATGACACATACAAAGTTTTTTGTGCTTTAAAGCATGTTGTCATTTGCCCTACATTAAAAAATATTAGTAACTATATTATATAGACACAATTATTTTAAAATAATTAACTTACTATTATGATGTTTCTTTGTGAAAATGATGTGTGGTTCTGTTTTGGCCCTTGTGTTCATATGGAGTTCAGAGGACAAGTCCATATAGACTTTTTCCTTTTTCTTTTTGACTTGGAATCTGAAATTGAACTCTATATACCAGACTTTTCAGGCAATTGCCTTTACTTACTTACTCATGTAATTGTTCTAACATATCTAATATATCTGTATCTTACAGTTAATAGTATTTCCAAATTAAGATAAACACACACATTTATGTACCAGCAGTTCATTGAGCCCCATTCTCATGAATAGCAGTATGTAATCTCTCTGCATTTCAAGCAATATTATCTAGGACACATAATGTCTATGTGAGAAGAAATACAAACTCTATTTTGTGGGCAGGAGGTGTAGTTTCATTTCAGAGGGCTTGTCTAATATGCATGAGGGTCTGTATTGCATAAATCAGGACTGCTGACACACTCAATCTGTAATGTTGCAATCCTGGCATAAGGGACATTTGATTTAGGAAGGTCAGAAGTTCAAAGTCATCCTTCAGGTGCATACTAGTCTAAGATTAGCCTAAGTTTTATGAGATCTTATGTTAAAGACAAAACAAAATAAACCAAATACAAAAACTAACAACTTTAATTTATATTAATTTTTTTGTTGAACTACAAGTTAAACTGATTACCTGTAATAGGAAAACTAAACAGAATTGTTGCTATTAAAATGAAATAAATCATACCACACTATGTAAAACTTAGTATAAATATTGTTATTATATTTATTCTTATAGGTCATGCTATACAAGCAAATGAATCTCTGAAATACTCTGATATATTAACATCTTAACATCTTATTTTATATTAGGTAAGTATTGAAATGCCAAGTAGCATAAATTGAAACATCAAGGACAAAAAAGTCACTCACTTCTTTTGTCAGTGATCAAGTTCCAAATGACTCCCATGAGGTTGTTTTTGAACATTAAGAATTTTGCACACTGTACCTGTGAACCTGCAGAAAGAAGAAAATTAATCATTCTGTGGCTTCTCTACATTGTGACTAATCTTTGGATGTTGTGAGATACTTTGGTTTTTCCCACTTGTTCACTCAGACTTGGATGCTACTGAGCAGAACTCATAGCAACCAAGTACTTCTTTTGGATTTCAATATCTCCTGAAAGAAAGAAAAGTGATGACAGACTGAGGGTGACATAAGAATCCACTTATTCTGGCATGAATGTGCAGGTATTATGGTATGCATGTGGAAACTCATGCACATATACATTTCCACAGCTCTGGGCATGTCCAGCTTTCTGACTCCATTTTTTAGAATGTTGATTAATTATGATAAAATAATCATGTATATCAAACAAACTATAAAACATACAATGATTCTGAAGAGAATCAGTTAAAGAGGAAATTTTAGTTAATTGAAGCTTGTCGGTTTTAAATAAAGGATATCATGATTTCAGTTATTTGTAGTACAGGTGCCAGTTCTCACAATGACATCAATATGACTACTTGTAGCAAATTTTTTAAATATTAAAAATTATTGCATAAAACATCCCTTGTATATGTTTATGTGATATTAACTATTTATATTAGTTGGTATCTCAACAAGATTTTTCCATCACTATTATCTCAACAAAAGCTGGTCATTTTTTTGTGATTCTGAATTTATTACCATGGTAAAACTGGCTTTCCAGTGGTTTTTGTAGCCTTGAACAGCATATATCAATTTTCCCTCCGTCATCTATGTATTTGATTTAACTTCCAACACTCTTCATGAGGCATTTCAAAGTAAGATGAGGCTAATGACTGCTGCTACATAGAGGGAGAATTTGAATGAGCCAATGTTAGCTCTGCTTTGTCTAGCACTCTGTCTCACTCCTGCATTGCATCTCCCTCGCCAGCAAACAATATATCAGACACAGAAGAAAGCAGAATTTAAGGAAGGAGTTCAAACTTCTTATTTCTAGAACATTCCATTCATCTGCACCTTATTCCACTACCATAAATCCATAAGAATTGCCCTATCCATAGCCTAAGGGAATAGGACCAGAAAAGAAATGGTCAGAGATTATTACCTGGGTTTGCTTATAAACTCCCAAAAGCAATCCCAATTGTGCAGTATAATCTCAGCCAAATACAAGAGATCTAAATCATAAAGACACTAATGTTTTAAATAGAGAGATCAGCCAAGTGACTGCTTTCTACTAACAATATGCATTACAACATAGTTAAGGTATTTTGTTTCGCCCTGGGTTAAATACTTGATAATTAAATATAAGTTCTAAAATACAAATAAATAAACAAGGTCCAGGTATCCAGGTAAGCAGTCTTCAGACCTCCATTCTCCTTAATGTCCTTCAAATCCAGTCCCCTGGTCTTATACCCAACCTTGTAGCTGACCACCTGGTGCACCATCCCTTTGCTCTGTAATCCATCTCTACTTTATCATATAGATCTTCACCTACAGCTTCCTCAAACACAATCCTTTATTTTAGCCACCGTTCACATGCACTCTCTGGAAATCTGCTTTCTACATTGGCCATGGAAGCTGGTAAAATTCTTCAGACTTCACTCTCCCTTCTTTCCTCCACTTCTGAGAATGCATTCTCATCCCCAGCTATGTATTATAGTTCTAACTAGATTCCATAATTCACAAAAGCTACGGCTATACAATGGGAAAATATTTTTACCCAACATATCAATGTAGAGCTAATATCCAGAATAATGTAAAAAATACTGGGCATGAAGAAAACAAGAACTTAATTAAAATTGGGAAGGAGACTAACTGAATTCTCAATAGGAGAATCTCAAATAGCTGATAAATAGTTTAAGAAATGTTTGACCTTCTTAATCATCAAGAAAATGCATTTTAAAACTACTTTGAGATTTCATCTTTTATCAATCAGAACAGCCAAGATCAAAAAAACAACATGCAACTAATGACAAGGATATATAGTAATAGGTACATCCATTCTTTATTGATAGGAATGTGAATTGGTATGTATATTATGGAAATCAGTGTTGCAGTTCCAAAGAAAGATGGGACTCTATCTGCCTCAAAATCTAGCTGTATTATTCTTGGGAATATAAACAAAAGATGTTTCAGTATTTGTCCCTAGTATGCAATTAAATTTTGGGAACCCATTCCTCATAGAGGGATAGTCTCTAAGCCTAGACACATGTAGGAGGGTCTAGAACCTGCTCCATATGATATGACAGACTTTGAAAACACCACATGGAAGGCCTCATCCTCTCTCGGGACGAGGAAGGGGATGGATGGGAGTTGGTGGAGGGGACAGGGAAGAAAGAGAGGGTGAGGGAACTGGGATTTACATTTTAAACAAAGTTGTTTCAGTTTTAAATAAAAAATATCACAAATAAGAATACTTCAACATCTATAACAACATTTGCTCAACCATATTCACTGTTGCTATATTTGTTATTAGCAGGAAGTAGAAACAATGTGGATGTCCATTAAAGAATAACTAAATAAAAATTCAGTACATGTACACAATGCAATATTGTTCAATTGTTAAAAAATAAAATCTAGGTATTGTCAGGTGAATAGATACAACCAGAAAAAAACTATTTCAAGTGAGGTAACTCATAACTAGAGAGAAAAATATATGTATTTGTTTATATGTGCATTTAAGCTATTGTCACTGGTAAGTAAACAAAATTTTGCATAATTACAGACATAAAAGAGTAAGGGTCTAAGGGGGATGGATGCATCTCCCAAGGAAGAGATGTAGAATAGGTTTGAATGGATTAGAGGGTACTGAGAAAGGAGCACTGGGAGGGACAGCAACAACTGTCCCTTGGAATGACCATTGGAATGACCATTGGAAGCGTTGTATGTACCCTAATACAATAGAAGTTGATATATATATATATATATATATATGTATATATATATATATATGTATGTATATATGATATAGATCAAATTGTAAAATTATCTGGAAAACAAAGTCCCAAACTGTATATCTATCCCCACCAAATACAGCTTCTAGTACCAGGAATGTGTTACATATAATCAAGATTTTCTCCAAGTTGTCTGATAGGAACCTTCAAACAAGGTTTTTGGTGGTTCTCCACAAACTGATAAAAAAAGATCCTTTGCTGAAGTCAAGACCTACAAAATTCATTGAACACAGAGGAATTGATCTGGTGCTCATCTAGATCCTTCATCCCTATGGAATAGTATTTATAGTACTGGAATGTACTTTGCTCATTACTAAATAAGAATAAAAACAACCCAGCTTCCAAACATTTGTCTAAAAAAGTGACTTACCTGCAATATATACTGGTGAAATAGCAGCACAACTTGGGGTAGAAACCAACCAATATTTGATTTGACTTAAGGTAAGAGAGACATACACAGACAGTTCCTGGGTAAAGAGGAAAGGGACAAGAGCCCCTGAACAAACTGGAAACATAGAGGAGGAGCGGGAGTTAGGAGAAAGAGGAGTGGTACAGAAGAGTGGGGAGAAGAGCATGAGAGATCTGGTGATTGATTCCAGAGATTAATATAGAAGAATAAGAAAAGAGATACCTTAATAGAGAGAGTCATTATAAGTTTAAAGAGAAATTTGGTACTAGGGAATTGTACAGAGGTCCACAAGGACAACCTCAACTAAGAATCTAAGTAATAGTGAAGAGCCTACTTTTAACATGTACCCTTCCCCTATAATGAGAATGATGAATATCTTTAATGCCGTCCTAGAGTGTTCAACCAGTAGCTTATGAAAGCAGAAGCAGAGATTACCAGCTAACCAATGAGCTGAAATCCTAAAACCAAGTTATAGGGAGTGGGAAGTAATGAACAAAGGGGTTAAGACCATGCTGGCTGGGAAAACACACAGAAACAGCTGACCTGAGCAAGTGGGAACTCAAGGAAACCAGTATGAAGGCTATGCAACCAACATAGGACCAAACCATGCCCTCTAACTGTGTGTGTCAGCTAGGAGGACTGGGTAGTCTATGGGGCCTCTGTCAGTGGAACATGATGTATCCCTAGTCCACAAACAGAACTCAAGAGCCCATTCCTCATGGAAGGATAGTCTAAGCCTAGATACATGGGGAGGGACTCGGCCTCACCCTAGATGACTGAACATATTTTGATGATCCCTCATAGAGAACTTATTTTCCCCAGGGGTGTGTGGATTGGGAATGGAATGGAAGTGCTTGTGGAGGCATGGGAGAATGAGAGGGAGAGGGAATTGGCATTGATATGTAAATAAGATTGTTTCTAATTTAAATAACATTTATAAGAGAAAAAGTAATATATATAATTTACATTAGTTCTATTTTCATTGGTTAATACTCATTATTTTAATTATCATAGCAATAAAATATATTTTCAACAATTTACTGCAACTGTGTATCTCCATGAAACACATTATTATTGTGGATGATGAATATAGCATTAACCTAAGTTGCTCTTAGCAAAAATTGACTTTTGTAGTGTGAAACTAAGAGGTATACTACATTTCCAATAGTGGAATCAATAAACTCACTTTGTCTCTTAAGGACTCTAATGTAGTTATTTCTGTATTATTGTCATCTGAAAAAAATATTCAATTTTGCTAGACTAACTTCCCTTAGATTGTTTTCAAAGCTATACTATAAGCACCACACACTGAAGGACACCAAAAGTAAATACTGAGAGGTAATATTTAAATCCATACATATATCTATTCATCATTTTGAGTGAAAGGGCAAGATTGGCTGTTAGACATGATGAAGACATTTCTGTGGCTGTTATCAATCATAGTACTTGCATTTTCTTTTCTTTCTAAGAGCTAGAAATGGGAACCATAGCTTTATTGATGTTACCCCTTAGCTATATCTCAGGGATTGCTCTATGCTGAGTGTTTAAAACATCTGTATTTATGAATAATTACTTTAAACCTTGCTACTCAGAAGTTCTATCAAATTCTACTATTGAACTGACACCATGTATCAATTAAAATAATTTTGCTATGTTATTTAATGAATACCTTTCCCAGTTCTCTTCTTATACAGAGATACCCTCTTCTATTTTCCTTCTAGGTTCATCACGCCAATTCAGTCTCATTTTCTCTCTTGACAGTAACTGATAAACATTTCATTTGGTAAAATAATAACATGAGGCCCAAATCATTAAATATTTGCAGCTAATATTATTATGCCATAATGTGAACAAAATATTGGATGTTGAAACAGTGGTAAAAAATGATTATTAATAGGTTATTGACTCTTATTCACAAAAAATCTATTAAATTTAGGGTCCTTATTTGTGGTAACTTTTTGAAGTTTTGTCCCTCGCAAATAATTATGTTGCTGAATTTAGTAGTATAGGAAGCTGATAACACTATCCCAGGTTTGATTAATCCAGATGTAGTAAGCTGAATTTAACAGCAATCAACTCTGCTAGTTCTGGAAACAGAGTGCATAAAAGCAGACTAACATGCATACATTAAGATAATTCTTTAAAAGTTTGTGTGTATATGTCTTCAGTAGTGTGTGTTGATAAGAACCAAATTCATGTTTTGTGCATGCTGGTGACACAATGTACAACTGAGTCCTAACTGAAGTTTAACTAAACGTAATACTTGGAGAAGTCATGTATTGAAGTACAAAATAAGAAAACATTGCTCTCCATGAAAGATGAGAATAAAAAATAATTATTCTGAATAAACTTCTCTCTCTGCATTTTTGGTTAGTTTGGATAAAGGTTTATCTATCTTGTTGATTTTCTGGAAGAAACAATTCTTTGTTACATTGTGTCTCTGTATTGTTTTCTAGTTTCTACTTCACCAATTTGATCCATCAATTTGATTATTTCCTGATGTCTAGTGCTTCAGGGCGAGTTTGCTGTATTGTGTTCTAGAGCTTTTAGTTGTGCTGCTAATTCTCTAATGAGACTATTCTCCAGTTTCTTCATGTGTTCACCTAGTGCTATGAACTTCTCTCTCTTAGTACTTCTTCAAAGTGTCCCATAAATTTGGGTATGTTGTGTCTTCATTCTCATTGAGTTCTAAGAAATCTTTAATTTCTTTCTTCATTTCTTCCTTGATCCGGTAATGGTGCAATTGCTCATTGTTCAATTTCCGTGAGTTTGTAGGGTTTCTGAAATTTGTGTATTGTTGTTGATTCTAACTTTAAAGCATGGTGGTCTGATAAGATACAGGAGGTTATTAGAATTTTTTTTGTACCTATACTCAGCTATATTGCTGAGTAAGTGGTCAATTTTAGAGAAGGTTTCATGTGGTGCTGAAAATAAGGCATATTCTTTTGTGATTAAATGAAATGTTCTTTAAGTCTCTATTAAACCCAATTGGACCATAACTTCTGTTAGTTCCTTTGTTTCTTTGTTATGTTTGATGGACCACTCTAGTGTTGAGAGTGGGATGTTAAAATCTCCCACTATAAATGTGTGAGGTTTTATGTCATGAGTTTCAGTAAAGTTTCTTTTACAAATGTGGGTGCCTTTGTATTTGGGGCATTGATCTTCAGAATTGAGACTTCATCTTGATGGATTTCCCCTGTGATGAATAAGAAATAACATTCTTCATCTCTTTTTGTTGATTTTAGTTAAAGTTTAATTTTCTAGATATTAGGATTATTACATCCATTTATTTCTTCTGTCAATTTGATTGGAAAATCTTTCCCAACAATTAACTCTTTGGTAAAGTCTGTCTTTGAAGTTGAGTTTTGTTGCTTGTATGTATCAGAAGGATGGAACTGTCTTTGTATCCTGTCTGTTAGCCTGTCTCTTTTTATTGGCATATTAAGACTATCAATATTGAGTGCTATGGATGAACATTGACTGTTAACTCTTGTTTGTTTTCAATTTGAAAACAAATTGGTGGTGGTTTTATTGTGAATTTCTCCCCATTTTTTGAGGGGGGGTTGGTGAAGTGGGGTTGTCTAATGGCTATGATTTTGTGGGTATAATTGACTTCTTAGGTTGGAGGTTTTCTTCCAGAACTTTCTGTAGGGCTGAATTAGTTAATAATTGTTTAAATCTTGTTTTGTCATGGAATATCTTAGTTTTTCTATCTATACTGATTGAAATGTTTGCTGTCTATAGTAGTCAGGGCTGGCACCCACGGTCTCTTTGTGTTGATAGAATATCTATCCAGGACCCCCTAGCTTTTACAGTTTTCATGGAGAAGTCAGGTATAATGCTGATAGGCTTGAATTTATATATTACTTGGCCTTTTTCATTTGTTGCTCTTAATATTATTTCTTTATTCTGTATGTTTGCTGTTTCGATTATTATGCAGCAAGGGGATCTTATTTTGTGGTCCATTCTATTTGATGCTCTGTAAGCTTCTTGTACTTTCATTGGCATGTCATTCTTTAGGTTGGGAAAGTTTTCTTCTATAATTTTGTTGTATATGTTTTCTGCTTCCATCTTTTGTATTCTTTTGGTTATACTTACATCTGTAGTTCCTGATCATTTACCTTGCTTTTCTTCATCCAGAATTCCCGCAGACTGTGTATTTTTTTTTTTTAATTGTCTCTATTACAGCTTTGAAGCTTACACTGTTTGAATTCTTTCTTGCAATTTTTGGTTTCTCTTTTCCCTCCATTTCTTAAATTTTTGTTTGTTTTTATTCTTCCTTTTCTTTAATGGATTTTTCATTACATCTTTGTGGGTCTCTATAATAGTCATAAAGTTGTACCATTCATAGGCTTCAGGAGGATCTGAACAGGGCATTAGAAGGCAGGCTCCTCCTGTGAGTGAAGGCAGGACTAGGACACTGGCAGAGTCTGGATAGGTCAGTCCGCCCAGATAGGTTCCCTGTGTTTGCCTGTGTGCACAGTTCCAAGGCCTCAGGGGTCTCTTATCAGGGTCTTAGGAGAAGTTCCATGCTTACCTTTTCCTGTGGTTTCCATATGATCTGAAGTGTTCTTCCTAGTATAAGCATCCAAGATCCATTCTTTGCTTTGCCAAGTATTTATTATGCATGTTAAATATAGTTTATTGTGTACTGTTTTAGAGCTTAAATAGACAGAAGTGAACAAAAATTTCTGCTCCTGTGGGCCAGCATTCCAATAAGAAAAAAAAAAAAAAAAA
The DNA here is from genome assembly GCA_030556225.1 of Cricetiscus sungorus. Classification (NCBI taxonomy): domain Eukaryota; kingdom Metazoa; phylum Chordata; class Mammalia; order Rodentia; family Cricetidae; genus Cricetiscus; species Cricetiscus sungorus. The sequence continues at coordinate 2,059,814 of JANBXA010000600.1, read as the reverse complement.
CAATGATCAGGGGGAAAATACAATTTATTTACAGTACATTATATTTTGAGTGATGGGAATAAGTATAAAAACAGAAATCATAGAGGTCAATACACGTTTTAATTGAAGAACTACTGAATGCCATGTTATGGCCATGATGCTCTAATTATGAATTGATAGTAATTACACTTGCTGGCACTGAGTTTTCCCAAGAAGGAACTTTCAACTAGCCAATCATGGATGGCAGAGATATTCACTGGATTCTGAGTAATGAAAAGTTACTGTCATCATTTAAGAAACTGCTAGTGAAGCCACAGTCTCCAAATCCCCACAGAGTAGTGCTGTTCCAATACACTGGGTTTCAAAATAAAATACAAACAGATAAGTGGAACAGAAATGTGTGTAGAAGAGGAAGGTTTTGGTAAATGCAGGAAGGACAAATGGGAAATTATGGGGTAAGGTGTATATGAATGTATTATTTACTTTTAAGTAAACACCAAAACCAAATTTAACAGTAATAACAACAACAACAACAACAAAATAAGATGAACATGTCAAGATTACTCAGGTGATGAAAGTTAAAGCAAAGAAGGAACAGGCCTCATTGCAAATATTAAGCAAACAGTGAAATGCATTTTTGAGTTTTGTCTCTTGTATCCTGGAGAAAATACAGGATACAAACACCTAAATAATAATATGGAGGAAAATTAGGGGAAGTGAGGTAGAAGGGATGAAGGGTGATCACCTTATACAGTCCTTTGGTATTATTTTGTGGTATAGTTGAACATTGAAAGTTGGTTGAACTGATTTATTGTATGAAGGAGAAATTGTATAGGTAATCTTTCCTTTTCCTTTGTAAGAAAACTATACCTTTTAACAACCCTATTCTTCTTACTCACCTGTATGATATCAAAGAAGGTTCATTGATATTAACTTTGGGTTCATGCATTTGCCTATTCTAGATATTTCAAAAACAAATCGTGTACATTCTTGTATTTTTGTGGCTAGATTCACTTTTGTAATGATTAAAGTTATATATCAGGTCCGGAATTTCTCAGTTCCTCAATCCAGCTTATTGCTAATCTTTAGGTATTGGGTGTGGTACTATCTGTCTTTTCTGGTCATGGTTTCCTGAGTAAATGCACATTTGTGAAGATTTCTCCCATTCTGCTGTACTTTCTCTTTTACTTTCTTCAAGCTTCCATTGTCAAAATTTACAGTACAACAGCAGATAATTTTACATCTCAAGGAATCCCTGCTCATTTTTCACTTAAACTGATACATTTAGGCAATAAAAACCACTGAATCCTTCAAAACATCGATTCATTTGTTTTGTTAAGAGTTTTACAATTTAGGTTTATGCACCTGTAAGTCTGCGGTTGATTTTAACACACTAAGATATAGAACTAGCATCATTCTATTGCAGGGAGATATTCAGTTTTCTTATATAATTATTCAGTGAAAATGCTTCTGTTTCTCCAGTTGAAATACCTTAGCACTATTAGGAAATACCCACTGACCACAGAAATAAATTTCTCTCTCTTTTCCATTATACTTTTGTGCTTATCTGCGGCAAAGCCATTTTGTTTTTAGTGCTGAACAATTAAATTTCAGGGAAAGCAAATCCTTACTACTTTCTCTTAAGAATTTGAATATGGACCTGGACATTAAAGTGAAATAAGACAGAAAACCATCAGAAAAAAGGCATACAAATACACATAAATTTAACTGGACATGGAAGACATAGTAAAAACATACAACAACAAAGAAGTGAAAAACTTGAATGTTTTCCACTATTGGGTAAACTAAACTCTAAAAATAAAAGCAGAAGTTTTACACAGGGTTGTCTTACTAAATTTTTTCCAGGCCTCTACTGAGAAATTCGCCTTCCTCTACTAGCAGATAGATAGTAAGTATTCACATGTGTGTGTGAGGGAGGGGTCTTAGTAGTCTTTATTGATAAAGAAAAAGTGAGATGACTTAAAATGCAGTTCTTACATTCTGTTTGTCAAGTATTCTTAGTTCATAGGATTAAGATTGCCGAACTTCTATTTTTGTGATACATATTCTGTTACTTTCCACGATGGAAATGAAATGAGAACACTTGAGAAACACTTAGCATTGCCTTATGTTGAGACTTGTTGTCTATTCTTCCTTCAATATACAAGTTTGTTATCTACTCAAGTCTCTGAGTTTTATGAACTGTTTTTCAATTTCTGGCAAGGAGATGGGATTTTAATAGAAATCTCATTGAATGTTCATATCACTTAGGGGATTCATTACCTTAAGTACATTAAGTGCTTCATCCCATTGACAACAATGCTCATTTATATATTTAAGGAATTTAGAACCATTTAGAAATTCAATTTCAAAATAGATCATAAAAAATTTTCAATAAATTTACTCTAATAATTTTTATAATAACAATGTGTGTGATTCAGCTCTAATCTATACAACCAATTTTTGTAGACTGATTACAATTGTAAAATGTTGCTAAGCGTGCTTATTTATTGCATTCAACCATTGTCAACTAATTAAAAATACACACTTATGTGTTCTGAAAATAAAGAACATTTAGTTATCATTTTCTTGCTTATGAATTCTTGTTAAAGTTTTAGTACATTCTCAAAAAATAAGTGACAAGGGTATGCCTTTCTTGACTTTGTCCTGTTCTTAGCTTAAAACATTTCTAATTTTCACAGAATATTTATTTTTTCTATTTGTTTATTTTGTGGGAGGGTGTAGGTGATTGTCAATTTGCTAGGATATGGGGGTTTAGGTAGAGAACAATTTGAAGATTGGGTTTGTCGCTCATTTATTTGGGTCGGGTCCTGGGAATAAAACCTAGCTAATTGGTCCTGGCAGCAAACATTCTTCACTGCAGAGCCATTTTTATGGTATAATTTTAATCATCATTAATAAATATCAGCTGCATAAATTATTCTATATATTTAGTAAGTGGAATCAGGTGGATAAAGTTCCCTTTAATTTCCAGTCTGTGGGTTGTGATGAAAAATCATTAGACTTGGTCAAACTCTTTTGCTATATCTATTTAGATAATTATAACACTTTTCTATTATTCTAGTAATAAATTAATAAGGTGAATTTTCATAAATTTAGTCGTTAATTTACTAAATAATATTACATTGTCAGAATAGATTTTACTTTTTCAAAGATGAGGGTCCTTTCTGTATTTTAATTTGCTATTATTGGACAGGCAGTGGCATGCACATTTTTAATCCCAGAACTCAGGAGACAGAGACATTTCCACTTTTATAATCTAAAAGCTGACCAAAAATTCACAAAATGGCAGTATGGGATAGGGAACGTGTGTCCATTTCCCCTCCATGGCTCATTGTCATGATAACTGACTTTTATGGGCCCAGAACAGGACATATAGCTGCTATGGGTTGTGGTTCTGATGCCCATTTTCAATATAGGAGATGCTTTTTTTTTTTTTTTGCAGCCCCTGTCCTCATCCTCTGACTATTATTTCTGCCACCTCTTTGGTAATGTTCTCTAATTTCTAAGGTAATAGTATAAATGTCATCTTGGACAGAGCCCACAGCTGTCATTGATTCTCAGAATCTTGTGGAAATAGGAATCTCAATTCACTGTCAGGAGATATTTCTTTGTTTCAGACAAAGAGAAGCCTTTGTGGGTTCATACATTGCTATTTCTGGGTTGGCATGAGGCCATGTCAAATCAGCTTATTTCCTCCCAAGTAAATAAATTGTGACAATTTTTTTTTAGGAATATAATACCTTTATGGGCATTTATAGCTAAAGTATGGATCTAGAAAATAGGATTTCTTCAATAGAATCAATTCCATTGACTCATAAGGCAGAGCATGGGCAATAGAAGACACAGACACTACAAGATAAGCTATTAACAGTCACAGTTCTGGAAATAAGTTAATTAAATGAATCCAAGCTCAAGTAATTCTTTTTAATGATCATTGTGTTTGTAGTTTATGCAGCATAATATAATTGTAATTAGAATAATTACATAATATAATTGTAAATTAGAAGTTTAATCTCTTAAAAATATCCTATCTCTTTTCTTCTTCACCTTTTGATAGAACAATTTTAATAACTTCAAATGTGTTTTTATAACATAAACTATGTACTGAGTTTAACAGTAATTTTTATTCTAATGAAATGTGTCATTGATCATGGCTAGAGTATAAAATATAGGAACAGCAAAATCCTGAGTTCCTAAAAAAGCTTCAGTGAGTTTTCATGGAAATTATAAGAAATTAATGTTTTTGTCCAAGGAGTAAAATCCTTTTGAAGGTTATCTACAGAATATGTTACTCTAATAAAACTAAAATAAAACACCCTCCCTGGGGAACAGAAAGAGTATGGGATAGGGTGTTAATGAGGTGAGGGGGAGGAGGGGAAGGAGAGGGAAATGTGATTGACATGCATAACAAGCTTGTTTCTAATTTAAATAAAACAGAAACATTTTGTAAAAATAAAATAAAGCACATCCAAGAGATTGTTCTTGCTCAGCAGTGTAACAGTAGTCCTGGCTAGAATCATCTGGCTGAGATTCACAAGTACTAATCACATGGAAGCACAGAGAGCTGAAGGATTTTCCTGCCATGATCACCACCCCTTCCATTTGAAGAGGTCACTGGATAAAAGAGCTGTTAATAGAGAAACACCTGATAAAGATGAACATGTTGAAAATTATGGATTTTTAGTAAGGGAGATACTGACTTCTTCATGAAAATCAAGTTGTGTAAACATTTTATTTCTGTTTAGGAACAACATAAGCTATACAAATGTCATACCATAGTTAGAACAATAAAGCTTGGTTCTCTCTAGGGCCTTAGCTACTTGGCTATATTTATTTAACCTGGGCTCTTTGTTTCAGCTACGGAAATGACCTCTTCAGGTGGAATTTAGTTCCAGTCCCATCTGATGACAGGAACAAGGTCTCTGCCTATGGTTTTTTCATGAAGGGACCACTGACCTTAAAATGCAATCCACTAATCCCTAAATTTGAGCCCAAGGAGAAGACTAACAACCACAGTTTGAGATATTTTGTTCAATGTATTTTTATTGTGTGTGTATAGAGGCTTTGCTAACCCAATGTCTGAATATCACTTGTTTTCCTTATGCCCAAGAACTAGACCCCTGGAACTAGAATTACAGACAGACTGTCATAGGCTGTGTAGGTGCCACAAACAACACCTGGGTCTATGGGAAGAACAGCAAATGCCCATAACAGATGAGATGACTCCTCCCAAGTGCTTCTCCTTCTGTTGTTTTAAAGGATTATTCTTCTGACAATAGGAACTTGTTTTTGACTACTTTATTTCCCAGAAATATAACTCATTTCCCATTTCATGTGATGGGTCTTCTGAAATGTCACACCACAATGAGCCTATGGGTTTGGGGGTTTGGTTTGGGGTTATCACCATTCAATGATTTCTGAATTCCATGACAAAAATGGTGTCAGTCCTAGCTATAGCCTGCAGACATAAACACCCTGAGATCAATAGAACAAAGAGACAGGCAAGGAATTTACTAGGCAGTACATAAAAAAAAAAAAACAAATTAAATTTCAAACTCCTTTGTAGTCTGTTTTCCCTCTGGCTATGGAGGCCCCTTCTTGGACCAATAAGTCTATAAGACTTGTCAATAAACATTTTCACTTTGTATTGTGTCCACTATGCCTGCCATGCCTTTTCCAGAATTTTAATTCTTTTTTATTTACATTTTAAAAAAAAGTTTGTTTTACAAATCAACCCCTATTCCCTCATCCTCCCATTCTACCCTATATCCCCCACCAACACCTATCCCAATCCCTTTTTGCTCCCCAGGGACAGTAAAATCTTCTGTGGGGAGTCTTCAAAGTCTGTCATATCATTTAGAGCAGGACCCAGGCCTTTCCACATGTGTCTAGGCTGAGGGACTATCTATCTTGGTGGGATGGGCTTCCAAAATCCTATTATATACTAGGAATAAATACTGATCCACTATCAGTGGCCCCATAGACTGCTCAGGCCTCCTAACTAACAACCACATTCAGGGGGTCTGGGTCAGTCTTTTGCTACTTCCCAAGCTATCTGACTGGGGTCCATGAACTTCCCCTATTTCCGGTCAGCTATCTCTGTGGGTTTCTCTAGCCTAGTCTTGACCACATTCCTTACTTTCTGCAACTGGATTCCAGGAGTTCCAGTCAGTGTTTAGCTTTGGGTGTCTGCTTCTTCCTTCATCAACTACTAGATGAAGGTTCTAGGGTGGCATATGTGGTAGTCATCCACCTCATTATCAGGGAAGGACATTAAGGTAGCCTCTCCACTTTTGCTTTGATTGTTAGTTGCAGTTATCCTTGTGTATCTGTAAACATTTCCCTAACACCAAATTTCTCTTGCCCACCTCTCCCCTCATTTTCTCCATTTCTCTTTCTTCTAATTTCCTCTCGCCTCTCTCCATGCTCCTAATTTGCTCAGGAATCTTGCCCCTTTCTTCTTCTCTGGGGTACCATGCATATCTCTGTTTCAATCCTCCATGTTTCCTAGATATTCTGGCTGTGTGGATTATAGACTGGTAATCCTTTGCTTTATGTCTAAAATCCAGTATGAATGGGTACATACCATGCTTGTCTTTTTGTCAATGGGTTACCTCACTCACCCTGGTTTCTTCTATTTCCATCCATTTGTCTGCACATTTCAAGATTCTGATGTTTTGTTTTGTTTCTGTTTTTTTCCACAGAGTAGTACTCTATTGTTTAAATTGACTACATTTTTATATCCATTCTTTAGTTGATGGACATTTAGAATGCTTCCAGGTTCTGGCTATTAAAAATAAGAAATGTGTGCCTTTAAAGAAAAATATTAAAGAAGTACAAGAAAACAGAAGACATCCCCAGATTTTGGATAGGTAGTATCAACATGGTAAAAATAGCAATCTTGCCAAAGGCAATATACAGATTCAATTCAATCCCCATCAAAATCCCAGCACAATTCTTCACAGATATTGAAAGACCAATACTCAAATTTTTATGGAAAGCATTTTAATTCTTTAACTATGTGAACAATGGGAAAATTTCCAATGGGAAAATTGTGTTTCCTCTAACAGGGAATCCTGTGAACATAGACTATCTGCAAGGTTGATCATTCTATGACCTTTCCTGTGACAAAGCCTAATGAGAAGATAGCCTGGCATCTCCTTTTCTCATGGGAACAAGAACTATGTAACATCAAAGGGAATGAAAACTCCAGTATGAGTGTGTGATAGAACAGGAACATCAGAGTCCACTGGGGATTCTGCTGACCATACTAGGACACAAATTCATTTCACAATGAATGTCTATGTAAGGAAGATACAAAGAAATAGAAAAATTTTGCAACGCAAAGAGAATGAAAACGTATTTGTAACCCAAAGGCAGAAGACAAGTAAGCTAGGTTTTGGAAGTGAAGTTATATTTCATCTCTTACCAAAAACACTGTATTTGAATATGGAAATATCTTTTCTTTTTATAAGATTGTATATTTCTTTAACATTCTAAACATATTGACAATCTTAAATCTTCAAATATAGACATGGACTATTTACATTCAAAATCTTTGTAGAATTTTGAGTATATTGTTTTTAATAATTACTCTGACTTTTAATTTAATTGACATTGGCACAGAACATATTTACATGTCATGCCTCCTTAATGTTCCCATTACTTGTCAAAACATTTCCTTGATTCTAAGTCTTTGATCATTTTTTTCCTTAGAAAATTTACTTTTAAAAAATGTGGTTGTTACATAGCTCTTCGTTCTTTTATATTAAAATCTTGTCTAATATAGAAAGGATTTTCTTAGTGACCTAGAAGTCATCCTTTATATTTTGATTATTAAACAAGATATAATATCAGGATACCAGTTTTCATAAGATGCTGAGAACCTTACTTCAATGAGCAGTTCACACACACACACACACACACACACACACACACACACACACACAGAGAGAGAGAGAGAGAGAGAGAGAGAGAGAGAGCGAGATTGAGAGAGAGAGAGACAGACAGATAGAGGCAGAGACAGAGACAAAGATAGCAGCGATGGCTTAATCACAATGACCAAACTCCCACCTAAGCCTCTCAGAAACTGTAGATTATTCACACTTGTGTTTGCCAAATCTCTCAGGAACTAATTTCAACTCCTAACCTAATATCAATAATGTTGAATATGCTTCATTTAACATTTAAAAATGTGTCTGTCACAATATCTCTTGTGAAAATCAGTGTTTGCATATAAGAGACATATCAAGTAAATATTATTGCTTGCTTTTTTACTCATATGAAAGATTCATTATGATTATGTACTGTTTAAACAGAGTTAGATGACAATATCAAGGGATGTTATATTGTGCAGTTATCTTTACAATATTGACTGAAACAATCATTTATAAAAAAAAAATTAGTCAACCAGCCTCACATTATCCAGTAGACACTAAAGAATTTAATGATAAATCTTTACTATGTAGGGAAATATGTTTTGGTAAAAAAAGTAAAAATTTTTAAATAAGACTTGCTTCATTCCTCATTATTAAAACAAAAATTCACATTCTAGTATCCTGACTAAAAATATACTTTATAAAATTTTAACAAGGTCTAGATATGTTATTACTTGAAAAAAATGTAATTAATGGAAATAACATAAATGGCCATGATGGTGATGCTACCTTAGGGAGATGAGGTAGGTGTTGGAGTGCTAAAACACACACACACACACACACACACACACACACACACACACACACACACACTTTATCTGCTAGAAGAATTTTGGTGCATGATGTGAAAACCCCAAAGAATCAATAAAGTACTTAAACTTTTAAAAAATTAACAATGGATATAATCTCAGTGAAAAAAAAATATCCACAATGGGAATGTCTCCATTAAAACAAGCTTCCTTGGACATTACAGGATGTTTAGCTGAACGGCCAAATCAGAACAATCCTAGTGAAAAAGGGCCGAAAACAGAACTATGTGAAAACATGACCTCATGACAAGTGCATATGGCTTATTCTGTACCCTGGAAAAGCTGATAGGCAGAAAGGTGAGATAACTACAAATGGCCCTAATAAACTACATTGGGAGATAACTTCAAAGGGCCCCAACAGGTGGGAAGGGGAGATAAATGGCCCTGACCCTAGGGAACAACCAATCTGAAAAAGTTTAAACAACTTTTACAACAGGAGTGGTAGTACAATGCCCTGGAAAGTCTCCAGTTCCCATGAACTACACAGACAATCAGCTTCGAACATGTACCCCTCACCCTTCTTGTGATTTTTGTCTTTAAAAATCCCTTGCTTGTGAGGCTAGATGATGGGAGATGTTATTCTGTAAATATGTTTCTCATACTGGTTAATGAATAAAGCACTGTTGGGCCAATGGGAAAGCAAGATAGATGTAGCTAAGAAACAAGGAGGAAAGAGGAAGTAGGATGTAGAGCTTGAAGAAAACAGATGCCGGCCTGCCGCTCTGTGATAAGATGACCACGTAGAAATATATAGGAATGGGGTAATAATTAAGACAGAGCTAGCCGATAAGGAATTAGGAACTGGCCACCATTATTTATATCAAATACAGAGTTTCAGAATGTCATAGGGGGCTGTGTGGAGGCTGGACCAGACCAGCGGCAGGTAAAACCTGCCTGTAACAGATAGGGACTTTTTCCTCTAGCTGTTGCTTCAGTTTGCTGAATGAGGTCCCTGTCTAGGATTGTATTGAATTCAATTTAAAAAACCTCTTTGACTTCGCATCCAATATGGTCTCTTGGTGGTTTTGGGAGTTCAGAGTCTGGGGACAACATAGTAACATAATTGTTTTTGCTTCCCTTGACATCGTAGGAGCCTATTGGCCCCAGATGAACTGACAAATTTATCTTATGCCATTGTCAAATATCTCTGGATTTTATGTGATGAGTGAATAAAAGCATAGATAGTTCTCTTAGGACGTTAGCCTGCATATTAGTTACTTTTCATATTGTTATGACAATATCATCTTCAAAAAGAACATGTTTGGGTTAATGCTGTGGGATAATCTTTCTGTACACTATGAAGAATATCTCTGCAAAGCATCTTCTGAATGATGTAATAAATAGCTGAATGGCCAACAGATAGGCAGGAATGTATATGAAAGACTTCCAGACAGAGTTGGGAGCTTTGTGATGAAATCAAAGAGGCAAAGATTTCTCATCAAGATGTGGAGGAAATCAGAGGAACCTTTACTTCCACTAGGGCCATGATGGCATCTGGGCCTGAGTTATTACTCAGGGCCATGTCTGGTTCCATGATCCTGCTACATCTGGGATCTGTGGTGATGTTCATGGCCCATGTTATCATGGAGTCATTGGAACTATGCTGTGCTGAGTCTGCTGGCCCTGCCCTTCACCAGTCCTAGGATTACTGGTCATGGCAGTTGTTGGATATTGCAGCAGGTGACCTGGTTGGTCTTACTCCTCAGGGGAGAGCTTGTACCCACACTTAGGAAAGATGGCTACACCCCTCACCATACAAATTCACCTCACCTGGGAAACATGCTACAGCTGAACCTATAGTCAAGGATGCAGGTGAGTCAAGCTTGAGGGCACGAGACCAGGAGAGCTGACCCTGCTCCCCATCTTCTGCTAGGTGGTGGTGTAGGTTAGAGAAAGATGCCATCCCCTCCTCATTCATTGTCTCCTGTGGTAGGTGAGAGAGCTAGTCCTGGGATCCCAAGAGTGGCAGAGCCAGCCCTGACTCCCACCAGCTGCAGCAAATGAGAAAATAGCCTCTGCTTGCTGTCTGCGCTGCACACTAGAGCTTAACCTGCAGTGAGGGATGCAGATAAGCCAGCCCTGAGGGCCTGAGAGCAACAGAACTGACCTCACCCCCTCCAGTCTGTCATGTGGTGGCCTGGGTAAGGGAAAGGGACCCTCCCACCTCTCCTCCCATCCCCACCACTTGCTACCTGTGACAGGTGAGAGAGCTCTGCCAGGGATCATGAGAGTGAAAGAACTAGCCATGCCCTATACCAATTATAGCACACAAGAGAACAGGCATTATATCACACCTGGGCAGCACACTAGAGCTGACCCTGTTGGTTGATGGGTGAGCCAGACTTGACTGTATAAGTGTAAGAGAATCTACTTTCTTCACTCATATGAGCTCTACAGCAATTGGGAGAGAGAGCCATGCATCTTGCCTGGGAAAAAGAGTAGAGCTGACTCTGTCAATATGAATGAGGGGGACCCAGACCAAGAGCAGGTGAACTAGTCCTGCTCCTTGCTGCAGGCTGCATTGAGTGAGTTAGCCAAGGCAGAGGCATTGCTGAAGAACTCTTTGGGCAGTGATGATGTGGAAAAGCTAGTAAGATGACGAACTCAGCTTCTATCCAGGCTCAGAAACAGGGCTATGAGTTGGCCCATGCAAACACTCACCAAATCTATAAACTGTTGGAGCATGTGAAACAGATGGACAGACCAAAAACAGCAAGATCTTTATGTTATAGGACTACAAGATATCCAAGAGGAGACCCAGTGAGTGCCCATTGTCAGTGGTTTAGGAGAAATCAGAGATCTTGAGCTAGACCAATGGCTCACGGCAATGACCACTTGGAAGTAAAGATGAACAGACTAATGAATAACCTGTGTGTAGTGCTTTGAAAGAAAATGACTGTCATGGGGACTGATTTTGAACCCCTGAATATGGGCTGCAGCTGGAAGGACTGAGAAGTCTAAAGGACCCCAGACAGTGGAACCAGGATGGATTCCTGGTGCACAAAATGACCTTGCAGACACATCCACCATGGAGGGATAGTCCCTTAACCTGGAGACAGGAGAGAAGACCTAGTCCCTACTTCAAATGGCTTGATAGATTTACATGACCCCATCCAGATAGCATGGCCCTACATATGGAATGGGGGTAGTGGGATGGGAGGGGAGGGTGGTTAGGATGAATGTGAGAAGGGAGAGAGGGTAAGAGGGAGGGAGGGAGAGATGGAGAGGAAACTAGGATTGACATGTAAAATAAAATAATAATAATAATAAAACTTGAAACTAAAAAAATATTGTCATGATTGTGGTATGTCTTCACAGCAATAAAAACCCAAACTAAGACATTGTGTATCTCAATAGGCTTATTGCAATTTCCACAACAAGAACATTATTATTATTAGTAGTAGTAGTAGTGGTGGTGGTGGTGGTGGTGGTGGTGGTAGTAGTAGTAGTAGTAGTATTTTCTTATCCTTATTCTTATTTTCCTCATTTTTACTCTTATTGTTAATATTCTTAATGATTTTGTTTCTGTTTTGATTTTGATATGGTTTAGTCTCCTTGTTTTGATTGGTTTTTGGTTTTTCATTTACTTTTTGGTGGGGACAGGTGGGAGAGTATAGGGAGATGAGTGGGATCAGAATGTAATATGATGTGAAATCCACAAAGAATCAATAAAAGCAAAAATAAATAAATACATAAATAAATGGAGCTGAACTTCCATAAGCTATGCAGGAGAGGATAAGTGGGGCTTCCAGGCAGAGACAAAAATTCTAGGAAGGAATCCGAGTGTCATAGACTCACCAGCAAGAGTCTGAGGAAACTGAATGAAGATGTACTGTTTACAAGAGAGGGAAAGAACCATATGGTAGAACATAGGTTAATTTAAATAGGTTAATTTAAGATTTAAGAGCTAATTGTGGAAAGCCTAAACTAATGCAAAGCTTTAATACTTTAACAAGAAGTTTCTGTGTCATCATTCAGGAAGTTCAACTATAGGTTAAAGAGATTACAAACTAGAACAACAGAAGAGTCCTGAAAGCTTAATCATAAGGCAGTTGGTAACATTGTGCCCACATCCAGGATGCAAAAATAGGTGAGTATCCATAATCAGTGTGTGTGTGAATGTGTGTGTGTGTGTGTGTGTGTTTGTGTGTGTGTGTGTGTACACCTATGTGTACGCATTCACATTTGTATGTGCTTGACCTGTGTAAGTGCATGCCTATGTTCCAATGTGTGTGTTTTGGAAGCAAAATATGAACTTTAAGGGTCTTCTATTACTGCTCGCCTTATTTTGGGGCACAACCTGAAACTCACAGGTAGGCTACACCAACTAGCCAGTGAACATTCTATGTCCCATATCTCTGCCTTCCTATGAGAAATTATATGCACCCAGCTTTTTATTCTTGACCTGGGGTCCTCATTACATTCATGGCAAGCATTTTATATATTTAACTCTCTGTTTTATTTATTCCAAGCCCAAAGCCCATGGAATGGCATTGTCCAAACATAAGGTAAGCCTTTCGTTTTCATTATATAAGTCAATAAACCCCATAATAAATATGCCTAGAGGTTTGTCTATTAAGTGATTCTAGATCCTGTCAAGTTAACAATTAATTTTACCCACCGCATCCAATAGACATAGACATCAAGACAGCATATTTGTAATTATTAAAACATAATATAGAAATAAAAATTCATTTGCAGGTTTACAAGTTATTTAAAATATCATGACATGCCATTACTAATCTACGTGCATGCCTAGTATAAGAAAAAAACATGCAAATTATTTTTCAAGTTAGTCTGACATTTTTGGTTGAGTTGCTTCTTTATGTCTTTAAGAAAAACAAAACAAACAGATGACATGGAATCAGCATGTTTTCCCTCCTACTCAGAGAACCAAGGCAGAAAAATTTTAAGTTCAAGGCCTTTTGAACTACAAGCCAGTCAGATTAAGCATTGAAATCATAATGAGACACTGTTTCAAAATAAAAATGAGTTGAGGATGTAACTCATTACTAGTTCACTAAATGAGCACATACAAGGTCGGTAGTCATTCTCTCTCAACACATACATACACACAAACACATGCACCAAAAACAAAGAGTAACAAAAGTAAAACAGAAACAATAAGTTATGAGACAATAATCTATATAGAGTAAATAAAATCACACAGTCTGAATAAAAAAGAGGCTCAAAGTGTTTAGTAATAAATTAATATTAAATTTTTGATTATGCTTTCTGACCTGGTCATATAGCCTAGAATGCACAGAACCCTAAGTTTTAAACTATGACAAGTAAGTAGAAATGAAGTTAGGGAGATGATTTGTAGAGGGTGAAAATGAGGAAAGATGGAAGAAAGGAGGACAAAATAAAATGTCTTTTAGTGTTCATAAGTCTCAGGCCAAGACAGTGAAGAATAATCCTCCAGACAACAAAGAAGTCTTACAATTGCTGCTCTGAAATAGGAATCAAGACTCTTACCAGAAGAGTGAATTACATCCTAGACTAGAATAATAGCAAGCATGCTATGATTGTTAAAGTATACAAAGGGTGTTTATTGAGTTAAAATATTATAACTTCCTTTCAGACCTCCCAAATGATCTGTCAAGAAGGATTTTGTAACTTAAGCTCAGTATTTGTTGTCCCCAGCATTTGTCATGACATATTGTAGTTTTAATTTTCCTTATTTTTCATTACCCCAAGAACACCATATATGCTAGGAGTTGTAACGAGTACAGTTTCCCTGCTGGCCACCTGGTCCCACCACTGCACCAGCCCCAAATAACATGCTTAGACTCTGTATTTGATATAATGCTGTTGGACAGTTACTTGTTTCTTATTGGCTAGCTCTGTCTTAATGATTAACCCATTTCTACTATTCTATTCCACATGGCTCATCTTACCGGACAGAGAATGGCGGCCCACATGCTGTTCTCTTTAGGCTCTCCATGCTGATTCCTCCTGTTTCCTCTTTCCTCCTAGTCCCCTAGCCCCGCCTATCTTGCTTTCCTATTGGCCAACAGTGCTTTATTCATTAACCAGTATGAGAAATATATTTACCGAAAAACGTCTCCCATCATCTCTTTTCTGTCTAAAATAAAAAGAAGGGTTTTAACCTTAGCATAGCAAAATATATCCCACAACAGTTATCAAATAAAAATCACAGTTAGCAATATTTAGTCCATTAACATTTAGCAAGATTTAAAGAAAATATTTTATTATCTATTCTATCTTTGTGAGTCTAAAATTTAATATGTAACTTATCTTTAATCCTAACTAAGGAAAATTATAACCGTAACTATCTGTCTTCAACTCCTTCAAAGACCACAAAGGATAATATATAAACTCTGGAAATGACAGAGACAACTCACTGCCTGGTCAGTCACCCAAAGTTCTTCTGTAATGTTCCATTTTCAGCCCATAGGCCATAGTGTGTCTGGGAGACTCCTCAGCATAGCGGAAAACTGTCCATCTGTATTGGCAGTTTGTCAGTCATTTTTTCTCTGTCCTACAGACTGTTTGGCAGCCTCTTCCATGAAACAGGAATCCTGTAGCAATGTCCATCTTGTTTCAGCAGTCACTTTTCTGAGGGTCCTGCATGTCTAGTTTATATAGCATATAATCTAACAGTCCAGACAAGAGCAGTATCTTTCCAAATGGATAGACTTGCCATATTAGAAGCAAGCTCCACACCATGTTTCTTCTATGTCCATCTTCTTTTCTGATGCAGGTGGTATTACCAGGAGCAGTTGTGCCTCAGTGTCAAGAATAACCCTAACCCATTTTAAATGCCATATTCAGTAGGTCTTTGAAAGGTATAAAGAATGCCAATTCATCTCCAATACATCTCTGCATATCTAGAAATCCTAACAAACTTAACTCCAAGTTTTGACTATCATAGGTAAATCTCTATAATCTGTACTAAGTTATACATTACTTTTTTTCAATGAGCTATATAAATACAATACCTAAACAAGAGGAGAAATATACATATCACAAATTGAGCTTAAATTTGTATCAATAAATGAAAATCCATTCCAAATCAAAGCATTCATATCTACACCATAATCCCCTTTTTACTATTAAAAAGAGATTGGTTGTGATCATTAACCATTTGTAACCAAGCACACTTAAATGAAAACAAACATTTATAAACAATATTTGGGAATTTTGTGTCATTCTTTCCAATAAGCTTCCTGCTGATAGCGGGCGCTGTCATGGGGGATCCTAAGAAGAAGGAGAAATCCTGGCTGTAGTGGTCTGCAAGGCTGCATTGTCCCATTGACGTTGCTTCAGGGGGTCTTGCTTGATTAAACCACATTAATCTGGAAGAATCCACAGCTTTACATTTTCTGTGGAAACAAAATTAGAAATCCTTTTTCCCAGTAACTTGTCCTTGGACTTAAATTTTGGAGTCAAATCATTTTTAAAATATATAAATTGTATAAATCCAGCAGCATTTCTTTTATTAGTAGTTGTTATTTCCTCTGTAGTCAAACAATTTAAAGATAGCAGAACAGCATACAATATTCAAAGTTTCTCTGTGCTTTTCATCTTTATGTGGCTTTTTTTTTATATTACTCTATTTTTTTCTACTTCTATTTTTTCATATTTTGAGACATGGTTTCTTTGTGTAACTTTTATCTGTCCAAGAATTCACTCTGCATAACAGGTTTACTTTGAAATTACAGAGATCTTTTTGCCTCTGCCTCCCAAGTGCTGGGATTAGAGGCATGTGTCACCACAGCCAGTCACTCTATTTCTTTTTTTTTTTCTTTTTTAAGCCATTGATAGCTCTCCTACACACCAATGAATTGTTATCAGAGCTCTTTAGAAGCAATGCGATTTTTTGCCCCTTATGCTAGGTCAGGAGACGCACAAAAAAGGAATCTCTCGAAAAACAGAGTCCAACACAGAAAAATGATCTACCAAGAAGCATTGATTGTCTCTGTTCTTTTGTTTCTAAAAACTATTTTTTAAGCTATTCTTAAGTTTTAAATGAATGTTCTCAGTTCCACTTCTGAAACCATTATTTACAAGTACGTTTTTCCTGCTGGTCTTGTTCCATCACCACGACAGCCGCCAATAACACACTGAGACTTTGTATTGATATAATGCTGTTGGCCTGTTAGTTGTTTCACATTGGCTAGGTCTGTCTTAATGATTAACCCATTTCTATTAATCCAAGTATTTCCACCTGGTCTCATCTTTCCGGAAAGCAGGCCCAGACCTCTGTTCTCTCTGGTCTCTACATGCTGACTCCTCCTATTTCCTTTTTCCTCCTAGTCTCCTAGGCCCGCCTATCTTGCTTTCCTATTGGCCAACAGTGCTTTATTCATTAACCATTATGAGAAACATATTTACAGAATAACATCTCCTATCAAGGAGTATTGTTACTTTTTATTTCTAGTGCCTTTTATTTTTTGCCTGATGTGAAGCTATTCAATAAAAGTAGAACCCTTAATCAACATAATAAATTAATATATTCAACACAAAGAGGGATTCAATTACGAATCTTTCTGGGAAATATGTGATAGTATCAAAATATACAGTTGAATGTGCTTGGTTGGTATCCGCTTACTAAAGTCTTATCATTGGACTTAACAAAGTAAAGCTTTTTCTTGTATGTTCAAACCCACTTCTCATGTCCTCTTTGTGTGAGGTTCACAGAAATAAAGTCAAAGGACCAAATGTTTCTGTTCTTAGGGAACTTTCTCCAAACAAAACTGTGTCTTCTGTTTGTCTATGGACTTGACTTGCTCTAAGTCCCCTCCATGTGTAGATGACTGCAAGTTGTGTTAACAGTAAAGACTCTGAAGTAGTTGCAGTGTTTCTGAGAAGTCTGGCTCATTCTTCATTTATAAAATATATTTTAAAGAATGTAAATGTTCATAGTAAAATATTTCAAGTATATCATATGACTCTAAATGATTTGTTGAGGTAAGACATTTAGTAATGCTGCTAACTTAGGAATTCTGTGTAAGTCAGAGCCAGATATAGTGAATATGTATTGATGCAAAGCTCAGCTCATGAACTTAAAACCATGAGACACAGACTCATAATTTATTAAAAGCCATCATGTTCCAGGAAATATGATGAATAATCCACTCCCCAAATGCCTGAGAATGAAATGCAATGCCTTTTCCAGCAGACAGACTTCTGCTGAATCCACGTGAATGTACCTCATGTATATTTAATAGAAAAGGAGACATTTTCTGAACAGTGATAAAATGAACAGAACTGTATCAGAAATGAAAGATGGCTGTCTCACAGAGCTGACTACAGAGAGATTTAAAATGATAAGGAAAGAATGAGATTCAATGAGGGAATCAAATCAAGTCAGAGACAACACAAGAATGAGCTTAGAAAGTTGGATAGATATTTAAGTTAAAATGCAGAGTAACTTTTAACTTATTGAAAGAAATTTCTTGCTTAGTGAAGCAGGCGTGGCTGTTTTTTCCTCTGATTTAGAAGATAAAGAGTAAGAGGTAGAGTTCTGATGGGAAAAGACAAATGTCAGCACAGAATGGAAAGCACACCTTCCAAAAGTATCTCATAAGATACAATCTCCTTACCTTCCAATTATTTGGTATAATTCCTCTTATAGTTGCTGTATCTTATACCCTCAACTGATAGCACCTTCTAGATGTAAGGTTACTAAGATAATAGGGCAGAATTAGTAAAGGCCTACAAAAAGTTCTCCAACAAAGTATTGCCATAGCATACTATGTCAAAAAGATTTTATTTTCTTTAAGAGCAGTTATTACTGACAACAATCACAGTTTAAAAGCATCAGAAGTTGTATCTGAAGGGTTAAGACTTCTCTATGCATATTTCACATCTGTACATCTTGGCTTTGATGGCATGTGTTCTTACAAGGCAGAGGATTACATGTCAATATTCACAGAGGCTTGCAAGGCAAGTTTAGGGTTTTCAGAGGTCTTAGTCCCCTTAGTCAGTCTTAATTAGCAGAGACGGAAACTCTGACCTATCCACAGCTGTTGTGTTGATTGATTTTCAGAGTCCAAATGTTTGCTGAGACAGTTGGCTGCATAGTGTCAGAGGGATCTCTTGCTATGAGTTTTACTGGCTTTAGAGCCTTGCTTCCTGATGAGCCTTGGACCATACACAGTTTTGCTTTTAGTGCTTTACTCTAATTGCCATCATTCATGGAAGTGGGTGCTCAGATTGTTGTTTCTTTTGCAGCAACTGTTGTCAATTACACAAGAACATGCGACTCAATGTGCCCACTGTGCCTACATGAAGTTTATTGGTGGAGGGAAAAGAGGAAGGTAGCTGGTGGCCAACCAAAATCAGAACAGAGAGAAACAAAGGGAGAGAGAGAGAGAGAGAGAGAGAGAGAGAGAGAGAGAGAGAGAGAGAGAGAGAGACAGAGAGACAGAGAGACAGAGAGACAGAGAGACAGAGAGAGAGACAGAGACAGAGAGAGAGACAGAGACAGAGAGAGAGTCCAGAAATTTATAGAAAATTATCTTCAAGATCTTTTAAACTTAGATACATTCAGAATATAATGCTTAGTTATCTTCCAAGATGAATAAAGTAGATTTCTATGACTGTTTTATATAAACAGTGGTCACAATATCCAACAAGTATCTATACATTATCCTAACATAACACATACACATAAATCTATCTTTGAAAAATTCATGTAAACTGGGCATGGTAGTGATCCTAGTACTCACAAGACAATGTCAGAAAGATTATAAATCACAGACAAGTCCAAGAAATCAATTAGAGAATGTCTAATAAAAACAAGGGCTGGGTGAAGTGTCAAGCTGTTGCCTAGCTTGTGTAAGTCTATGGCTCTGATACCAAGCCCCATAAATGAGTAAATAAAATAAAATGAATGAAGTAAAATGAACTCTACATTGATTTTCTGTGTGAAATGCTTCTGCATGAAAATTATAATATAACAATTAAAAGATCCATTCTTTATATTATGAGAATCTGAGGATAAAATTAGACCTTACAAACAGATTATATGGGATTGATAAAATGCCTAAGTGGATTCAGGAGGTAAATGAATTACACTTTGTAAAGTGTAATTGTTTACTAGACTAAGTGCTATGTTTCATGAGATCAAAAGTTTAAAATTATAACAATATAAATAATTATTTAAAAATTTTAAAATTTTGGTATTAGAAAATATTTATATAACCAAGTACAAAAATCCATTTAAAAATTTCCCATGTATAAATAAATTTAAAATTTGTATATACTTTAAAACCAGTCCTTTCCTGTGTAGAATAATGGTGAAGTGCTCATCTGGCACATATAAGGTCCTCAGATGGATCTCTACCACTGCAAAATAACATGAATGAATGAGACAAATAAAGTCAAAAGAGACTGCCAGAAGACATGGTATAACTTTTGTATTCTGTATAACTATCTATTATTAGCATGTCAGTTCCTCAGGAAGATGGTAATCAAACTATCTTAAAATTCAGCTATTTTACTCTTGAGTATATATCCAAAGGATATCTCATCCTACTATACAGACACTAGTACAACTGTGTTGATTGTTGCTCTATTCATAATGTTGAAATTGGAAAAATAAAACCTAACTGCACATCAATGGAGGAATAAATAAGAAAATACGCTATATTTATACAATGGAATATTACTTAGCCATTAAAAATATTCATGATTTCCACAGGCAAATTAATTGAACTGGAAGCCACCTCGAGTGAAATAACCCTGACCCAGAAAAAAATAGTATGTATTTTTTATATGCTATGTATTAAGTCAAAGGTTGAATAAGCTAAAAATCTGGAGAACAATGGAACCTAAGGGTGTGAAAGGACTAGGGAGGAGGAAAAGATATCTCAAGAAGGCAAAATAGAATAGATGGTTATGGATGTATGAGGGTGCTGGAACTGGAGGATTAAGTGGGAAGGGGGAGAAAAAGGGGTGACAAGGGAGGACTATGGGGAGGAACAGCTTCCTATAAGTAAGTGGCATTTGAGGGATTATATGGAAACTTAAGACAATACCTAAACAACCCATGCTGTTACAACAGGTATACTTTACTCTCCTAAAACTGAAGGAAAACCTCCAGTGCTGAATACAACAGCTACATAATTCACTAAACACAGAGACCTTGGGCTTGATCCTACATACAGCCTTCACCCCTACTGTCCAATGTTCTTCATACTAGAAGGAGAATGTTCTCTATATGCTCCCAAAGGAGAAATATAAACTTAGCCCAGCTTCTGAACATGAAAAAAAAAAACACAAAAAAAATACCAAAAAGTAAACCTCTCTAAGATAGAATCAACTCTTCTGGAATGACCAAGAACCTGCCTGAGAGAAGATAGATAGCTCAGTGTCCTTGCAGAAAATCAACATCTAATGTTCTATAAACAGAACAAAGCAATAAAAATGAGTACAAATGGAATTCTTCTAAACTTACCGATCCTTGCCTTATCATAAAAGATGAGACAAATGATGTGGACTGGAATAGGCATAGACTAATTTCTTGAGAAGGAAATTGCAGACTTCATAATTCACATGTTAACAACTATGTCAAACTGTAACTAGACCAGAAGGGCATAAACCAGCATAAATAGGCTTGGTTGGGATCTAGTGGTGCAAGACTGTAATACCTGTGCTTGGCTGAGGCAGGAGATCCAAGTTGGAGTTCAAAAACAACCTGAAATATATCACAAGTCCTTTTCTCAAAATAAAAGAAAGAAGAGAAGAAGAAGTCGTGGAGAAATAAAGGGGAAGAAAGAAATGTAGGAAAATAAAAAAAGAGAGAAGAAAGAAAAAAGATGTTTCTTTTTCATGGGTTGAAGCCCAACTCTGGCATTAAGAGAATCTTTTGTTCTATCCTCAGACACAATGGTTTAGACAGTTTGTCTTTGGGAGCTAAATAAGGGAAGAGATAAGATTCTATGACTTAAGGTGGGGATAATAATTTGGGAATTATGAATTTTTAATTATATATTTACACACATACATCATACTACCAAAAGTATGAATCATGCAAAAATCATCTAAAGTAAGTGCAACAAAATTGGTAAACATTGAACGGATAAACAGATATACGAATTAATTAAAACACTTATATTTTAGCTGGGCATTGCCTTTAATCCCAGCACTCAGGAGGTAGAAGCAGGCAGATCTCTGTGAGTTCAAAGCCAGAAAGGTCCACAGAATGCGTTCCAGGACAGTATCCAAAGCAATATAGAGAAATTCTGTCTCTAAAAACAAATAAACAAACAAAAAAACCTGATATTTAAGTATTACCTTTCAACAGTTTTCAAATGAACTAGGATATAGAAGGCAACAGCATTATCATTGATTTAAAAGGTATAATATAAATAATATATAAAACTCTCCAACTATTAGTGGAAAAACAACTATTCTTTTAATTTAACTGAATATCATCTAACATAAAATAAATTTAAGATATATAACAAAATGAAAAAAATTAAAGAAATTGAAGTCATACACAATGCATTGTTAAATGATGGAAAATGCATAGAAATGTAAAGAAAAATTATATAAAATAGAAAGCCTTAAGATCAAGTCTCAAGAAACTTAAAATATACAAATGACTGAAAGAAACTGAAACCAAACATACCTATACACCACCTATGTCATAAGAGATAACAAAGAGCAGACACCTCCACTTAATAATAAAAGCTCTTAAAGAATTGAAAAGCAACACAAGACCAACATATACAAAAAGAAATGACTCAAGAAAGAAAAATTGAGCTAACTTGAAGACAAACATCAGGGAAACATTGGAATTTTTAGGTCACATATATAATATCATGCCATCTACAAATAAAAATACTTTTACTCTTTTCATCTTGTATTCCCTTAGACTTTTTTAGTTGCATTATTGCTTTAACTTAGATTTGCACCTTTTTTAATGTATATGGAGAGTGTATAGCCTTATTCTTCTCCCTATTATAGTGGAATTGCCTTGAATTTTCCCCCATTGCTGTAAACTGCCTTTGTAATGTTTCTTGCATTCCAGATATCATAGGACTTATATCATGAAAAGGTTTTGTGTTGTGTTCAAGGCCGTTTTGGTATATATTGTGGTTTTTGCCTTTCAGATTATTCATATAGTGAATTATATTTATCAACTTTATGGCTGAGTATAATTTACTGTTTATATGTACCACATTTTCTTCATCTATTCATCTGTTGAGGGACATCTGGATTTTTTTCATTTCTGGCTATTGTGAATACAATATCAATGGTCATTGTGAAATAAATGTCTCTGTTGTAGGATGAAGTATAATCTGGGTATATGGCAGAGTAGTAGTGCTGGATTTTGTGGCATATCCATTTCCATCTTCTTGAATATCATCACACTAATTTCCATAGTGGATGTACAATTTTGCATCTCATTAGTCATGGAGAGTTATTAAAATTATTTTCCCATTCTGTAAGATGCTGTTTTGTCTATATGATGGTAATGTTTATCAAAAATCAAATGTCCACAGGTGTGTTTATTTATCTTTGGGTCTTTAATTCTACTGCAGATTTTCATTTGTGAAAATTGTTTTTATCTATCCTAGGTTTGTATATTTGCAAAAGAAACTAAAGTTGTTCTTTTACAATCTGTGAACAATTCTGTTGAAATGTTGTGAGGAATATATTGAATTTTTAGACTGTTTGGGGTGTATGGCCATTTTTACTGTAATAACCTTACTAATATTCCTAAAACATGTGGGATCTCGCCATCTTAAGATCCCTTCTACAATTCCTTTTTTATTTCCATTTTATTTTGTTTCTATTTTATTTATTTTAGTTCTGAATATCATTATTTCTTGCTATATGTTTTGATTGTGATTCTTTTTATTCTAGAGCAATAATTCTCAACCTGTAAATATTGACCCCTTTGGAGGATCAAACAATCCTTACTCAGTGGTCACCTAAGGCTATCAGAAAATAGAAATGGATATTTCCATTATAATTTATAACAGTGGTGAATTTACAGTTATGCAGTAGCAACAACAGTTTTATGTTTGGGAGTCACCATAGCATGAGGAATATATTAAAGGTTTGCAAAATTAGGAATATTAAGAACTATTGTTCTAGAGCAAGTACTTACAAAACTTTCCTCTTAGGACTACCTGTATTATATCCCATAAATTTGGGTTTGTTGTGTATTGTTTTCATTCAATTCCAGAAAGTCATTAATTTCTTGACTCATTTTTTATTTAGTAGAGATTTGTTCAATTTCCATGAGTTTTTCAGCTTTCTCATATTTCTATTGTGGATATCCAGGATTAACATATAGTGTTCAGAGAGAAGCCATGTTGTATCTTTTGAGACTTGCTTTGTGTTGTTAGTTTTTGAAGAAAATTCCATGAGGAACTGAGAAGAAAATATAATATTTTGTATTTAATTGACATGATCTGAATGTATCTGCTTGGTTCATTTTACAAATTACTTTTCTGGTGGTGAGTATGAGGTACTGAAGTATCTTACTATCATTGTGAGGGTTAAAAGATAATTTAAACTGTCATACTATTTCATTAACCAGGTTGGCTGCCTTTATGTTTGGGGCTTATATGTTAAGAATGTCCTCTTGGTGAATTTTTCCTTTGATAGGCATGTAATGTCCTTCTGTGTCTATTGTATTAGATTTCTTTTTGGTCTATCTTTCAATTATTAAAATGGCTACATCCTATTATTTCTTATGCCTATTTTTCTTGCAATAAAATTTTCTGACCTAATCCCTTTCTCTGTCCTTAATGTTAAGGTATGTTTCTATTGTGAAGTAGAAAGATGTGTTGTGTTTACACATCTCTTCTGTTAGTATGTGTCTTTCTATTGGGATTTTTAAAACATTAAGTTATAGAGATATCAGTAAGCAATATTTGTGGATTCTTTTATGTTGTTGCTGGTGGTAATAATGGTAGACATGATAGTCTCTATGCATTTCCCATGTTTTGATTTTCTGGTATAGGACTATTTACTATTTTTGTGTTTTCATGGGTATGGTCAACTTTTCATCTATAGTTTTTCTTCTAGCACCTCCTATAGGGTTAGATTTATAAAAAAGATATTGCTTAAATTTGATTTTATCATATAAAATCTTATCTTTATTGACTGTGATTGAAAGTTTTGTTGGGATAGAAGTCTTGGTTGGTGTGTGTTATCAATTCTAGCTTGTACAGCATCTGGCCCAGTCCTTCTGGCTGTTAGAATCTCCATTGGGAAGTTAGATGTTATTCTAATAGGTCTATCCTTTTATCCCTTGGTCTTCTTTTTCTTTGAAACTTTTAATATTATTTCTCTTGTCCTGATGTTTAGTGTATTGATTGTTGTGTGCCTAGTAGAATTTATTTTATGGTTCAATTTACCCTGTGTTCTGTATGTTCTTGAACCTCAACAGGTGTATCCTTCTTTAGGTTAGGAAATTTTTCTTCTTTAATTTATTTTCTGAAGTGTTTACCATTTGACAGGGCTGTTTGCACTCATTCTGCTCCTATTATTCTTCAATCCTTTTATTAATGGTTTATGATTTCCTGGATGTTTTGTACCTTTTTTTTAAATTTTAGTCAACATTTTCTTTGACTGAGGTATCTCTTTCTTCTACTGGGTCTTTATTCCTGAGATTCTTTCTTTCATCAGTTACACTCTGTGAAGCTTGCCTCTGAGATGCTTGTTCTAGTTCCTAAATTTTTCATTTCAAGATTTCCCTTACTGTCTTCCCTTTTGATGCTATTTCAATTTTCAGATGTTCAAATGTTTTATTAATTTCCTTTCAGTGATTTTGTTTTCATAAAGGAATTTATTTATTTCTATTTTAAGGACCTTTGTCATTTTCATAAATGTTTTTATTAAGGTCTTTGTTTATGACCTTATATGACCATATATAAATGCAGTTTACAGGACTTACTGTGGTAAGATTTTGAGGTCTCATATTTTCATAGCTGTCATTGATGTTTTTATTATTGATAGCTAATGCATTTGTGTTTGGGATGATTATAATTCTAAGTATTAATATCTGATTGTGTCTTTGCTTTGTGTCTGTTTGGTACCTTGATTTCTGATAACCTCTCTGCACTTTAGGGCTGTTTGGTAGATGCCTGCTGCATGATATAGAATTATCCTCAGATCCTGCTAGGTATGGCCACTGAGGGTTATTGATAAGTATTGTAAGTTTACACTTAAAAATGGGGATGGCCTGGAAGTCAGAGAATAGGGATTCTATGTGAAGTAGAAAAGCAAAAGAAGTATACTTACAAAGAAGTATAGAGGTAGTAAAATGAGTTAGCAAGAGATTAAAGTATATGAGTGAAAATATAATGGATGTAGCTAAGGAGTTACATTCTCAAATTGGATAAGGTCAGAATTAAAAATCTTGCAAAGTTTTTTTTTATGAAAATGAAACTTTGTTTTTAATAAGCTTAAGAAACAAATTAGAAGCATTCATGATTTCTCTCTGCATTTCAAAAACAAGCCCATCAGATATATTGAATATACCTACAGGTCTGATGAAATATTATATGCTGTTAAATACACAAAACAACAGTTAAAAAAATGGACTTAGTAAATGATAGTACAGGGTACACTGTGGAACTCTGGCAGTGTTCAAAGAAATGGATTATTTAGAAGACATTTTCATTTGTCTCATTTGAATGAGGAAAATTTCTATCTTTTTTTGTTCTAAATGCAGAAGCCAAAAATCAGTATTTTTGGGCAAGAGTGAGTGAATGATTTTTGCATCTCCATTCAAAATGAGAGCAGTTAAGTGACAATCTTTTAGTCACCATTTTTGAGGTCTAGTGTGACCCTGAAAATTATCTAAAGAACAAAGCATAATATCTCAATTCTAGGTCATTGCTAAGTTAAGTTTGGTACTTACAGAAAAAGCCCCTATTCAGTTCTATCAAGTTGGAAAAATATTAGAAGATTAGATAAGGAAGAATTTCTTAAGTCTTTGAAATAACTATGTTTAACTCTCCTAATATAGTGGGTTTATATGCCATTCAATATCCATATCTGTAGTTTCGCTTTGCTATGTCTTAGAAACCATCCCCAGAAGTTCATACTGAGGATATATTTATAGCAATAGCACAATTTCACAAGGTCATATATAACTGTTTTCTTATCGTTCTCTCCATCCCTTGATATAGGACTAATTCAAATGACAAAAAAAATCTAAAATGATTTCTTGTTTCTTGAACACCCAATTTTGTTGGCTGTATCAGAGATAAGATACCACGGAATGCTGCTTCATTAAGTGCTTAATAAACTACCCATACTCTGTATCATATCTGGATCTCATGATTCTAAGATACGGTACACTAAATTATATTCTTTCCACAGCAACAGAATTTAAACAACAGATCCACTATCTATGTACATAAATTTGGCATGGACAAAATAAGGTTGTTGTTTCTCATTGTTGTTGATACCTACTGAGTTTTATGTTTGGCAACATCTAAGATATTTGTTTTTAAAGTGCTACCTTTATTTTATCATCTCTAAAATTACAATGGAAATTTTTAAATTGTCATAATATTTTAACTAGAAAATCATTTAAGTAATATTTAATGAGTAGTGCTATTAACGGTGAAATTATTTAGTTCTAATTCTTGTTCATATGTTTATATACATATGTAAAGCAATATCATCAGACACTACAGAACAAAACAGTGCTATGTTAGCTTTCACAATCTTCTTCCTTAATGATACAACATCCACAGCATGTCAATAATTATGCACACTTTCATCTATACAATTAAAATATAAAATAGTCATTTTCAACATTGTGAAATTGAGAGTCACCATAGAAATTAACCTCTGAGAATCTGTATGAAGGTAGCTCCATAAGAATTTTACAAGCTGGAAAGTTCAAGGCAATCCTGTTGTTATAAAGACTGTGGGGCATGTTGTAGTCTGGGACTGAATATAAAAGGTGAAAGGGAGCTGAACATAGGCACTGGTCTCCTTCCTTCCTCATTGTAAACTTTGTGTGACCAGCTATCCTAGTCTTCTGCTGTCATGCATTACCTGTAATGATGGACTGAGTCCACAAAATTTAGACAATATCTTCCATACTTAAATTGCTTTTGTCTGGTGTTTTGTTAACAATGATAAAATAATTAAAACACAGAAGTTGAATCCTGCTTTTTCCAGTGCCTGGTTGTAAGACCATAATCAAGTTAGCTACCCTAATGTGCCTTTCTTATCTCTTTTGTTAGAAGTTATTGCATTATATACTTCCAAATATTTTAAAAATTCTACAAATGCATAAAGAACTTAGCAACTCTACAGTTGTTATATTTTATCATTTATAAACATGTATTGTTGATTTTTATGATTTCATTATAAATTTATCCTCACAGTCTCTTGTTAGTGCAAGTTATTACTTACCTAAAGTAAACATTAAAACTGTTTTGTAGTTCACAGTATGCCTATTATGATCATTTAGCCTTTATTTCACACTGTATACAAGATTATTCTGCTAAAATTTAAATATAAAGCATGAATTTCCTAACATCTAGCAAGTTGCCATAGCATTCAGGAACATCATTAGACAGTTCCACCCAGTGCTAAGCACTATTAATGTTCAAGCTCTTCAAAATCAAGTTAGGTCCTACAACCCATGCATACCATTCAAATACAGATTCTATGACTCACAATTAGTAACATTTTCTATTCTTTAATTAACTTATTTTTCAATAAATTGATCCACATGTGACCTTAGGTAAACTTATCTTACTTCTAATGTTATGATGAGTGAAGGCTCCTTTTCTGTGCCTACCATTTGCATGTAAAATTTCCTGACTAAATCTATATGATTCTTCTGTGTGTAGCTCCATATTGCATTATCTACATTACTAAAAGAACAAAATTTATATCTTCGGTGAATGTTGTCACAGAATAAATGGAGTAGATATACAGAAATTTTGCCTACATAAATACAAAAAAGATAATGGAAAGAATGTTAAATTCCTGCTGTCCCTGCAGTTTTAGTTGGCACTTCGTAACTGTGCTCTCTACCTGGCTCCTAAAATTTGAAGGACTAAAAGATCAGTTCCTGACACTAGATTTTTTGTATCTTCACTACATCACACACAAAAATATTTTTGAAAATAATCTTATTTTACATGTGAATCCCAGTTCTTCCTCCTGTCTTTCAAATCCCCTCACCATTTCCCTATCCTACTCTACATCTACTACTCAGAGACAGTGAGGTCTGCCTTGAGTACTCATCACAGTCTGTCACATCATTTAGTGTATGACCAAGGCCTTCCCTCTGTATCTAGGCTGAACAAGGTATTCCTCCATATGGAATCAGCTCCCAAAAGCCAATTTATATACTGAGGATAAATATTGATCTCATAGCCAGTGGCCCCATAAACTACCCAAGAACCCCAGCCGATATCCATGTTCACAGGGCATAGCTCTATCTTGTGCAGGTTCCATAGATATCAGCCTGGAGTCAGTGAGATTCCACTTTCTCAGGTCAACTGTTTCTGAAGGTTTCCCCAGCATGGTCTAGACTCCTTTGCTCATATTATTGATCCTCCCTCTCTACAACTGGACTCCAGGAGTTCAGCCCAGTTCTTAGCTTAGATTTCTGCTTCTGTTTACAAGAACTACTTGGTGAAGGCTCTATGATAACATTTAAGGTAATCATCTTTATGATTATAGAGGAAGGTCATTCCCCTCATGGCTAAGAATGTTGAACTAAATTGCTCTTTTTCATGTCTTTATCCTTTCTACAATCCACTGACATCATTTTCCTTTCTGTTCACACAGTTGTAGAAGAAATGCTTTTTTACTGAAAAATATACTTTTTAATACAATATTATTTGTATTACTCTTGTCCTCTTCAAACACCTCCCACGTCCTCCCCATTTCCACACTCGCCCACATCCACACCCATTCTTTCATTCTCTCATTACAAGAAAAACTAAGCATCTAGAATAATGATGTTGATAATGAGGAGGTTGAAGGAAGGAGGAAGGAGAAAGAAAAAGGAGTAGAAAAGTAAAAGAAACAAACCAGAATAGAAAAAAGCCAAAAAAAAATCACAAGAAACATATACAGTTATTGAGACACATAGTCTCATATAAACAGAAAATTCATTAAAAATAAAATTACAAACCATAATATAAGAAAAATATTTGTAGGGTTAAAAAAATATCCAGAAAAGCATTGTACGTCATAAAGGCTTCCAAAAATGTCATTGAGTCTGTGTTGGCCACCTGAGCATGACACCTGCTATCAAAGGTGCATTTTGTATCCAGTATATCTAATGAGATTCCATTTAGAGAAAACTAGTTTTCTTTTGAGAAAGGTTATCAACTGGCGATAGCTTCTGGGTTATGGATATGTGGTTGTGTCCACTTCCTCTCTCAGAGCTTGGATCACATCTGGTTTGGACCTGTCCAGATCCTGTGCATGCTTCCCCAGTCTCACTGAGCTGATATCTGCATCAGGCCTTGTTTCCTTGGTATTTTCCATTCCCATTGGTTCTTATACACTTCCTACATCCTGTGCCATAGTGTTCCCTGAGCAGATCATATCTGTGACCCTAAATACACAGGCAACTTTAGAGCTTAGGTCCAGGCAGGATCCATATATTGTTATGAAGATAGGTTTTATTGGTATCTGTACTGATACATAGGGTATATGTAAACTCAATGGCCAGAATATGTATGTCACCAGAGAGCATGCTGATCCCTAGAACTCCACTGTGATATCCATTGCCCAACTCAACTTAAAAGTTTGTTATGGAATATGCATCCACTCAAAATTCCTTTATTTTATATTTAAAATTTTCTCAGCTGCAGACTTTAAATATTCTTAGTTATTCTCTCACTACTCACATCCCTTTACCTAAACAAGGGGGAGAAACAAATATAACCTGCTTGAAATCACATATCCTGTTAAAATTACTGCACTACTCTGAGAAATGAACTTCCCTACTGCAATTTTAACAACATACATCCCTGAAATATTCAATATGATTTTTAAAGCACACCATTTCACATTTTTTGCCCAGAGTGCTCAATGACTTATAGTTGTAAAGTTGAGACAGACTAAATATCTAGACTTAAAGTTCACAAGGAAATTCTGGGAGACAACATTAAACTTGCTGAATAACAAAGTATTTCCTTCCAAAGTGATTGATTCCTAGAATATCTGTGACAAGTGAGGGCAAGATAAATCGAATGGGTGCAAATAAAATATACCCAGAAAGTTTGACAAGCATTAGGTAATAATGTCTAGGACATTTTTAAAGCATAAACAGCAACTACATTGTAAGTGGAGTTCTTAACTGGTCTACATAATAGAATCCCTGAGTGAGATTCAGAGAAAAAGGCTAAGAGATCAGAGAGAAGGAGCAAGCTGCAGTACTCCTTACCTCCTTAGCATCTCCACAGGCAAGAGAACAAGTTTTTTGTTTTCCCTGCTTATATGCTGTTTCTGTTCAGCTACCTCACTTTCTGTCTGTCTGTCTGTAGAGACCTCCAGATCTCTGTAGTTAGCTAGTGGCAAGCTCCATTCTCTGTCCTTCAGACAGACATTATTTATACAGGCAAAATATCACCACACTGCTTCTCTTTGTTTTCTAAGCCCTAAATTACCTGGCTCACCTCTAGACACTATGTCTATTTTTCGCTCTGCTACTCCACTTTGTTCATTCTGTTGTTTCTCTGATACTATGCACATCTTTTCTGCCTGTGGTCACTTTGTCCTGAGTGATCTTCCTTTTGATTTTTCAAGCCTAGGCTTATTCTTCATTCAGATGAAAGGTCTAGGGTTTGATACCATATCCTCAAAGACTCTTTCCATGGGCCTCTTCTAAATTAGCATCCATATCTGATATGAGAGAAAGAAGGGAAGAGTTATGAACTTCTCTGTTTCAAAAAGTCATATCACTTGTTTGTTTATTTAGTTATCATGCCTACTCACTAAATGAGAAACTCAATTTGAAAACAGACTTGGTGCTGGGCATTGGTGGTGCATGGCATGCCTTTAGTTCCAGTACTTGAGAGGCAGTGGCAGGTGGATCTCAGTGAGTTAGAGGCCAGTCTTGTCAAAAGAGCTAGTTCTAAGACATGCTCCAAAGCAGTACAGAGAAACCCTGTCTCGAGGAAAAAAAAAAAATAAAAAGAAAGAAAACAAAAAAAAAAGAAAGAAAGAAAGAAGAAAGAAAAGAAAACAGACTTATTTTTGTTTCTCAGTGTATCCCAAAATAGGTAACATACTTGGCACATGTAAATTTTCAATGTCATTGAAACTTATCTTCATATTAAGTGGCAATTTAAAACGAAAACATTACCTTTGGCTTTATATTTTGAATCAACATCTTATTATTTTAAACATTTAATTCTTTCAACATAAGCTTACAAAATTATTGGAAATCAGTTTTTCTTTCTTTTGTTAATGACCAAGTATTTTGTGATTTTTAAAGGCTAAATTAAATTGTTAAGCTAGGGTACAGAAAATCACTGAACTAGTTTGCTCATGGGTAGATGCATGACTTATTGTAAATATGACGACTTTAGAGTGGTGTTCCTTTGATGGAAGAGAGAAAATAGCCAAAAGCATTTGGGGTTTAAATGTTTAAAACTGATGTGGCTACCCCTCAGGAGTGTGAAAGGATAGCAAAATGCCCATGCAAACCTTGTTGATTTTAAAGCAAGTAGGTGTGTGTGTTTGTATGTGTGTGTGTATGTGACTATGTGACTTGTGTGTGTGTGTGTATGTGTGCATGAATGTGGAAGCCAGATCAGCTTGGGGCTAGTGGAGAAACTTTTAGTATGTGATACAGATATGTTCTTATAGAAAATTAGTTGAGCCATTTGCCAGAGCTAAGAGGAGATAAAGAAAGAGCCTGTTCCTGGCAGTTAGTGACATAGTCCATAGGTTTCTGATGAATGTTAAATGTAAGCTTTTGTCTACCTGCCAGCAATTCTTACCCTATTAAGAGTCCAGCCTGAGCTGAAACCAGACTGCCATATTAGGCATTGCTATTGGCATTATCATTTCTGTGGTTTAGGGGTTGGGACACAAATATTTGGAAATTATAATGTGTATATTGAACACATTATAAACAAATGTGTTTGCTATACATGACAGTGTTTTTTCCTAATTCAGCATAAATATTACAAAGCAGTTCACTAAAAGTAAGTATACTGGTCATCTGGGTGTTCTTTAATAGATTCAGGTTTCAAGAAACCAGTTTCCTAGATTATATGTTTTGTTTGTTTAGGTTATCCTAGTTTACACTTTTTATTAACACAGAATCACAGTATTAACAAATTACTTAATTTTCTAATATCAAGGACATGGAAGCATTGCAAGTATTCATATGCCAGAAAATTATAACACATTGTAAATATTATGATTATGTAGACTACATTATTCCCTTCAGTAGTTCTGACATCAGGGAATCAGTACTCATGGAAAAATAAATTGGATAAAAAAATTCTTACTCATGGAAACCAAGATATAGAAAATTCTAATGTTTTGAGTTATTATGTGTATCTGTATCTCTCTATTGCATGTTTGTGAGTGAACATATATGTATGAGTGTGCACACCCATGAGTAGGTGAGGAGACCAGAGAAGGACATCAATTGTCCTGCTCTATCATTTTCTATATGATTTCCTTGAGAAAGGGTCTGTCCATGCACCTGAACTCCCTGTTTTTCAGCTAAACTAGCATTTAAATAAACCTAAGTGAGCCTCCTGTTTTTAATACCATCCTCCTTTGCTCAAACCACAAATGTGCCTGGCCATATCTGCATATTCCAAGTGGGTATTTTAATGGTTGAACCCAAGTCTGCTTAGTTGCATAGCAGGTGCTCTTATGCACTGAGCCACATCCTTAGCCTCTGGGGATTAATTTTCAAAGGCAAATCTTTATAGCTGGTTAATCACAGCATATTTAAAGGAATACAAATTACATATGCATATTTTATAATTCTTGATCATATCTCCCAGCTACTTAGTAATATTAAAATCATAAAAACATTTGGTACATATGTAATCAGGTGTAACAAATACAAGATGATTAAATACGGATCTAATTAATGCCCACATTTCCATGAAAGAAGACACATTTCAAAAAAAATTAGAAATGGTTTAGATTATTCTAATTTTCATTATGTGTCCTAAAACTTTAGTATTCCAAAAACCTGAAGTGAGTTGAGAAACTTCAGAGAGGAAATTAGACATGTTAACATCTCCTTTGGGGTATAGGTATCCGAGAAGCTCCCAGTATCAACATACCAAACTTCATTGGTATTTACAGGGGCACAGATCTGCAGGTAAAATCTTCCTCCCATCAAGTTCCCTTTTCAATCCGATAAAACCTCCAAGTACCTGTGCCTCATTGCTGTCTCCATGTCCTCAAGACACTGCTGCCCTTCACTGTCCAGATTAAAGAACAGTCCCAGTCTAACAAGTCCCAAATGCACATATGTAAAATTAGTGTATGTAATTGAGATTTAAGTACAATATGCATAAATTAGTCTAGCCACAAGGATTATACATGTTTATGCATGAATAATCTGGATCTCTTGATACTGTTTAAAGATTAATATTTCAGCTTTACTTCTTGTTATAGAATTGCACATACTTAAACACTAAATATGATTAAGTTAAAAGTAATTATATTGTCATGTTATTATATGGAATATATTTTATGTCTAATAATTTTAATACACATTTAATAATAAACATCTTTTAAATGACTAAAAGAGTTTCTTCTTGTTTTTCTTAGTTAACAATAATAAAGGACAGCTCTCATATAAAGCTGAATTATTTTAAATTTGATAGTAATAAACAACCTGCAAAAGGTTCTCTAAATGTATAGTCACAGGAGAGCCATCTGGCACTACATAATTGCCACCATCATTCATCTATTCAGAATCCTAACTAAATAGCAGGTCCATTGATATCAGACAGAGGAGGGATATACTCCTGGGGACAACTGATCCATAAAGCAACAGGTTTTTTTATGCAAGTATTTTTCTATTTTCATCTATGTTACATATCCATATCAGAATAGATTTGGGTACTCTGAATGAATTTCAGCTGCTATGAATTCATATATCTTGTAGCATTTCAGAGTGAAGTGACATCAAATAGAAATTAAGACAATAGGAAAGCACCACTAGTATGCAGAATTTTTTTATTCATTTTGCATGTTAATCCTTTTAATCCAATTAATTTGTTTCTGTCAGCACATAAAAATACTTGTGGACATTTGTATAACCAGATCACTGAGTTTTGCAGTAACTGTGAAGCATTGTAATTACTGTTGGGATATTGTGGCTAAGCTTGCATTTATTAACCCACATATTGTCTAGGATATTTTGCTACACAATTGCATTTTCAGTGTAGGATAAAAAGGTGTAAGGACATTTTATCTCTAATGGTAACTCAATCACCATAGATATTTTATTATACAGACTACATATTTTGTCCTTCTGTGAATTTCATAGCTAACTTCTCCATCTCTGGAATCCAGCTGATAAACTGCATTTCCTTTGCTCCATTGGCTCTATTTTACATTATTTATTTTATATAATGTCTCAAAATGCTAACTGATTAATAACATATGTATCACTTTTTAGATGCTTTGCTTCATTTAAGTAAATCCTGAGATGCTGTACTAGTCATTTGACCAAAGAAAATATTTTCAGGATAATATCATCCTTACTTACATTATTGACAATACCACAGTGCCATATTTCAAATTTATGTCATTTCACTTAGTATTACTATATCTTAAAGTAATATTATGAAATGTAAAAATTCATGAATCAGCATATTTATGTATAATCCTTTATACATTGGAAACTAATATATAAAAGGAAAGTGACTGCTAATGGCTGACAAAAGAATACTTGCTGTGCTTACCGGAAAACTTGGTCCAATCTACAATATGAAAAATAAAACAAAAATAAGAGCAAAAAGAAAAGGAAGAAGCTCTCAGAACAAAAATAACAAGAGACATTTAAAAGTCTAACAATTAGGAAAATA
Source organism: Cricetiscus sungorus (assembly GCA_030556225.1). Taxonomy (NCBI): domain Eukaryota; kingdom Metazoa; phylum Chordata; class Mammalia; order Rodentia; family Cricetidae; genus Cricetiscus; species Cricetiscus sungorus. Next base: position 2,024,054 of record JANBXA010000600.1, on the reverse strand, counting down.
GTAGGGAACATATGCAGTCAGTCAGTATTATGCAAAACAGCACTGAAACATGATGCAAGCAAATTCCACGTGATAAAATGTGTGTATGTAATATTACACACATTTGGTTTTGTAAATGCACACATGTGCATTATTTTTATATGGAAACATATATATTATAAACAAATATACTTGAAAGATGATATGTGAAAAACAGAATAAGAAAAATCATTCTAATGCATCATAAAAATACAACTCTCAAGTTGTTAGAATTTTCATTATGAATCAAAACTTTCTGAGAGATTTTGATAAGTTTTTTTTAAACTTAAATTATTTTATTCCAAGTACAAATGGGATTTTATCATGATCATGAGTAGATTGAGGAGTGGATATAGGAGAAAGGGAAATGACAAAGAAAGATTGAGAAAAGAAAGAAACTGAAACAGTAGCAAGAATATAGAGGAAAGAAGGTCCATGTCTATATTTCCTCTCATAAAATATATCCAGAAAGAAGAATCCTGCTCCTGTGAATGGATGGTTTCTTGACTAAAAATTTCTGTCAACCTGACATTAACTTCAGAAAACTGTAGGAGGCAGCAGAGCCCTGTCTGGGCCCGGGAGAACTATTTCGAAAATATTTAGATTTTAGAGTCCTTCTAGTCACACCCAGGGGTGTTCCATTCAGTTTCAGGGACACACCCAATGTTCCATGTGTACATTCTTTTTCATCCTCAGTCTATTCAATGTGAAAAAGACTTTAACCTCCATGTTTTCTCAAAGAAAAATCAAGCAAACAAACATAAACAAACAGACAAATAAAAAATGCTTGTTGCTGGAATATCTATGCCTCCCAAAAGGAAGAGAAATGAAGGGCAGAAGATGTTCAGAAGAATACATAGAGTCTGTGGGTAGAGTAGTGGCTATGAAGATTGATAATGACAAAAGCCCAACTCTCAAAAGCCAGTTTGAAAAAAGAAATGCATCTTTAATAAATGCTTTAAATACTGTCATTATGAAATATTATGCAAAACTTTGAACAGCCTTATTTATCAGCTTGGGATTACACTTCAAGCAAAGATTATCTCGCTTTTGTGAAGAAAAACCCACAATACCTTTATACATCAATAATTCTGATATTAGAAGGCAAACACCCACTAAAATAACCATTCCCTTAATTCCCATGTTCTCTTATATTTTCCTAAAGTTTAAACTTAATATTCACTTGTGTGTTTACTACCAATGCATATCAAGTAAATTAAATATATACCTCTAGATGGTGAAACATTCAATATGCTTCAATACACTTACTAGGAAAATATTACCAGAATAATATTTAAACCCATAATTAAACCATTTTAAGTGTTTATTATATCCCAAATGCTGATCCCTTTGTGGATCAATTGTTTTGCAAGAAAATATAAACATTACGAAATGGATACACAAAAGAATATTCTTGAATCTGTAAAAGAAAGAAAACTACACATACAGATATCTAATAAGGATCTGCAACTTTAAGCATAGGTGTTAGAGCTATTGTGATAGATGAAAAAACAAAGCTGAAATTTACATTCTACTAGAAAAAGATATAAGGATATTAACTGATGTCAAGAAACAGATCAAAATTCACAGAAATAGCAGGTACCTGAACCTGCTAGGGCGGTGTTATTGGGCCTCTGGCATGTTCTTCAGCTCTCCCTGGACTTGAACAACCAACACGACATTTTGAATCTTATTTTTTGTGAGAACCTTACACAAGTTGGTTCATGAGATTTTGTTCTACTAGAGAGATGCTGGTAAAACTACTTAGAGGTCTAAGGAAAAATCAAAAAATCTCTGAGATACATACCATCTTACTGCTGTCAGAATGACTAAAATCAAAGACACCAAAGACAGCTTATGCTGGAGAGGATGTGGAAGTGCTGCTGGTGGAAGTGCAAACTCATATAGCCACTTTGGAAATCAGTAAGGCAGTTCCTCAGGAATAAAGGTAAATATTCTTAATGGTCTACCAAGAGGCACTCTAATTATATCTCTACTGGAAATTGAAGAAAATTAAATCTACTATATTTATGATCACCTGTGATATAACTAAAACATTTTAAGTCTATTCTAATCATAGTAGCTACTAAGCAGTGTTTACCTTCACATCTACTTCCCAGGTCTCTGAGATTCTACAACCATGGTCTCCAGTTCATCCACCTTCTGCTGATGTCTAACTGGAGAGCTACAAAGTAATATATAAGATTGCCATCTCTACTACTTTTGGTATATTAATGGTGCCAGAAATGTCTGAGATCCACTGGTGGATAGTGAAAACTATAAAAGTCTCAGATGTTAACAAGCCATGCTATTGCCAAGATTATTGGTGGCTTTTACCAAACTGATTGTAAGGCTCTATTGCTAAAGATTACACCCATACCACTTATTGAACATGGGGAATTTAGCTGAACTGGGACCTACCTTAGTGTCTTTACCTGTACAGGCTAGTGTTCATGGTACTGTAAGGTACTCAGAATATAACTAAAGGAAAAAGGAAAACACCAACCCAACCACATACCCTTCAATCTATAGTGGTGACTTACCAAAAAGGTGTATCAATACAATAGTGGCATCAAAACTGTGTGAGCAACCAAACAATATTTGATCAGTTAAAGCAGCTCTCTCCATAAACAGCGCTGGCCAAGAACCTGACATTAGATAGGCTAGGGATTTAGGAGAAAAAAAAAAGACACTGTTCCACCAAATAAATACAGCAGTAAAATAACTCTTAATGACACTCTGCTATGCTCATTAATTAGCACCTGGCTCAGTTATCATCAGAAAAGTTTTCTCCACCAGCAGAAGAAAGCAAATAGATAACCACAACCAGAAAATACACAATGAGTGAGAGACCTTGGAACATTTCTCCATCAAATCCCTCCACTCAGGACTCAGGGAAGTGGGAGGAACAGTGGGCAGGAAAAGTGCAAGAGCCAGAGGGGATGGCAGACACCAAAGAATCAAGGTCTTTTAGAAAGAGCAGAGCTCGTCCACAAATGAACACACAGAGACTGCGGCAACATGCATACAGCCTGCATATGTCTGCACAAGATGGGGTCATAAAGTAGAAGTGAACTCATGATCTCGACCATAACCCAGAAAGTATCTTCAGTTAATATCCACTTGCAAATGAAAAATTAGTTTTACTCAAGAGAAAAAATGGTGGGAACACACCACTCTTAAGGGTAAAGCCCATCCAAGTAGTAGCTTGCCAACATAAAATCAACTCATTGGCATTTTCACTGGTGTCTATGGAGGTTCTTTGTCTCATAATGTTGTCAGTTTCTTGTTTGTTTGGGTTTTGTTTGTTTGTTGGTTGGTTGGTTGATTTTCAATCACATAGGACCTTTGTTATATATTATGGTTTCCAGTTTTAGGTTTTTATGGGATTTCTGTGTTTTCAATCTTGTTTATATGTGTTTCCTAAACTTTACTTTGCCTTTTTGCCTTTTTATTTTATTTTATTTTATTTTTGGTTATTTGTTCTAATTCTGATTTGTTTTTTATTTTATTTTATTATTTTATTATTCTTCAGATATTTAATGAGAGACACAAAATATGTGTACAGGAGGGAAAGCTGGGAGGAACTGAGAATGTTAGTAGGCAGGGAAACCATAATCAAAATATATTATGTAAAATAAATCTGTTTACATTACAAGAATTTTTTATGAAAAGAAAACAAATAGCAAACCAAAAGCCATCAAGCAATCAAGCAAGGAACTGGAGACACCAAGACAGCAATGTGTAAACATTTTGCATTTTTCTCCAAGTAGCTTATCTATTAGCATTTTTTTAATCAATAGATTTAAATAAATCAGTAAGAAAATAAATTAAAGCAATTTTCTTTCTCTACTGTCACCATATCTGATACATTACTGATGTTTCATGACAATAGTTATTGGGATTTTCTAAAAATTTATTTGTTTATTAATTTATTTTAATTGATTTTTAGTGGATTTCACATCAAGAATTCCTTCCTGTTTATCTCCTAGTCTCCTTGAATCTGCCTTCTGTCTTCACAAGCTGTCCCCTTCAATCAAAACCGAATTTAAAAGAAAAAACTAAAGAAAATGAAGAAACAAAACAAGACAAAAGCAAAAAATGAAAGATCTGGTCATAGAAGCTATAATGTGCCCCAATGAAACACATAGTTTACATACTAGTATGTTTTCAAAAATTTTACATAGAGAACAAGGGTGAGATTTTAGTAATACAGGTTTTGTAAGAATACATATAAGGACAGTAGATAACTTTTTACAGAATAATAATAATACTAGAGAGGTCCACATTGGATTTAGTAACCACTTAATAGAGAAAACAAAATTTGGTAAATGATTTTACATTGAAAGTATCTGGAAAACATATGCTCATCATAAATCATAGATTTTTTAAAATGTAAAACAGAACATGTTATGACATTACACCCATAAACAAGAAATGCATGTGAGATAAATGAGTAAAGTTTTACTTTACTTATTCCTAATTGGAAGTGTGTTTTAACAGCTTGACCTACATACATTTGGACAGCCATGTGCTTCTCTCAGAGAAAAAAAATTTATACTGTCAATGTTACCAGTTTGATGATTGGGAATTTTTGACAATATTATTTCACTAAAGAATATACTTCAAAAGAGAGATGAGAATTATTCAAATGTAGATTTTTATTGTTTCCTGTTACTGAAACAACTGTATATTTAGAACAGACATTCAAGGTGATTGAGATGAGACAACAAACAGACAAATTTGTTTGGTATTGCTTTTCTTTTATTGGGGCTTCATTTGAGTTCTATTGATTTTAAATTTGTTCATATTAGTTATTATAACAATGCTATTGTGTATCTACTTAAATGAATTAGTACAAGTTAGAAAACTTTGCAGTACAAAAACCCTGAAATGGTATCATATATAATGATAGGTAGTTCTCCTAGTTTGCTTTCTATTGTTATGATAAAACTTTAATCAAGATCAACCTGAAAAGCAAAGGGTTTGTTTCACCTTGCAACTCCCAGGTTGAATCCATCACTAAGAGAAGTCAGCGCAGAAACTCATGTTTGGAACATGGAGGCTAGGACAGATGTGGAGACCAGGAAGAAAAACCACAGACTAGTTTGCTGTTCCAGGTCTTCCTTCCTAGAATGGCACATCTATGATAAGCTGGTTAATCACAACAAGAAAGTATAGCAAGAAATCACCAACACTGACATGGCCATGGGGGCGTGACCATAGGGATTAATAGGGCAATTCCTTAATTGAGATTTGTTTCTTCCAGATATGTCTGTATTGGTACTAAGTCATCACAGTACTAATTTAACAAAGTAATTCTTAAATTTTAATGATGGTTCAATAAGGTCTTTAAAAATAAGTGAAAATTGGATGCTACATTTCACATAAATTATTATAAATTCTGATCTATATGCTGAATAAAATGAAATAAAGTTTAACAAAATCTCAAGTATTTTAATTGTTAATAAAACCCATTAATAAAATCTTGATTTGCTTTTACATTTCTGAAGGATGTATTCATTCCAATATTACTATTTATGTATAACCAGAAAAACAATTTACTCTTAGGAAAATATATTTAGACAATAAACACTTTTCCAAGGACCTCATTTTGTTAAGTAAATTAAATAATAATATTCAAGTATTATAAATTATATATGTACATTATAAAGAATTTAGGATTTTTGTCACAAAAATTAAGTAAAATCTGTATTCTGAAGCCACAATAATTTTTCAATAGTAACAAAATTATGATAGTGCTTAAAATAAAATAATTATTTAGTGTTGTTCTATTGAGGTCTCAATTTTTTTTTAGACTTGCAATGAATGAATTATTGAGTCTTCAGTTGAGTCTGTGCCTATTATGATAATCCAGGCCACCTGAGTTGTAGTGCTTGTTAAATGTTTGTGACTAGTTCTACAGTGGTAATGATTTAATGGGAATTCTAAACTTTATTTTAAAGGGAAGGTGGATTGCTATTATTAGTATTATGTTCAGTTAAAATAGATTAATTTTAATATACAAGATAATAAATATATATAGTAGGAATGTATATATATTCATATATATATACATGTATATATATATATTATATATATAATGTAGAGGGAAATGAGGAAGGAAAAGAATTTGAAGAAAAGCAGGAGGGGAAAAAGAACAGTTGAGGAGAGAAAAAGAATATTTTAGAAATGAAATCATATGTTTAGTATATATTGACCGTAGTTATCAATAAATACACAAGATATGAGGTTGTATAATATTGCCATGACTGAGAAATAATTGAACATCACTTCCAGTCAGAATTTCCTCTTAAATGTTAACAATAATGAAATAGTAATTAGGGAAATTTTATTGCAACTCTAAATCAGTGGAGTTATTAATATCAATAAAATAATGTCCCAAATAATGAATATTGAATAAATGATAAAACATGCAGTAGTTGTTAACAGAGGAGCGCTTCTCTGGAAGACTGATGTCACCATATGATTTCAAAGATACATAAATGTAAAGATATATCGTAAAATGTAATTGATTACTATATGCCTTGAGTTTTGTTTTTAACAAAATTACTTTCTATAGTTAGTTATTTTCATAGTATTATTCCAGAGAGAATAGTGTGATGTTTTGTTCTAACTCCATGCAGGATAAATGATGTGGAGTCATTAGAATATGGTGTTATGCACAAACAAGTAGACAGGAATTCCATTACAGATGATTAGTCAACCGTGAATTCAGAACCCAGCAGATGGACAGCTCCAACATGCCATATGAATAATGTGCATTACAGCTGTCACTCTGGTAAAAGCTGAAGTGATCTTGATTAACAGCTGCAATTTTCTTAGGGTTTTATGCAAAACACACCAGTTTAATTTCTTTATTGCCCCATCCTATGCCCTAGGAAGGTCTTATTAATTTGAAGAAAGGTTCTGTATAAAAGGGTTAGGGTTTATAATCTGCTGTGTTAACATTATATTAAAAAGTTATTCATATTTACATTTTGAACACCAGCACAATGTTATCTGATGTGTATTTTATGTGCCTATAACTCATAAAGCACAATAGTAAAATTCTTCAGGATATTATCTAATAATAGGAAAATGTCTATAAAATGACAAAAAATAAATGCTGAGGTATTGAAATTCTAAGTGATCAATTGCTTTTATTCACAGCCCAAGTTAAAGAAGTTTGTGTACTTAGTCAAAATTATTTGTATTTCTTATCTCAAAAGATAGTTCAAGGACCTCAGTAAGGCAGTCTCTATCACTGGGCCTAGGTTACCCAATTATCTTACAACTTCTGTGTTTTGTAATAATAGGAAGGTAAAAAGTGAGAAAATAAATAATGTGATTATTCAAAATTCCATAGAACCTATTAAATAAAAAATTTAGGCTAATATTAGAATATCTGCATTTGAGCTCAGACAATGATGCCTCGATGGTTAACAATACCAAAATGAGAGTTCGGTGCCTCATGTCAGGTATCTAAGAACTGCCTTTAATTCCAGCTATAGGAAATCTGATTCACTCCTCTGGCTTCCACACTCACATACAGTCATGTACATGTATACACACACACACACACACACACACACACACACACACACACACAGAAAAAAAGAAAGAAAGGAAAAACATTATTTGAAATGTCTCCATAGCTAGTACCAAGTACCAATATACCAGTTTGTAAAGGACCTGGGTAGTCCAGTTCCCAGAATTTATGTTAAGCAGGTTATAATTGCCTGATACTCCAGTTCTAGTGAATTCAAACCACCATGGGCACCTGGATTCTTGTGCATATACCACCCCCAATAAATATTTCAAATATGTCTACTTTGTGAATAGATTAATACTTGAATTATTTATAATAGTATTATATATAAATCTTAGTTTGTGATAAATGTAGCATTAGCTTATGACATTTTAAAATTATTTGTTTGAGATGGATTTTTGATAATTTAATAAATATAAAATCCAATTTGAATGGTCTGATAATATATTTTATTTTAATATTTACTTAAATACATGATATTTGATATGAAGCACCCTATCTTATTAAAAATAATTTTAAGGTCTGACATGATATTGAAAATCTGACCTTCTACATATATATTTCAAAAGGAAAAGTAATTTATTAGATGCAGTGACTGAAACAAAATTATTTGATTCATTGTGTAGATTTATTGCATAGATAATTTTATGACTGTGTAATTGTTTTAACCTTTAAAGTAGCATTAAAGCATAAGCTAATACAATTTAAATATATTTAATTTATAATGGGTCATACTTAAATGAGTTTAAGTATATTATAAACCTAAATTCTAAATTAATAGTATGTTGTTAACATACTATTATAGCTAAATCTATATTTAGCTAGATATTCATGCCAAATATATTTTTTATTATGTACATCATTTACTTGAACATTGAATATGTTGAAGGACATACATGTATCAAATGCACTTTAAAAAGAAATTATTTCAGGTTAGAAAACTAAAAAAATATTCAACTGTCTTAAAGAATCTTGTGCCCATACAAGAAGACAAAAATGGTATTATGAGAATAAATTCTAATATATAGAATGTGACTAAAATATAGGAGTGCAGAGAGAAGAGCAGTCCACTCTTTCCAAGAAGGTCAGTATGAGCAATTGTTAAATAATTCTTCAAACAGACACATTTGTAAAGGGTAACAAAACAAAAGTTTCAGTCACTAAATCTGGCATCATTTATAAAGGATTTGTCTATGTGATATATTTGGGAAATGCATGGATGAGATATTATTACTGTGGATGCAGGCTATCATGGACTGAAGTGAGTTAACTTCATCAAATTTAACATTTTACTACTTAGGTTTTATGTATGACCAAGAAAAATTATTTTAATTTTTATAATTCCCTATCAAGCTGTGGAGGCATAATTTTCACAAGTTCATAATCAAAATTATGTAAAGCCAGAAGAATATAAGTACAAGTTCTTTTTCCACTCTTTTTTTTAAATTTAAATTTCAAACAAGTTTGTTTTATAAATCAATTCCAGTTCCCTCTCCCAACTCCCTATCTAATGCCCTTTCTGCTCCCCTGTAGGGTGAGGCCTTCCATGGTGGGTCTCCAAAGTCTGTCATATCATTTGGAGCTTAGCCTAAGCCCTACACCATGTGTCTACACTGAGAGAGTATCCAGCTATGTGGAGAATTTGTTTATATCCCTTTCCTTAATAAAATATGAGTGTGCTACACAATATAGACTATATTATAGATATGTAAATAAAATGTATGTTTCTAATAACATCCCTTATTATTAAGCATTTTCAAGAATCAATAAGTGGCCATTCCTGAATATTCATGAAAATTGAATACAATTTAGGATTTTAAGATAAGGTTTCATAAACCAAGCATATGGATGAGTAATATCCTGGTGACTGAACAAAGTTGAATTATGAAACAATTCACATAGACAAATATATACCAATGGCTTGGTAACATAGACAATGCATTGTGTTTTTTTACAAATGTATGTCAAACTGTATAGAAGAAAACAGAATAATTTTATCTGACTACTGCTTATAATATGGATTTATTTTAAGTGGATCTAAACATTTCCAGTGAAATATTACATTTGCACACTTTCAAAAGAGATAAATAGAATATTATTTAAAACAGGAAGTTAAATAATGGCTCAAAATACAATGTGACTTGTAATCACTTTAAGGACATTACCACTAGCTGTAATGTCATATTTTGTAATCACAATATATGTTTGTTTTTGTTTCTTTAGAGATTTACATATGTATGCATAAATACATACATATGCACAGAAAAGCATATGCTGACACAAAAGTATTTAACAAAATTTGATACATAATTAGATAATAGTGTGCAAAGTATATTATTTCAAAATTAACAAAACTGCTGACCTCTAACTTCTCTTTTGAAATATTTAAAGGTAAAAAAACATTGTATTCCCATATCTTTAGTATTACAATGCTAAACGTTCTGAATTTCAAAGTAAACAAAGAAGTTTGGTATGTTTGGAAACAAAGACATACTTTCTCCTCTATCAGGCAAAGTGATTCCCTTGAAACTTTATTGCATTTTCAGTCTTCAAAATCTGTTATAACATAAACTCTATTTGTTAATTTAAAAAAAACTATTTAAAATTTCCACTAATCATTTCCTTTCGGGCCACCTTGTAACAAAGCATTTACATATAATATAACAGATTATATTAATCTTTGATTTATAGTGTAATTGAACTATGGGTATAGCATTATAACCTCACTTATGATACTGTAATTAAAGAGTACATCTTTACAAATACATTTTTGTGGCTATATTATGAAGTCATTATTACAAGGCACAGGTTTTATTTATTAACTGGATCTCATGAAATACTATCATGTTGAAATTATGTAAATTTTGCAACATTTCCAAGTTACTCAAATAGTGTAGAGAGCCCCAAAGTGCCATGCCTTAAAGGAGCACTGGCTTCCGCCTTACACCTTCCCATTTGTGAAGACTCTCTGGCGTAAATAAGCCCTTAATTGGTTAAGTCTGTTCAGCCTGTCTGCTTCTGCATTAGAGTAGCCTATCTGCAGGATCCACATGGCTCACTGGGGTTGGTTAGCTCAAGGGTATTTAGACCTGTGCTGCAGGGGTCCCCCAGCTCTCACTCTCTCTCTCTCTCTCTCTCTCTCTCTCTCTCTCTCTCTCTCTCTCTCTCTCTCTCCCCCCCGGGGCCCAGAAGCAACATGTTTAAAGGATCCTGATTAAAACTGCAAGAAGAAGATCTACCCAGAGCCGTGTCTTCCTTGCTGGCAGGGGAGGGCACATACAGATGGTGGCCCATAACGGGAAATTTTCAGATCAGAACTTCTTGCAGTCAGGGCAGCGCTGGCAAGTTCCCAAGGTAAGTTGGGACCAAATTTACGGCCCTCGGTAAAGAGGCAATAAGGTCTCCAGTAAGGAGCTATAAAGTCCCAGGTAAATTAAAATAAAATTAAAGACCTCAGGGAAAAAAGAGGCAATAAAGTCTCAGGCATTGAGCAAGAGGTTGTAACAAACTGAAAGTAAAGTTTTTAAGATGGGGTCTACCCAGTCTCATCCAATTTTTCTGGCTCTTCAGGAGCTACTTTGTCAAAGAAACTTAAAATAAAGAAAAGCACACTAGACAGATTCCTGAGTGAATGAGATGCCAATGCACATTGGTTCGCAGCTTTGGGAGACCTCATGCTAGCGTGCTGGGACAAATTAGGCAGGGATCTTACTTTGCTTGGGAACAAGGGTCGCTAAAGTCCAGAGTCCGACCTGTTTGGAAGTTAGTGCATAGCTGTATCGAAGACAAGAGGTACTGTAAAGAGGCGATGGAAAAAGGGAATGCTGTGCTAGAAATGTTGCAAGAAGAAAGGTCAGAAGAGGTTGAGAGTACAGGAGAGTCAGGGACGGATAAAACAGCTTCTGAGGAAGAATTGCAAGCCCTCGTAGAAAAGGTTCAGAAACAATCCCATAAGGGGCAGAGGGGGAAGGGAGAGGAGAAATGGCAATGTGGGGAGGAAAGGTTCCCTCCTAGAACAATGCCTTTGGTGCCTTTTCCTGATCAGAGTGAGGAAGGGTGGGGCCCAGGTACAGGGCGTTCTTTTTGCCTGGAGTTCTGAAGAGCTGTACATAATGACTTAAGCCTGGCCTATCCAGTTTTTCAGGATGCCCAAGGCAATAGATATGAGGAAACTTTAGACTTTAAGTTCATCAAGGCTTTGGCTGAATCCGTGAGAACATATGGAATTTCAGCTTCTTTTACTGTAGCTCAAGTTGAACCCTAAACAGGTATAGAATGACTCCTAGTGATTGGGGTGCACTGGCTAGAGCATGTCTAAGCCCCGGTCAGTATCTGGATTGGAAAGCCTTTTTAATAGAGTATGCCAATGAACAGGCCACAGCTAATCTGGCAGCCAGAAATGCAGCATAGGACAGGGACATTCTGCTTGGACAAGGACTTTGCCTACCAATAGACATGATATCCAATACAAGTTTTTGAACAAGTAAATTGGATTGCCATAAAAGCATGGAAGTCATTACCCAATAAGGGAGAGGTGAGTGGTAACCTCACTAAGATATTGCAAGGCCCCAAGGCCCCGTGGAACCATTTTCAGATTTTGTGGCCCGTTTGGTGGAAGCTGCAGGGAGTTTTTGGTGACCCTCATACTGCTATGCCACTGATTAAACAACTCATCTAGGAACAATGCACAAAAGAATGTAGGGCCGCTATTACCCCATAAAAAAGTAAAGGACTTGAAGTGTTGATGAAGGTCTGCAGGGAATAGGAGGGCCATTGACCAATGGGGGAGTGAAGGTCTTGGTGGAATACCCTAGAGGCATTTCCACTATCTCCCCAGGGGATCAAATTTCTCAATTGCTTTTATTACCTAGCCTTCATGACCATTTTACAGCCCAAAACAGAGAGAGAGGGAGTGGTGGCTTTGGATCCACTGGAACAGATTTAACCTTTTTGTCTTTGGGCTTGGACTAGAGGCCAGTGTTGGAGCTGACTATAGATGGAAAAAGGATTTTGGGCCTTTTAGATTCAGGAGCAGACAGAAGCATTATAGCCAGAAAAGATTGGCCTACTGGCTGGCCCATACAGGCTTCTTCTCAAACTTTGCAAGGACTTGGTTATGCAAAGGCTCCAGACATGAGTGCAAGGCAGCTGCAATGGCTAGATCAGGAAGGACATTCTGGATTTGTGCAGCCATATGTGCTAGAGTTGCCAATTTCCCTTTGGGGAAGAGATCTATTAAAAGGTATGGGTTTTAAATTAACTAATGAGTACTCTGCTACTGCAAAAGGAATGATCCATCCTTGGGTTATTTACCTGGCTGGGGGATAGTGAAGCACCTACAAGGCCGCACTAGTCCCCTGTCAAGGCCACAGCAGAGACAGGGGACACAGGGCCTGGGTTTTTCCTAGGGGCCACTTAGGAAGCCATTCCTATTACCTGGAAGATGGAGGAACTGGTATGGGTTCTTCAGTGGCCATTCTCCTCCAAAAAGTTAAGTGCTGCCAAGGCCTTGGTAGCTGAGCAACTATCATTAAATCACATTAAAACATCTGTTTCACCATGGATTACACCCATTTTCGTTATCAAAAAGAAATCAGGAAAGTGGAGGCTATCACATGATCTACATGCCATTAATTTACAGATGCAAATCATGGGCCCAGTTCAGTGAGGGCTCCCACTTCTTTCATCTCTGCCTGCTTGTTGGCCCCTTATAGTGATAGAAATAAAAGATTGTTTTTTCTCCATTCCTTTGTGTGCCAAGGATAGTGAAAGTTTTGCCTCCACTGTCCCACCCTGTAATCATGAAGAGCCTTATCAGAGATTTGAATGGGTAGTCTTACCACAAGGCATGACTAATAGTCCTACTATGTGTCAACTTTATGTTGGAGATCCATTTCCCCATTAAGAAGGAAATTTCCTGCCTTAAGATGCATCCATTATATGGATGATATATTATTGATGGCCAAAGATAAACAAGTTTTAGATCAGGCTTATGAAGATTTGGTTAAATTATTGGAAAAGACAAGGTTGTTTATAGCCCCTGAAAAGGTTCAAAAGGATAAGATTGTTAATTATTTAGGAGCCAAAGTGTACGAAAGACAAATTGTCCCTCAAAAGATTGAATTGAGAAAAGATAACTTGAAAACGTTAAATGATTTTCAGAAGTTATCAGGAGATAATAATTGGGTTAGGGGTTATTTAAAATTACCAAATTTTGAATTAAACCATTATGTAATACATTAGTAGGGGATCCAACTCTCGATTCTCCTAGGCAATTAACTGCTGAAGCGAGAAAAGCCTTATGTAAAGTTGAAGAAAGATTACAGAATGCATTTCTATATAGATGGAAGGAAGGTCAAGCCATCACGTTGTGCATTCTCCCTACTTATAATCAGCCTACAGGTTTATTATGGAAGGATGGACCATTGCTTTGGGTTCATCCCAAAATTTCCCCAGCGAAAGCAATAGAACATTATCCCACAGCAGTTGCTAGTTTGGCTCTTAGTGGAAATCAACAAAGCATTCAATTTTTTGGAATGCCCCCGGCGCTACTTGTGGTGCCTTACTCCAGTCACCAGGTTAAGATCTTGTGCAGCACTATTGATAGTTGGGCCATATTGCAATGTGGGTTTGATGGAATGATAGATTATCATTATCCAACGCATCCCATGTTATCATTCTTTAAGGAACATCCAGTGATTTTTCCAAAGATAACTTCCTCGGTCCCACTTAGTGGGGCGCCAAATGTTTTTACTGATGGTTCAAAAACTGGTTGTGGGGCTTATATGGTTGCAAACAAGCCTCCTTGCTGTGTCAATTTCAGCCAGGATCCCCCCAAATTGTAGAATTGAAAATTGTCATTGAAGTATTCAAAAATTGTCCATTTGCATTTAATTTGATTTCAGATTCAGCTTATGTGGTGAATGCAGTAAAAATTTTAGAATTAGCAGGACCTATCAAAGTTAGTAGTGCTGTTTGTTCACTCTTACAAGAGTTACAAACATTAACTTGGTTGAGAAAGGAATGCTTCTATATCCAACATATTAGAGCTCACACGGGTTTGCCTGGGCCCTTAAGTAAAGGAAATGACATTGTTGATCAGTGGACTAGGATGGAATGTATTTTTTACAGCTCATCCTTGGACCAGGCTAGGTAATTCCATCAGCAATTTCATGTGAATGCAAGGACTCTTCAACAGAAATTCCACTTGTCCAGAGCAGGCACTCAACAGGTGGTTTTAAACTGTCCACAATGTGTAATATACCAACATCCACTTGGTGTGGGAATAAACCCTAGAGGGTTAATACCCCTAAAGATATGGCAAATGGATGTTACACACATTTCAGAATTTGGAACCTTGAGATATGTACATGTATTTGTGGATACTTGGTCAGGTGTGGTACATGCTATGTCTTTGAGTGGAGAAAAAGCCTGCAATGTCATTGAACACTGTTTAGAAGCCTGGGATGCTTGGGGAAAACCCCAACAGCTAAAAACTGATAATGGACCAGCCTATATGGCTCAGAGATTTACTTCCTTTTGCAAACAAATGGAAGTTCAGCTTGTCCATGGATTACCCTACAATCCTCAAGAACAAAGGTTTGTAGACCGTGCTCATCGCACCCTGAAAGAATGTTTAATAAAACAAAAAGGGAAAGTAGGCCAAGGCCGAACTCCCGAGGAAAGAATATCTTTAGCCCTTTTTACCCTTAAGTTTTTAATTTTGGATGTTGATGGGCTTTCCGCTGCTGATCACCATCAGCAGCAAGGAGGGAGCTTGAAAGGCTATGTGAAATGGAAAGATGTGATCACTGGGTTATGGCACAGTCCTGGGTCCTGATCCGGTGTTGACATGGGTGAGAGGGTCTGTTTGTGTTTTTCCTCAGGACCGCCAAGAACCATTATGGGTCCCAGAGAAGCTTGTAAGGAAGTGCAAATAATATGA
This sequence comes from Cricetiscus sungorus, assembly GCA_030556225.1. Lineage (NCBI taxonomy): Eukaryota > Metazoa > Chordata > Mammalia > Rodentia > Cricetidae > Cricetiscus > Cricetiscus sungorus. The sequence goes on along the minus strand of JANBXA010000600.1, from coordinate 2,008,539 downwards.
AAAGCCTGATGTTACTGCTGATTATTAGCCTGAATTGGTCACCAGTGCAGATGGAGCCCCAATGGGCGATCCTCTCTGTGCTCCCAAAGCCCATGCCGATTAGGAACTCAGCTCAAGTTTTTCCTACGTTTTCTAGTATCCTACCAGAATTATTCTTTAGCAGCCAATATGTCTAAACAGCTCTCAATGTATCTTTTAGTAAATTGGTCTGACTTTGATGACCTAATGGCACACTTGTGAGTGGCCATCGTTGCAATGAATTCAACACATGTGGATGCAGGACTGGCTGCCGGATTGTCATAATGGTTCCCATTGCCATGGATCATCTGAAAGAGTGGGCGGGAATGGGAGCCATGGCTGTACTCTTGTTGCTTATCTCCTTCGTGGGCCTGTGGTGCCTTTGCAAGATGAGGTTTGCTCAGAAGTGGTATGCAGCTATGGTTGTCCAGGCATTTACAGCCATTGGGGCAGGGCAGTCTCCCCAAGCATGGCTTGAAGTCATGAACAAGAACTGATCCTTCACGCTCACATTGTATGGCTTAGCATTGCACTCCGAGTTATCTCTGAAAGTGAGCAACTCATAGAATGGCAAATTTGGTTTCATGTGGGTTGGTGTCCAAGGCCCCACCTCCGGGAAATGATGCCTGACGGGTGTGGCACTGACTTGGCTGACTACCAGGATTCAGGGTCATTACAATGTCCACTGCTTTACTGGAGACCACACCACTACCCTTGCCTATTGCGTTATTAAAACAAAAAGGGGGAACTGTAGAGAGCTGCAAAGACTCACGCCTTAAAGTGGAACTGGCGTCTGCCTTACACCTTCCCATTGGTGAAGGCTCTCTGGCGTAAACAAGCCCTTAATTGGTTAAGTCTCTTCAGCCTGTCTGCTTCCACATTAGAGTAGTCTATCTGCAGGGTCCACGTGGCTCACTGGGGTTGGCTAGCTCAAGGGTATTTAAGCCTGTGCAGGGGTCCCCAGGCTCTCTCTCTCTCTCTCTCTGTGCGGGCCAGAAGCAACATGTTTAAAGGATCCTGTTTAAAACTGCAAGAAGATCTACCCGGACTCATGTCTTCCTTGCTGGCGAGGGGTAGGCGCGGTACAAAATAGCATTAAGTCTAAGTATAAGTATAAATTTGCTAACTTGAAAATTCCAAGATTTATTTAATATACTTCAAACCATAGATTTCAATTAAAGCTAAGTGAAAGTGAGAGATTCAATATGTAACATAGCACCAGCCTTATCTGAGCTTCAATTTTTACTGTTTTGTGAATAACCACAAATGATAAAAGTACATACTAGATGCTTGTATAAAGAAATTTAATCTATCACTCAAATAACTTGAGACAGAATATTATTTTGTTTTTTGAATTAAACATTATCCTGTAAAATTATTACATTTTCATTTTTCTGTCTTAGATTTGCTTCAGTTTGTAATTTCAGATATTGATCAAGGTAAGAACATTTTTTTAAGGTTCACAAGGCCAATTTTATATGCTCTCAATCTATATCTATATATGGATGACCCAATTTTGCATTCATTTCCTTAATATTTATATTACATTCATAAATTAGAGCTATTAGAATAACTTTTCTTCATGATTAGGCTTTATTCTTGTTTTAATTTTCAAGAATGTTGAAAATCTCCTTTTATTTTTTTAATTTAGCCTTATTTCCATTCCCCTCTGTGTATTTAAGATCTGTTTATATCTATGTTTATACCATATATTATGTTAAAATTAAAATAATTATATTAAACATAATTTGTGTCTAAACCATTTTATCCCATCCCATGCTTTTGAGATGGTTTCTCACTGTTAACATCTGTCTTCCCTGGAACTAACCAGGAAACCAAAACTGGGCTTGAAGTAACAGAGAGACAGAGTTCACTTTCTGACTGCTAGAATTAAAAGAGCATAAAGGGTGAGATTAGCTCTATTTAAAATGGGGTACAGAATTGAAGAAAGAATTCTCAATAGAGGAAATCAAAAAGGCTGAAAGACACTTAAGAAAATGCTCTACATCCTTAGCTATAAGGAAAATGCAAATCAAAACAATTTGAGATACCATCTTACTCCTGCCAGAATGACTAAAATTAGAACCACCAATGACAACTTATGCTGGAGAGGATGTGGAGAAAGGGGAACACTCCTTCACTACTGGTGGGAGTGCAAACTCATACAGCCATTTTGTAGATCAGTATGGCAGTACCTAGGGAAAATGAGAATTAATTTAGCACAGGGCCAGGCAAACCCCTCTTAGACATTTACCCAAATTATCCATATCCATGCAACAAAGACATTTTCTCAACTATGTTCATAGCAGCATTATTTGTAATAGCAAGAACATGGAAGCAACCTAGATTCCCCTCAACTGAAGAATGGATGAAGAAGATGTGGCACATCTACTCAATGGAATACTATTCTGCAGAAAATTTTGTATGTTAATTTTATTTCTAGATTCTAATTCATTTTATCTCTATATTATATTGGTTCCTTTGCTATTAATATCAAATTGTAACAATGAAAAATATAGTAATAAAGACCTTCATTGTGGAATTAAATGTGACGCTTCTTTTTTTAAGCAACTTTTATTAATCTAAAAAACATCAATAAACTAGAAATCTTTCAGGAGTATTCTTTGCTTTGTTTGTGTAGTGATTTAACATAAATCTACTATCTTTGGAAATGTTGACATTCTTCTGCTATGATTTTTAAACTGTTGCCTTTTATTTTCTCTTTAAGGAGAAATTATAAAGATGCTCTTCACCTTATTCTAGATGAGAATGAATGAATAAGTCATGAAAAGACTGTCATTAGAGGAATTTCAGTGACAATGAAAAGACACACATAGACATACATATATACTTGCATTAACACCAAGACATGTTCTGAAGTCAGTTTTCCTTGCAGTGGTCCCCAGACTTCTCCATATTATGTATGGCACTCAAAAATGAGAAAATGTAGCACAGGAAATAAAAATTTTCCCTCTGGGAAAGTATCAGTTAGCTCCTAGATCAATAAGATACATTGTAGAATTTACTTAGTATCTCTTACAAGTTTTATAATTTGTACATTAAAGTTTTTATGGGCTACAAAGAAAGATCTGAAATATCCTAAACCTCATAGAATGATGTGCCAAAAATTAAAGCTTTTATAATAATCAGAATAGGTGAATGTTTTTTTCTATCAAGAATGAAAACAACCTCAAGAAATAGTGGACAATAAAAATATTTAACATTTTCTTCATTACAATATTACTATGCTGTTAAAAATGACAATATGTATATTTTGAAGATCAGCCTTCTGTCAGATGTAGGATGAGTGAAGAACTTTTCCCAGTATGAGGGCTAACCTTTGGTCATGTCAAATGTGTCTTTTGCCTTATAGAAGATTCACAGTTTGAGGAGGTCCAATTTATTAGTCATTGATCTCAGTGTCTGTGCTATTGGGGTTATGCTCATGAAGCAGGCTCCTGTACCAATTTGTTCATGCGTACCTCCCACTTTCTCTTCTAAGATGTTCAGTGTGGCTGAATTTATGTTGTTGTCTTTGATCCATTTGGACTTGAGTTTTGTGCATGCTGATAGACATGGGTCTATCTGCAACCTTCTACACACCACAATCCAGTTGTGCCAGCACCATTTGTTGAAGATGCTTTCCTTTTCCCATTGTATACTTTTAGTTGTTTTGTCAAAACTCAGGTGTTCATAGGTGTGTGGCTTAATGTCAGGATTTTCAGGTTGATTCCATTGGTCTACTTGTCTACTTCTGTGCCAATACCAGGCTGTTTTCAGGATTATATCTCTGTAGCAGAGCTTAAAGTCAGGAATGGTGATGACCCTGAAGCTCTTTTATTGTACAGGTTTTCGTTTTTGGTTTTGTTTTTCTATCCTAGGTCTTTTGTTTATCCATATAAATTTGATTATTATCCTTTAAAGGTCAATGAAGAATTGTGCTGGGATTTTGATGGAGATTGCAAGAATTTGTAGATTGCTTTGGCAAGATTGCCATTTTTACTATGTTTATCTTATCTCCTTTTCAAGGGCAGGGGAGAAATTTCAATTCTCTGGTATCTTCCTTAACTTTTTCTTTAAAGACACAAAGTTCTTACTATATGGGTCATTCACTTGCTTGGTAAGTGATACCCCAAGATATTTTAGGTTGTTTGTGTAAATGGTGATGTTTCTCTGATTTCTTTCTCAGCCCCATTGTCATCTGCATATAGTAGGGCTACAGATTTTTTTGAGTTTATCTTATATCCTGCTAGTTTCCTTAAGGTGTTTTTCAGCTGTTTCAGCTGTAGGAGTTCCCTGGTAGAGGTTTTTTTTTTCTTTTTTTTGTTCTCTTATGTAAACTATCATGTCATCTGCAAATAGAGTTTGACATCTTCATTTCCAATTTATATTCCCTTGATCTACTTTTTGTTGTCTAATTTCTTTAGCTAGAACTTCAAGTAAAATACTGAAGAGATATGGAGAGAAAGGGCAGCTTTGTCTTGTTCCTGATTTTAGAGGAATCACCTTAAGCTTCTCTCCATTCAGTTTGATGTTGCTGTTATTATGTTTAGTTATGTTTCTGTTATCCCTGATCTCTCCAAGACTTTTATCATGAAAGGGTGTTGAATTTTGTTGAAGGCTTTTTCAGTATCTAGGAAGATCATGTGTTTATTCTTTTTCAGTTTGTTTATATAGTGGATCATGTTGACAGATTTTTGTATGTTAAACCATCCCTGCAACCCAAGGATGAGGCCTACTTGGTCTTGGTGGATGATTTCTCTGATGTGTTCTTAGATTCAGTTTGCCAGTATTTTATTGAGTATTTTTGCATCAATATTCATAAGGGATATTGGTCTGTAGTTTTCTTTCTTAGTTGTGTCTTTGTGTGGCTTGGGTGCCGATGTGGTTGGGGCCTTGTAAACAGAGTTTGGTAATGAACCTTTTGTTTCTACTGTGTGGAACAATTTGAGGAGTATTGGTATTAGCTCTTCTTTGAATTTTGTTTGAATTCTGCACTGAAGCCATTGAGCCCTGAGATTTATTTGTTTGGGAGTATTTTGATGATTATTTCTATTTTGTTAGGGATTATAGGTCAATTTTAGTTGTTTATCTGTTCTTGATTTAATTTGGGTAAGTGATAGTTATCCAGAAATTTGTCCATTTCCTTTAAATTTTCAAATTTTGTGGAGGACAGGTTTTCAAATATAACCTGAAAATTGTGTGGATTTCCTCTTTGTCTATAGTTATGTCCCCCTTTTCATTTCCTGGAAGCACCCTAGATGCTCCTCAACTAAAGAATGGTTAAAACATGGTACATTTACACAATGGAATACTACTCTGCGGGGGGGGGGGGTTGCAATGGAATCTTGAAATTTGCAGGCAAATGTATGGAACTTGTAATTACGTAACTCAGTCACAAAAAGAGAAACATGGTATGTACTCACTCATATATGGATTTTAGACATAGAGTTATGATCACTAGCTTATAATTCACACTGCCAGAAAAAAGGTGGGATACAGGAAGGATTTTAAGAGATTCATATAAATTCCCTCACAGAAGCAGAGACAAGATCTCATGATCATATGGGGAGTGGGGCGGCAGTGAGTGGAGAGGGAACTAGGAGAAAGAGTAGAAGAGGAGAGAAAGTTGGAGAGGCATGGAAGATTAAGTCAGGGGAAAAGAATAGATGACAGGAGAGAGAGAGAGAGAGAGAGAGAGAGAGAGAGAGAGAGAGAGAGAGACAGAGAGAGAGAGAGACAGAGAGAGAGAGATCATAATGAGGGAACCAATATAGTTTTGAAGAGAAACTGAATCTAGAGAAATGTCCAGAGACCTATGATAATGACCCCACAATTTGAGCAACAGTATAAAGGCTACCATAAATGACCTTCCCATGATATTGAAATCAATGACTAACTTGTCCACCATCCTAGAACCCTCATCTAGTATGTGATGGAAAAGGAAGTACAAACCCACAACTAAACATTGAGCTAAACTGGAATCCAGATGCAGATGGGGAGAACAAAACAAGGATACAGAAACCTATACAGATAGTTGACCTGAACAAGAAGGAGCTGATTGGTCCCTGCACTGATAGCTGGGAATCCAGCATGGGACTGACTCAGATTTCCTGAACTTGGGTCCCAGCTAGAAGGCCTGAGCAGTCTAAGGGACCTTGAATGGGAGGAGCCATGATGTATTCCTGGTGCACAAATGAACTTTGGTAGCATATTCCCCATAGAAAGATACTACCTTAACCTAGGACAGGAGAGAAGTCATAGTCCCTAGTCCAAATGACTTGACAGAATTAGATGACCCTTACTGGAAGGCATCACCCTACATGTGGAGTGGGGGTGGGAGGGAGGGGAGGGTGGGAGGGGGGTCATGGCAGGGTGGGAGAGAATTAAAGTGGGATGGAGAGGGAATTGCTATCGATATATAAATTAAAAATGAAAAAAATGGCAATATATTCGTAGGCAAATTGATGGAACTAGGAAAAAAATCACTCAGATTGAGGTAACAAAGGCTCGGAATGAAAAATATTGTATGTACTCACTTATATGTAAATTTTGACCATTAAGTAAATGATAAGCAACATACAGTCCATAGGCCTAGAGCGGTTTAGTATTGAGGAAGAGACTAGTGGAGATACATGGATCTCATTAGGAGGGGAAAATATAGTAGAGTATATGGATGAACTGGAGGCATAAGGACCAGAAACTAGAGGGTTGGTTAAGGAGATGGCATATTATGATGCTGAGGGAGAGGGTGCAGTAAGGGATAGACAGAAATAACAGGCATTTGAGGGGCAGGTATAGGAATCTAGTGAAGTGGAAACCTCTAAAATCTATGAAGGTGATACTAATGAAGTTTTCCAAATAATAGGAGAGACATTGTTCCAATTGCTAATATCTTGTTACCAAAGAGTTTCCAGTATTAGGACTGAGTAATATTTAATTGAGTTGTTGGCTACAGAGAGCCCATAGAAATCTCCAAATAATCCATGATGTCATTGAGGCAATAGGTTGATCTCTACGTGTACATGCCTGCCCTCGCCAGCAAGGAAAACGCGACTCTGGGTAGATCTTCTTCATGCAGTTTTAATCAGGATCCTTTAAACATGTTGCTTCTGGCCCACAGGGAGAGAAAGAGAGAGAGGAGACCCCTGCACAGGCTTAAATACCCTTGAGCTAACCAACCCCAGTGAGCTACGTGGACCCTGCAGATAGGCTACTCTAATGTGGAAGCAGACAGGCTGAACAGACTTAACCAATTAAGGGCTTGTTTACCCAGAGAGTCTACACCAGCGGGAAGGTGTAAGGTAGAAGCCAGCACCACTTTAAGGTGTGGCACTACGCGGCTCTCTACATCTACGAACTGACAAAAAGGCCCTAATGATGAACACAAAAACCATACAACTAAATGAACATAGAGAGTGATATCTGGTTTCTACAGAGAACCTTAATCCCTACCCCTACATTCTGGTGCCTTTGATATGAGAAGGTACTATGTAGGCTACCAAAAGAGAAACATACACACAAAACCAGGAAAAAGTGATATACAATCTGTCCTGCATGTCAAATATTCTAGGCCAGTGGTTGCACAAATATTGTGGGAATAACCAATCCAATTCTGATTCAACTTAAAGCCCACTCCAGTGGACAGAACTAATACCTAATGCTTCTGCAGTGACCAAGTGCCAGAGACTTCATAACCTGAGACAAGATAAAACAAAATTCTGCTTGTCAGAAAATAAAAAGACTACTAACAAAATGGCTTCTAATGAATTTTTCTGTAGTTATAAATCAGTTGTTTGTTCAACCATCACCAGAGAAGCTTCTTCCTGCAGGTGAGGGGAACAAGCACAGAAACACAAAGTCAGATATTACATAGAGATAGGTAGACTTTGTAGATAGCTAGCTAGACAGACAAATAGACAGACCTCAGAATACACATTCCTTAACTAAATGTCTCTAACAAACCCCTCCCCTAGAAATCCTGTAGTAGTGTAAGAGACAGAAATGATTGAGGACAGCTGGAGAATGAGGTCATTTAAGTCAATTGAGAAAAGCTCATATTAACTCACAGGCCCTACAGGCATTGGTACCAGGTCTCCAGCATATATACTATAGCTTATTGTTTAGTATTTTTACAGGATTCCTGAATGTGTGAACAAGTGGGTCTCTGATTCTTGTGCCTTCTCTTAGGATCTCTTTTCCATCTGTTGTTTTGTACTACAACTTCAAACTTCAAAGTGATTTTTTAAATTTATCTTATTATATTTATTTTGTTATTTTGTTTTTAATCTCTCAGAATGTAGTTCTTTGCAAATGAGCAACAGAAAGGGAATAGATCTGGATTGGAGAATTATAAGAAGAGGAAACTGTAATCAGGATATATTGTCAGATAAGATAATCTATTTTAAATAAAATGGTAAAATAAATATCATATGTAAATAGTAAAAAAATAATATAATTTAAGTTTATAACAAAAATATGTATGATATCTGACTGATATCCAATACAGATCTTTAAAAAGTTAAATTAGACTGCCAATATAATAATAAAGCAATAGCAATAAATGGAACCTGAGCTTAAATTCATATAAAATCAGAAACATTTTTTAAGGAAATACAAGTGTTTTGTAATTTTGGGAACAAAGCATAATAAGCTACAAGAAAATGATAACAGTGCCTCATCTAACTTTATTTTGAGCTAATAATGCTTAACACTTCAAAGTATGAATGTAATACATCTTATACATTAAAGAAATGCTGCAGCTACAACTATGACTTAGTACCCACATTGCAGGCACCATTTTGTTAAGAGCAGTTTCCTGCCAGCCTGGTCTCACAGCCACATCAGCCCCAAAAAACACAGAGAGATGCTGTATAAATTATCAAATAGTTGGCCATTGGCTATGGTTTCTTGTTGGCTATCTCTGAATTAACTATTAACACATTTTTCTATTAATCTAAGTATTTTCATGTGGTTTTTGCTTACCAGAAAGAGGGTCCAGACCTCTATTCTCACATCCTACATTTTGAGTCCTCTCAACTACATCTCTCAGAATCCTTCTTGTTTCCTAGTCCCTTTCATCTTGCCTTCCCATTTTCCAACAATGCTTTATTCATTAATCAAGAATAGAAACATATTTATAGAATCACATCTCCCATCATCTCCTCTCTTATGTCTAAAATAAAAAGAAGGCTCTGTTTTAATTATTGACTCATTTCTATTGATAAATGTATTTCCATATGTTCTTGGTTTATTAGGGAATGCCAGACCTGCAACTCCCTTTCCTGCTACATGATGACTGCTTAGTTTCTCCACAGAGAAGAGAGAAACTTCCTGCTTGTCCCCTGCTTATCTCTTGATTCTTCCCAGATATGTCACTTCTTGTCTGGCCAATCAGCCAATCAGTGTTTTATTCTTTAACCAATAAAAGAGACATATACACAAAAAAACATACATGGACTCACCCAGCAAAAGCAAAACCAGTAGGAGGTTAAAAAAAAAGGCAGACCGAATCTCAGAATACATGGGAGACTGGGATGCAGCATAGTGGAGGCAGAGACAGTTTTCTTTCATGGTATATAGACAAGGCAATACTATATTCATGGTAAATAAACATGGCAATATTGGAGGACCACACATCCAGGAATTTTTGGACAACACAAATGTGTCTTGAACATTAGATAAAAAAAAAGAAAGGACACAAAGTTCTGTAAAAAGGATATTTTTCTTAATTTTCAATTACTGTGATAAAACATGAGAGCCAAAGTAACCCATATATTAAATAGTTTAATTATAACTAGAAGTTCAGAGGATTAAGGTCCACAATGACATGCAATAGCATGCTTTCAGGAAAAAGTGAAAGATCACATCTGCAAACAGGAAGTAGAGACGGCATGAGTCCTTTGAAACCTAAAAATCTGTGCCCAGCAAAATACTTTCTCTAGCAAGAGCATGCCTCCTAATCCTCCTCTAGGCACTATAAACTGGGACTAAGTACTGGAGAATTATGGGAGGTAATTCTGCCAAAAAAAAAAAAAAAAAAAAATCACCCAGGTGGAGTTTATCTGAAAAGAGTTGGAGAAGAGTGACAGAATATGATTAAATTACATTATGCTAAACTAACAAAAAAGATTAAAAGAATTTGGCTTAAATAATTACATTTTTCTAAAAGAAAACCAGTGTATCACTGCTGAAAGTCCATTTCAGAAAAGTAGCATGACACACTTTTGTGCCTATTATGTCACTCAAGAAGCAAGGCCTCTGTATTTTATTTGTTTAGTTCAGGAAAATCTTAGTGCTTTACTTGACTACAATAGGAGCCTGAACTGGCTGACACTCCATTTATTCTGAAGTCACTGGATACTACCACTTCTGAGAAGAAAAGAAACTTAGTACAGTCAAAGTGAGAAAATAAGTCACTAAGGTGACTTGAAATATGTAATGACAGAAATACAGTGTGGTGGTGTATCATTTATGATTAATAAATCCACTGGGAGGAGATTAAAATGTAAAGGCAGCCATAGTTTTAGAGCTAGGGAATGGTGATACAAACATTTAATTCTACCAGCCACACTATTTATCTATAGAAGCTGGGCAGTGGTGGCACACACCTTTAATTCCAGGACTCAGGAAACAAAGACAAATGGATTCCTGTGAGTTCAAAGCCACAGAGGGTTACATTAGAGTGAATCAGTTCAAAACAGAACCAACTCACACTTAGGAGATCTCAGCATTTGAGATCCCATGCCTTTAATTCCATGATCTAGAGAGGTATATAAAATAGGATTGGGGCATTCAGTATTCAGTCTCAGAGATTTATTCTCCAGCCACACTGAAGACAGTGCAGCTTTCAGCCTGAGGGAGAGGTACGTGGTAGTGGCTAACTGCTTTGTTGTTTTGATCTTTAGCTTGTCTCTGGGTTTTTATTAACCAAATTGCAGTACAGGGTTTCATTATGCGATTCCATTATTTGTAATATTTTTCCCTTTCCACAAGGAATTATTCAAGTAAAACTTCTGTCTGACAGATTTGCTTAACTTTCTTTGGACAAGTGTCAAAGTGAACATAGGTATGATCTCATGATGTGCTGATTGTAAGAGCCATTGAAGTTCTTCAGTAATGATGATATGTGGGAAGCTATCAGCTTTCAGCATCAACAAGAGGTTAACTTTTATTCTTTAAGGCAATAAAGCTTTGGAGTTGTCAGTTACTGGAAATAGCTGCACACAATTCATCCAATATAATATTGCCTCACTGTTTATTATATATCCCCCAAATGCTATTTGTGGCATTGTGGATCACTTTATAAATAAACAATTTAGAAAACAAGAAAAAATTCACATTTTCTTGAAAAGTTCTTAATATCAAATGAAATAACTTACATGGTAGGACTACTAATAGGATGCAAAAAAAAAAAAAAAAAAAAAACCCAAGGGACAAATAATGTTATCTTGAAAAGAAGCAAAAATAGAAAAAGAAAATTAAAAAAAGAAAATTAAAAATCTAGACTACACAAAGTAACACATGCATAAATCATAAGAAAATAAAAAATAAAATGGGATTTATAATGCTGCTATAAATTTTACAAATTCAAATATGTTCCTTTAACCTGTAATGTAGTTACCAGTTGAGTCCACATTGTGTTACATTTTTTATTCACTCTATGTGTCTTTTTAAACTATACTACTTTTGGGAGTATACCACTCCCAAAGATATAGCAATTAATAAATCATCTCTCATAAAATCTACAAGGCCTGGGTACTAAATAGACTTACACTATCTTCCATAAGTGTGCTTCCATTTTTTACTTTACTAATGGTGAAATTTTACATTGTCTAGACCAAACAGAACTCTATAGTTATCTTGGCAATTCTCTCATCTAGTGAATGTTAATTGGCTATTTGATTCCACTGAATTAACATTTCTTTGATGCCTTCCTCTGTATTTTTAGAGTATTCCTAAGTTTCTTTTCCTCCAAGCTCACTACATGCATATGTATCTTCAACACTAACATCTGAGAACATTAGCAAACATGTCACTTTGTCCGACAAATGCTAAAGATAGTTTAGGTCTATTCAGTTAACCTCCAAGTGATTACAATGAGTCCATCATTGTAATATTTATTTCCATGGGTTTTGTGACCTCTACTTTAAGCTCTGAGATAATTTCTTTCCTCTTCCTTCACAGATGCTGCATGCAAAACATATTAACCATTTCACTTAACTCTTCACTAAACGTGTATATGTATACATATAATTATATATGTTATATAAACATATAGTTATATGTATATATGTATACATATAACTAGATGGTGTCTGATACCATACAAATTATCTGATCTAGAGTTAATTTATTCTCACATGGGATCAAGGCTGTTTGTAGAGCTAAGCTTTCCCACAGCATTCACACATTCTGGAGTGAGTTATTTTGCAGTACTGACTATGCACATTCGTTTTTAAAAGGCAATAATCTCAAAAGCTGTCTTTACTCATGTGTAGTTCAGTGAATTAATTTAATCTAAAAAATTTATGAAATGCCTCAAACAAAATGTGTAAAAATTAAAAAAAAATTAGGACAGCTATTTTATAGATGTGCCTCAAGCCTAAGAATCAGCTCTCTGTTCTCATTGTTTGTCACAACAGGGGTTTCATCGGATGAATGCTTTCAAGATCACATTCAATGCCTTGAAGCTCATCTAGATGCCAGAATAAAAATATAGATAGGGTTTTCTAACCTTGTGGAAATCATCCCTTTACATCTTCTAATGTAAAAACTCACCATAGACATATATATATGTCTGTGTGTGTGTGTGTGTGCATGCGTGTATGTATGTATTTATGTATGTATGTAGCCATCAAAACAGGCAAAGGTGCTTGCAAATCTTAAACAGAACATGAATTATTGGAAAACTGAATAGGCAAGAATGCAGATGATTGTGATGGAAAATTCATGAATTTGTTTGATCATTTTAATCTTCTGAATTTATATATGTATAAGATGCTTTATATTATAACTAATATATTTAACATGAAAGCAATTGTGATTATTTTTTCTTGATTGTTAATATTGAAAGTGACAATTGTTAACACTGAAAAAATATGATAATTTTACCTATTATCATATTACAAAACTTCAACTTATCTGATTTAATTTCAGCATGACACTACATATGTGATAAATGAAACATGATACTTTGCTTCATGTATATACTAGGATAACCAATTCTAGGTAATTAGCATATCCTTCTCAAACTATTGTAATTTTTTTCTGATAGGTATACACTGTTTTAGTTACTTAAAGGTATATACTATGTTATTAATAATGATAGTGTTATTATAAAACACAACTAGATTTTGATTATCATTTTATATCAGAATCTGGTTTTAAATATATGTAAAATATTTTCATTGAAAATATTTTGCATTTTCTTTTTCTTTTGTTTTTCTTTTTATTTTGCATATTGCTCCCATTTTCCTCATCCCCCTCCCTCCCTCTGTCCTTCTCTCCCACACTCTCATGCCCCACAACAAGGCTCCCTCCCATCCCCCACCATTCTACACTTAAGGTGATGCCTTCCAGGAGGAGTCATCTGAAACTGTCAAGTCATTGGACGAGGGACTAGGCCTTCTCTCCTTTATCTAGGTTAAGGGAGTATCCCTTCATGGGGAATGTGCTACCAAAGTCTTTTGTACACCAGAGATACATCCTGGTTCCAATCTCCAAGATCCCTTAGACTGCCTAGGCCTTCTAGCTGAGACTCATGTTCAAGGGGCCTGAGTCAGTCCCATGCTGGATTCTCAGCTATCTGTCTGGGGCCCAATTAGCTCATCCTTATTTAGGTCAGAAGTCTCGGTGTGTTTCTGTAGCCTGGTCTTGTCCTCCCTCTCAACATCTGGATTACAGTTCTAGTCAGTGTTTAGTTATGGGTGTCTGTTTCTGTTTCCATCAGCTATTACATGTGGGCTATATGATGGTGGATAAATTATTCAACAATCTCTTTATCAGGAAAGGGCATTTAAGGTAGCATTTACACTGTTGCTCAAATTGTGTGTTGGGGTCAGTCTTGTAGGTCTCTGAACATTTCTCTAGATTCTGTTTTTTTTCTCCAAAACTATAATGGCTTCCTCTTTTATGCTCTCTCTCTCTCTCTCTCTCTCTCTCTCTCTCTCTCTCTCTCTCTCTCTCTCTCTCTCTCTCTCTCTCTCTCTCTCTCTCTCTCTCTCTGTCTCACTCGCTCTCACTCTCGCTCTGTGTTTGTGTGTGTGTGTGTCTATTCTGTTGTCTATTCCTCCCCTGACTCAATTTTCCTAGTCCCATGTCCGTTTCTCTCCTTGCCTTCTCTTTCTCCTAGTTCCCTCTCCACTCACTCCCCCCCACACACACACACACTACAAATATGGTCAGTGTATCTTGTCCCATTCCCCTTCTGTAAGGGACCTTATATCAATCTCTTAGATTTGTCCTTGTATCCTAGTCTCTCTGGTGGTGTGAATTATAGGCTGGAAATCTTTTGCTTTATGCCTAAAATCCTTATATGAGTGAGTACATACAATGATCCTCACTTTGTGACGAGGTTACCTCATTCAGGATGGTTTCTTAAAGTTCCATATATTTGCCTGAAATTTCAAGATTCCACTGTTTTTCTTCCACAGAATAGTATTGCATTTTGTAACTTTTGCCACATCTTCTTTGGCCATTCTTCTGTTGAGGGGAAACTAGGTTGCTTCCAGGTACTTGCTATTACAAATAATGCTGCTACAACATAGTTGAACACATGTCTATGTTGTATGGATGTGATTATCTGGGTATATGCCTAAGAAAGGGGAGGCCCTGTCCTGTGGTAGACTGATTCCCATTTTCCTGAAGAACTGCCATACTGATATCCAAAATAGCTGTACAAGTTTGTACTTCCACCAGCAGTGAAGGAGTATTCCCCTTTCTCCATATCCACTCCAGCAAAAGTTGTCATTGATGTTTCTAATTTTAACCATTCTGTCAGGAATAAGATGGTATCTCAGAGTTGTTTTAAATTGGATTTCCCTAATAGCTAAGGATGTTGAACACTTTCTTAATTGTCTTTGAGCCTTTTGATTACCTCTATTGAGAGTTCTTTATTCAGTTCTGTAACCCATTTTTTTAAATATTTGGTGTTTTCTTGACTAGTTTCTGATGGGAGATATTATTCTGTAAATATGTTTCTCATACTGGTTAATGAATAAAGCACTGTGGCCAATGGGAAAGCAAGATAGGTGGGGCTAGGAGACAAGGAGGAAAGAGGAAGTAAGAAGTAGGGGTCAAAATCGAGAGCCATGAGAGGTAGTAGGCCAGCACCACTCAGGACAGTAAGATGAGCCATGTGGAAAGTGGAAAAACTTAGAATAGTAGAAATGGGTTAATCATTAAGACAAAGCTAGCTGATAAACAATGATAGTAACTGGCCAACAGCCTTATATCAAATACAGAGTCTCTGCTCGTTATTTGGGGCTAGTGCAGCAGTGGGACCAGGTGGCCAGCAGGGAAGAACAAAGAGTAGGACTAGACCAGCAGCAGGAAAAACCTGCATGTAACAAGTTTCTTGAGGTCTTTGTATATTTTGGAGGTCATCCCTTTGTTAGATGTAGGATTGGTGAAGAACTTTTCCCACTCTATGGGCTGCTGTTTGGTCTTCTCAACTGTGTCTTTGCCTTAAAGAAGATTCTCAATTTGGTAAGATCCCAATTAGTAATTGTCAATCTTAGTGTCTGTGCTACTGGATTTTTTTCATGAAAGAGTCTCCAGTAGCAATTTGTTCAAGGGTATCTCACAATTTTTCTTCTAAGAGTTTCAGTGTGGCTAGATTTATTTTGAAGTCTTTGATCCATTTGAACTTGAGTTTTGTGCTAGGAAATAGACATGGGTCTATCAGCAGCCTTCTATAAATCATTATCCAGTTGTGCCAGCACCATTTGTTGAAGATGCTTTCTTTCTCCTATTGTATACGTTTAGCTGTTATGTCAAAAAATCTGGTGTTCATATGAGTATGATTCTGTTAGCCTGTGTCTTTTTATAGGTAAGTTATGACCATTAATGTTGACGGAAAGTAAGGATCATTTATTATTAAGGCATGTTTGTTTTATATTTATTGTTGGTGGTGGTGTTGTGAATATATTTGCCTTGCATTACCCTTGGCTTCTGGTGAAGTGGGATTATATGTCTTTGTGAATGTCTTAACTTCCTTAGGATGGAGTTTTCCTTCCAGAACTTTCTGTAGGGTTGGATTTGTAGATACGCATCATGAAAGTCTGGTTTGTCATTATATATCTTTTTTTTATCCATCTATAATGATTTGAGAATTTTGCTGGGTATAGTAGCCTGTGGTGTTATCCATGGACTCTTAGTACTTGTAGAACTTCCATCCATGACCTTCTGGCCTGCAGAGTTTCCATGGAGAAGTCAGGTATAATTTTGACAGGTCTGCCATTATATGTTACCTGTCCTTTTTCCTTCGCTACTCTTAATATTCTTGCTTAATTCTGTGTGTTAGGTGTTTTGATTATTATGTGTTGAGGGGTCTTTTTTCTTTGGTCCAGTATATTTAATGTTCAGTATGCTTCTTATACTTTCATGGACATGTCCTTCTTCAGATTGGGAAAGTTTTCTTCAATAACTTTGTTGGATATGCTTTCTGCACCTTTGAGGTGAGTTTCATTGCCTTCTATTCTTAGGTTTGCCTTTTCCTGGATTTTTGTAATAAAAATTTGTGGGCTTTAATTTTTTTTTGTAGTTGTGTCATTGTATCTATTTCCTCTAGTTTATCTTTAGCACCTGAGATTATCTCTTCTAACTCTTGTATTATATTGGTTATGCTTGTGTCTGTACTTTCCCATCATTTGTCCAGTCTGTAATTCCCAACAATTTGTCCAGTTTTCCTATTTCCAGCATTTTTTCAGTTTGTGTTTTCTTTATTGTCTCTAGCTTCTGTTTTCAAGTCTTGAACTATATCCTTCACCTGTTTAATTGTTTTTTTTTTTCTTGGCTTTCCTTACTTTCTTTCAGAGATTTGTTCATTTTTTCCAATTTTTGTTTTATTTTCCATTTCTTTTATGGATTTTCTTACACTGTCTTTGAAGGCCTCTATTAATTTTAAGAAGATATTCTTTAAGTCTTCTCTTCTCCTTCATCTGTTTTGATGTGTTCAGGTCTAGTTGGTGAACAGTCCCTATATTCTAGTGATGTCATGCTTGTCTTTCTATTTTTAGGTGTTTTCTTGTATTGCAGTCTTCCCATAGCTTTTTCCAGTGGGTGCAGGTGGGGGTCTTTCCTTCTTTATGCTACTCCCCTGTTGGGCTTAGGTTGGTCATAATTCAGAATTTTGATGTCTGTAGCTCTGGGTGGTCTACTCTCTCTAGGAGATCATTCCTCAGGCAAGGGCCCAGCAATGGTAGTCAAAGATCAGGCTCCAACATCAGCCAGGCAATGGTGCTCAAAAATCTGGCATGCAGGGACTCGGGATGGTCTTGCTGAGGTGAGTAGATCTCTGGCTGGGGCCAGGAACTCTGGCATATGACCAGTGCTAAGGGACAGAGATCAGGAATGTGGGGATTCAGGGTGGGTCCAAGTTCATAAGGTCATCTAGTGTGCTCAGCATGCTTCAGAAATTTCCCGAAGGATGCTTCAGAAATTTCCTGAAGGATTGTTGGTTCCACCCTCTGATTCAGTGTTCAACCATAGCGGTGGAACAGTGGGCTAGTTATGGCACAGGATGGCAGGAGGGTCGGCTCTTCTAGGGGTTGTGTTGTGTATCAAAGCATCAGGGGCTCTCGCTGGGAAGCGAGATTTGGTGCCAATCTAGGGAGTTCTCAGGGAAGGGTGAGAGGAGCGGGATTAAACCCAAACTGGTCCCAACATCTCCTCCAACAGAGTCTTGGCGATGGAGGTCAAATATCAGGCAGGCAGGGACTCAGGATGGTCCCTCAGGGATAGGTGGAATTCTCACAGTGGGCCTAAGCTCTGGCAGAGGACTAGAGGTGGGTGTCAGAGATTAGGTAGGCAGGGACTCGGGCTGTCATGCTTCGATAGGCAGGTCTTGAATTTTCTTTTTCAAATAATTTTAAGCCCATTGTTATACATTGTTACTCATCTTACATTCAAACAGTTCCCAATTAAGATAGTCAGTAGTCAGTTTGACTACTTACCTAATTACATGTACTTTAGGGAATAACTGTTTTATCATACCACACTAGAAATATGGATCTGTGTGTGTGTATGTGTGTGTAGACACATGCATATACACACACAAGAGAGAAAGTATTCCCTGTCCATTCAGTTATGTGATTTCTTTTCATACTGAGAAATTTCATTGCATTTAGTATTACTTTAACTTGTATAGAAGGAACTGATTCTTTTAACTCTCAGAAAATATCATACATGTTTATCAAGAAACTAGTGGTAAAGAAAACAATATTAACAAGAAGACTCTTGTTATACAATAAATATATTGTAAACAAAAACATGAAACAATCAAAACAACAAAAATCTGTGTCATCCATGGAGATAAGAATGAATAAAAAACAAGATAAAACAACAACAGAAATTGTAAAAAATACAGAAAAAATCTACAAAGTTAAGAATTTTGAAACAAAAACTTGGAATCAGTTTCTTCTAAGTCTCTTAGTTTTCAATTCATATAGTTACCTACTATAACCTGATTTTCATCTGCACTAAATTTTTCATAATTTTTTCAGTTAAAATTTTCTATATAACATACATCATACATAAGGACTTACTAGAACTAAAGCTTGAGTGATTTATTTAATTTTCTTTTCTCAAATGGAGCAGCTAGTTTAAAAATCAGACAAAATACATATTAAATTTAATCTTTGCACGACCAAATTATGGTGTTCCAAAAATTATAATGATATGATATTGGTTTGATGAAATGAGATTTCATATGTATTTCCAACACTTCTCAAATATATACTATAAAGATCATTTAATCTTTGAAACATTCTAAACCAGTGGCTCTAAACCTCCCTTATTTTGAAAACCTTACATACTATTTCTCATGTTGTGGTGACCCCCATACATAAAATTAATTTGGTGTTGCTTCATAATTGTAATTAACTGATACTATGAATGATAATGTAAAAATCTGATATACAGGATATCTGATATATGAGTCCTCAAAAGCAGTCATGCTCCACGGGCTGAAAATTGTTGTGCTAAACTTTTAAAATAAGTGATATAGACAGAATTCTGTATATGTTTGACTACTGAAACCAGCTGTTAGGAAACAACAAAAATATATTTTAAAAACTAGTATTAATAATAGAAATTGTAGTTGATTAAGTGACAAATATTAACCATATGCTCGCTCATATATTTGAATACTGGGTCTCTAGTTGGTGCTGATATTTGGGAGGTGGGGTTATGAGACATTTAGAGAATCCAGTCTTCCTGGTGGAAGTAGGCTTTAAGGGTATTGTCCCAATCCCTGCAAACTATATATACCTTTCCTGCGCTAGGGTGAAAGAGGTGACAGCAACTTCTATCTCCAGATATCATACCATTCCCACCATTATAGATCCTAAAATTCTGGAACTGTCAGCCAAAATAAACATTCTTCTTTGAGATGCTTCTTGTTTTAGCTTTTCATCACAGCAACAGAAAAAACAATACAGGAATTAATACAAGAAAGTGGAGTGTTTGCTTTAAAGAACCTGATGATGTTGAGTTTTGGAGGACTGTAAAAATTTACACTAGAAATTTCACTGACTATTCTAAGTAGAGCTTAACCAGACCATTTTATTAAGAGTCAAAAAAACTTTAGGTTCTAAAGTTGAGTCACAATGTTTTGTATTAGGCTTTAGAACAAAGCTAGGCCTTTATTGGCAACAAGATTAGCTATCATTCACATGGTATTTTGACAATCTGACAGTTTTCTTATTCATCCTGAGAATTTACTTGAGGCTGAATTGAAAGTAATGCTATCCCTATCATTATAGACTAAAAATTTCTGGAATTGCAAGTCAATATAAATATTCCTCCTCATGTTGCCACTGGTCATGGTATTTTATCAAAACAGAAAATCAAATTAAAAAGAATGTAAACCTTCAAGTATATTTTATAAAACCAAGTTTTGTTTTGTCAGTTATCTCATAAAAACATACTGTTAGAGAACAGAGTAGAACACTTGTGTCTTATAAAGACTCTTACAAATTTATCAAACAAACTACACTCTTTAAAGCTTTATTTCAACTATAAAAATGTCAGGAACTACAGAGAGAGAGAGAGAAAGTGAGGAAATTAATATAGTAATGTTCCATTATTACATGTATAAAATTCTTGAGAAAGAAAAACATCCCTATAGTAAAAATACTAGAAGCTTAGCATTTAACACATAAAATATAGTAGAAGTAATACTGGGTGAATTCAAGAAATAATGAAAAAATAATTAAAATATTATGAAAATTATGTATAGGTAGAAATATCTGATCAAAAACACATTAATAGGCATACAAGGATTTTTATATTTATTTATTATTTATTTTACTAATAATATAATTTAAAAATTTTACATGTTGATCTCAGTTTTCTCTCCTTCCCTCCTTCTCGCCCTCCCTCATATCCTCTTTCCTCTGTGACATGGACCTTGGCCACACTCCGATCCCATCCCCCTGCCCCCATTTCCAACCTGGATAGCATAGCCCTACAAGGAAAATTTTTTAAACATGTTTCATATATATATACATATATATATATATATATATATATATATATAATTCCAAAGTAAAATATTAAAATTCAAAATAAAATCAGTAAACCACTAATGAAGCACTTATATTTATGTCAGATAAGATGAAACAAATATGAAGAGTAAACTTCCATTAAAATACATACTAAGATTTGATCCAAGCTTCTTAAAAACTTGAAGAATTAAAAATAAATAAGAAGAGAAAATTCTGACAGCATAAATAAGTGAATTATTGGAAATGGCTTACAGATTTCCTGGTTACATTGAAATAAAATGAATTTGTGAATTAAATCTTTATTAAGAAAAAAAATATGCCAAAGGCAGTTGAATAGAATAATTATTTCTGACACATGAGAAACAAATGATAACAAAAATACCTGTTTCATAATTTATATCAAATGCATTTTGATTAATTGGGGAAAATTAAATCAGTATTTTTGACAATATTGTCTCTGGTCAGTGGAAATTTTATGTTTATACAAGATAACATCATACATATCTTTATTTTCCTATAAGTAAATCAGTGAAGGGAACAACAATAACACCTTGTTTCACAGAGATTTTATTCTATTAAAAATATGTAGTGAAATATGACATTGTGGCCTCATAGTTAAAGATGTTTCAGACCTTATAGTTTCTTTATCTTCTGTAGCCTTGTTGTATGTTTTAAAATAGAAAATATTAAAATAGAAAAAAATATTAGTTACAGAAAATAATCATGAGATTTTATTTTCTTTATGAGTTCTGTTATCTATCAAAGTTCATATGTTTGAAACCCACTTTTTATGTACTATATGCACCTTAGAATTATTTACTAAATATCTATATAGAATCTTGTAAAATTTTATGCAGAGAATGGATGGCATACTTCAAATGTTTGAAGATTTCTAAATATTTTCAAGGAAAATGTGTGTCTTTATGTATAATTTCAAGTTTTACACATCAAATATATCATCAGACAAGATCTAATTCAAGCTCCTCTTCATTAGCTGAATAAACCTTGGAAATTTACTTACATGATTTTTACTTTTACAATCCACACAAATCAGAATCTGTGCTCACATAGTTGTCTTGTTAC
This sequence comes from Cricetiscus sungorus, assembly GCA_030556225.1. Classification (NCBI taxonomy): domain Eukaryota; kingdom Metazoa; phylum Chordata; class Mammalia; order Rodentia; family Cricetidae; genus Cricetiscus; species Cricetiscus sungorus. The sequence continues at coordinate 1,986,709 of JANBXA010000600.1, read as the reverse complement.
AGAGTTTACATGCCTCAGTTTCTGAGAATTATATGAGCATAGGAAAAAAGCAAGCCTCATAATAGTTCCACTTACTATTTTTTCTTTTGTTTTATAAGTCAAAATTACATCTGGAGAATGATTGAGACAACAGTTGTGTTCAACACTGTGTGCACATTGGAATAATTGGGGAAGCTTTGCCAAAGCACAGATGTCTCACCTGGGACCTTTATATAATTGATCTTGGGATGGAATTCGAGCTCATTTTTTGTCCTCCCTGGGTAATTCTTCATTGTGAATTTAGGTTTGAGACCCACTTCTTAGGGACATTTCAAATATATCTTGTAATTACATTATTTTTATTTTTCTATAATCCTTCTGTTTGCATTTCACTACATTGTGTTTGTAATATATACATAATAAAACACAAATGCATGTATATTCTTACCTTAAGATCTTATCAAGCCCATATTCTATTCAGTTTCCTTCTCTTTTGCTGTATGTTTTTCACCAAATCTCATCTAAATCATTGTAGTTTTCCAACTTCCCTGCTGTGTGAAGCTTGCATTTCAATTTTTTTTTTTCATTCTAAAAGAGAAGAGTACATACCTTCTAAATCTTTATGATAGGTTCTTTGCCTTTGCCTTTAATGTTTTACTTTATTTACCTGCTGTTTAGCAATGAGCATCACCTGCTGCCATCACAGTCTGTGTGTGAGTGCCACTGAATTTATTGCAATGCCCAAAGTTTATAAGATACCGTGTGTCTTAGTTTTGCATAGTTGACTTGAAATACCATTCCTTAATATATTTTTCACTGTTCTTCTGAAGTTTGTCCAGAAATACCATTCTACTGAAATAGATGGAAGCTTAGCATGTCAACAAAATAGCCAGTCATCTATGTGAATGAAATTCTTAGGCATTAATGTCTCCATTCAATTTTTTAAACAATGTATAATGATAAGTTTTGATGACTTTTTCTATACTCTAGATTTAACCTTACCTGTAACAGTGACTAGTATACATAAATTAAATGGATATAAGAAACAGACACAAAATGTGATATCAATAATATTTTTCAGTATCTCAAAAATCTTTGTTGAAAGTAAAAATAGTTTTGCTGAGGTTTTAAGAATTTCTTAAGAGTGTCTATATCATAGCGCCTGCATTCTAATATATGCCTCTCTTGAATGGGAAAAAAAATGAGGCAAGGCTTTAAATGAGCTTGGTAGAAGGAACAATAAGAGGGAGAAGCAGGGATTGATAACACTAAAGGTATTTGGAAATGCCACAAGGTAAACAATTAATATGTATTTAAAATACTCTCTTTCTCTCTTTCTCTCTTTCTCTCATTTAAAAAAATAGTTATAGTACTTTGGATGATAATGCTTCTGTCAAGAGCCATAGACTTTCTGACAAATTTCCAAAGCCAAGTGTGAAAAACTTCCCTTCCTATAGTGATCAAGCCATATAGGCTGTTAATGCCCAAAATTTAAAACTAATATTTTTATTGCTGAAGACAGCACATACTATGGGTAAGGTTTACATGTAATATATGGTGATTAATTATCCAAGACAAAGAGAACAACACACTGGAGAAATCTCATTCTTAAAAGAACATACACACTGTCCCTCCTTTCCAAGATTCAAGGATCATTGCAGAAGAATAAGAGAGTGTAAGAGCCAGAATCAGTAAATGATACAGGGGAATATTCTCAGGTCATAGCACAGTCAGCTATACATTTGAATGCACAGTAATAATAGCACACACAAAACTTGTGCATGTACAGCCAAATATACATGAATGAAAGAGGGAATTGGGCACACAATGATACTACTATTTATGGAGCTATTGACAACTGTTAGCTGCTGGTAGAGGGAGAGATGGTTCATTCTGAGTAAAGCCCCTTTTATGTAGGCCATGCTACCATGGAAAACTACACATCCAAGAGTACCAGAACAGCATAAATTGTTCTTGAATGGTTTTAAGAGGGGGATTAGTGGAGATAAAGTTAGATAGATATGGAAAGGAGATGGAACCTAGGAATTGTTTGGAGAGGTAGGTTGTATATGATCCAAACTTGTTGTGTGAAACTTTCAATAAACTAATAAAAGTAAAAAAGAAAAAAAGAGAGGTTTGAAATTAGATTTTCTAAAAGTTTCTACCTAATAAAAAATCTGCAATTTCTACCCATAATATACAAACATAAGGAAAATTTTAATTTTCATAAATTTGTGGGTCTGAGTTATCTCAAGAAACATTTTTAAAGAATTTATACATATTAAACTTTGTCCTAATATGTTTAAAAGCCAAATTCATATGTGTATTCCAGTAAAATGATGCTGATTATTACTGTCTTTCCTTACCTAGGAGCCTTCATAATACTTCTAGAACCCTGAATGCTAGGTTTTAGGGGACTTTCTAGTGAGTCCACGTTGGCTTCAACATGTGCTGCATCTGAAGCAATTTATTTCTTCAACTTTAAGTTATTACCATCTAATTATGATGAGCAATTAAGAGCATTAATTATAATTTGTCATGTTTTTACTGACACTGGGCCTCCCTCACCAATAACTCATAGAGTTATCTTGACCTTGACACTAGAATTTTCATTTACTATTCCACATTTTCTACAATAGTCATTGTTCACCCACTTGGGGAATTTATAATCAAATTACATATGTATGTATGCATCCATATGTGCATTGACTGCCCATGTGTCTTCATTGTGTATCCTTAGGATGACTAATTCACCCCATACCTTTTTCTGCTCTTTAATATGTTTTCTCACTTAAAGTTTTAATTTATATATATGACATACATTCCCCCTCTCTTTTCATGTCCCCTGAATATGAGGCCTGCTCTATAGAAAATATGCCTGATAACAAACAAAATTCCATAACTGTGGAGATATTAGCCATTAAATGGGATCTGGGATCATTTTTGCTAAAAGTTCATGGTGTCAAATTACATTCTAAGTAATTATATTTGTACCCATATGTTTATTATGCCTTCAACTTTGGACAAAGAAAACCTGGCAGTGTCAGTGTGCACATTTAATCCCGGCACTTAGGAAGAAGTAGCAGGAGGATCTCTATGAGTTTGAGGCCAGTCTGATGTAAAGAGCTGCCCTGTAAAGGGCAGCTAGGGCTACAAAGAGAAACATTCTCTTGAACAAAGGAAGGAAGGAAGGAAGGAAGGAAGGAAGGAAGGAAGGAAAGAAAGGAGGGAGGGAAGGAGGGAGGAAAAAAGAATTTTGGTTAGTGAAGCCTCTCTTTGCAGAGACTAATAGTTGATAAATGTACCAAATATACTAGTAGATGGATTACCTGTACCACCTTCTCACAATGCAAATATTTGGGGAATTTGGAAAAAAGTGGGACAGAAAGAATATAAGAATGTAGTGGGCAGGAGAACTGCGAAATTTTAAATTCTGAAATTGACATGGTTGCTGCATTCATAAAGAAACAAAGACTGTGATTACCTCTGTCAAGCTAGTAAACATTCCATCATGGTTGACAAAAGAGTTTTGTGTTCCACAATTCCAAAAGAAATTATTGCTAATTGATGATGCTGAAAGAAAAAGGGTCACACTCTTTGGTGAAATGGTAGGTTATTCATGTCTCAGGGGATGGTTCTAGAGTCATGTGCATATACATATAGACAGTACTAACTGCATTTCAGTTTATTACTAACAAAAACAACAAAAAAAAATGTGAAGTTGGGATGGAGATGGAGTGAAATGGCATTAAGAAAAACTCTACTAATATATGATGGATGGATATGACTGAATAAGACAAAGTCCAAATATATGAAGTTTTCAGGAAACAAAAATATATTATTTAGAAAGAAAACAGAACAACACACACACTCACAGACACAAAGACACACACACACACAAACACACACTTACCACACCACACACACACCACACCACATCACACACAAACCACACCACACCACACACACACAACACATACACAAAACACAACACACACACACAAACACACACACACACACACACACAACTAAAAGTTAAAGGTCTTTAAAGAACCTACACTTATTTGTAAATACATTTATCCTTAAAATTGAATAAAACTTTTTTAAAGTGAGATGTATTATTAGAAATACAAGGGAGGAGGAAGAAAATAGAAAGGAGATAAAGAGACACTTTTATTATTTATTTTACTTTTTTGAATTATAATATAATATATAATATTATAATATTATATATATTATTATATATATTATATATATTATTATATAATATATATAATAATTATATCATTCCTCATTCTTTTCCCTTCTCCCAAGCTTTCTGATATGTCATTCTTGTTTTCTTTCAAATTCATAGCCTCTTCATTACTTGCCATTACATATATTACATATCCATGACTTCACTAGCCTTGGATCTTGAAGGAAAATATACAACTCCCACTTTACTAAAACAGCATAATCCGTAAATACATTCTAATATCTGTCCTTATACACACAGGTAAATCCCAATAACTCATCAAAAAAACTTCCATTTACAATATATCACTATATTACAGAAAACCACAACAAATCATATTACATAGTTCTAAGCCTGTTCCCAACAGATCCAGCTACAAGAAAGGAGTTTTACACTGACCTTTCAAAGGAATTTTTCACAGTAAACACCATGTTGGTGAGACTGGAAATCTTAAGCTATAACTGAAAACTCCTTTCTATCAGAGTTGGTTCAGTTTAAATACTCAGTGTGATTTATCACATGGGGAAATATATTTCTTTATTCTGCACATTACTCATATTATTGTTGATAAACATTCTACTTTTTCCACAATTACTAAATATTACTGGTTACACATTGTTTAAATATGAGCTTCCTAGAATACAAGTAAGCTACTTTTTTTTTAAAATAGCAATAACTGTCAATCATAAGAATGTGATTTGTAATTTACCAAGTGTTCAATAGAGAGTGAAAAGACACTGTGCTAAACAAGCCCAATACCAAATATATTCTTCTAGTTAGTATACAAGAAGTTCTAATGATTAAAATTATGTACAGGTTCAATAAATGTATTTTTATGAACATATGTAGTTTTAAAACTTGACAGCAAAGATATATGCTTAACTAAGCTTCAAATTCTGCCACATATTATACAGTACAAAACTAAAGACACTACAGTAATTCAAGAAAAGTCAATTTGAGAAGCAAATGCATAGCAGGTGAAATATAGCAGGTGAAATGCACACACACACACACACACACATCATGGATATGTGCACTGTGAGTGGTATGTGTGTTTATGTGTGGGTATTATTGTATATATACATGTATATATGTATATGTATTTATGATGATAGTTATATGCTTTGCTGGATAATAAATGTATAGAAAAGTTGAAGTGTAGAAGTAGCTATAACTGCTTTAAAAACTTCTTAGGTTACAGGTAAAATAGAAAATAAGAGTTTGTGACGATAAAATAACATTATTCTGTTTTATGGATAATGTTTGTAAAGAGTAGTTATTACATACTGAACAAATGAACAAAAATAAAATCCATGATAAAATACTGATGAAAAATGAAAGTAATATCTTGTGGAAAATTCAGAAAATAATTACAGTTTAGAAAATTACTTAGTTGAAGAAGAGGAAATTAAATACAAGAAAAAAAGTTAGAGGAATACCTTTTCAATCATATTAATGATTGGGAGATGAGAATTAACTAAAAGCTGTGATAGAAAGTTAAAATAAATAATAAAAGTAGCAAAACTGTAATTTACTTGTAATAAAAAACAAAGTTTCCATTAATTAGATGCATAGCTAATGAATTAAATTACAACTTTGAATAGTTCTTATGTAATTACAGAGAATAAAAAGACATGGAATATGGTTAATGACAGTGAGGACTAAATGAAGATGAAAAGTTGAATTATCCATAAGAAGATTCTGCAAAAAAAAAAAAAAAGAAAAGAAAATACTTGTATGTGTATATTGGGGAATGCATTTGAATTTTTGAATATATGAATTTTCCTAAAAATATATAAACTTATCATAGATAATTGAACATTTTCAACTACATTTCCTGCCTTGATATTTATTAACTATATAAACTATATTAAAGTTCACATGAGTACACATTTTTAAAAAATATTTTTCAAGTTGAATATTTAAAATATATGAGAAAATGTAATGTTACAATTCAGTAGCAAATCTCACATTCTGAAATTTTCACTGTAATTTTAGAAAGTTACATGCAATTTGGTAATGCAATATTGAAGTTTATTTATTACATCTACCTTACTCCATGTATGTGTGAATTGCACTTGAGTTGAAAGACTATATGGCAACTGTTACCCTCCCCATCAGATGCATATCTTCCCACTTGGAAAAGTATTACTCATTTTAAAGCATAGTCTTTGCACCTCCATCCCCACCTCTTGGGCATGCATTGTTGCAGTGTGTTCCTTGGGGGACTCTCTAATGGCCTAGTGATATCATGCATTGAGGGATTGCAAAAATGTCATGACAGAGCTTCTTTTATTTCTGCCACTTTTCTATTCCTACTCAAAAGTCAGTTTTAAAAACCCTTTTGTGAATGAAATCAGCCACTCACAGAAAAACAGAAGAAATATTTGATTCACTGTTAAGATAGATACAGCAGACTCAAAATAAGTGCCACATTTCTGCAGAACCTTGATTGTTAAAAAAGACATGCAAACAGAAGTAGAACATTAGGGGAAGGAAAGGAACAGGAATAAAGGATGGTGCACAAGGCAGAGTGCATCAGGTGTTGTGCTCAAAAAAAATAATACACATCATGAAAATGTCATAATTAATTATATTAGTTCATATCATTAATAGTCCCTAAGAGAAACTCTTACTCCCATGTCTAGATATTACTTACATCTGCTGTTCCTCCTTTCATTGCCAACATGTCACTCTTTTTATAACTGATAATTCCTAACATTTTGAAATAAATTGGCATTACTGAGGTTATTAAAAGTATGAACAGAACACAGAGGTCCATCATAAAATGTTGCAAAAGGCATCTTAACCAGAGTAGCAATACCACATGCTTATGAGCACTGTCAAGTACAGTTGCTGCACTCACTAGAGTCATAGTTATGGAGCATGTTCCAACTTTAAAAAAATTACAAATAAATAAAAAGCACTTTAAACAAATATTTTAACTAAACATTTGATTAAATACAAATTAGTTTTGACCTAACATTTATGAAAACATAAAAACTCAGAAAAGGAGTAGTGCTGGCACACTCTGTTGCTGGATGTGAAAACCCAGGAAAGGGCAGGAGATGAGATGTGTGAATTCTCAGAAGCAAAACTTAATAAGAGAATTGCATCAGTCCACAGTGCTGTTTCAGAGAGATAGAATGAGGCTGACTCCCCATGCCATCTTCCTAGTGAAAATTCTTTATATAGTATACTAATAGGGGTTCATCTCTTACACCCAAAAGCCATTCCAAGATGTGTTCACAATTTTGCCTAAATAATTTTGTTACAAACAAATGTGTGTCTGTGATATTTAGTTAATGACAAATATACTACATAATAAATAATATTTCAAACAATCTACATGCTGAATATATATATATATATATATATATGTGTGTGTGTATACAAAATATATATGTATATGTATATATATATGTATAATTCAAGTTTAACACATTCTTCTTCTCAAACTTATGTAATTGTTTTGGGATATCTGAAGAATTATTTCTAACTTTTTGAAAGGTACAGTTCAAAATTATTATTGTATCAACCTACTGTGATATCTGACACCAGGACATTTTTATGTATATGTAGCTATAACTTAAAAAGAAACTTTACTCCAGAGATTTTCTCTTGAGGAGTATTATTCCAGAAATGAATTCATTCATTATTACCTACCATATTGCTATAAGAGTAATAATAACACAATCCCTCGAGTTTAATAAATGGTTTTTCTCTCCTTAAAATTTAATATGTTTAGTAGACACTACAGATAGAGAATTGATTAATGTTTAGTTGGTTGTTCCTTAGCAATATTACCAAAAGTAAATGCCATTAACATTTCTACTTTCAATTCAAATAACATAAAAATGATTGAATATATATTACTCAGCATAAGAAAAGCAGTTAATATTCATTTTAAGCCTTCCTTAAATTTTATTCAACTTTTAGGTTAGATTTGAAAATAATATCTAAATTTTATTTTTTTAATATTTAGTCAACTGAATAATTCACGTCCAAATAGCACAGTAGTATACTACAGTGGCAGAACAGTCTTCCATTTGATTTCTAGTTTAGTGTTCATGGACTTTGCAGATACACTATTCTTCTTCTTCAGGCCAGATATACAGACAGGTTATTAGCTAAGTGGAAGCACACTATATTATTATAAAGAAAATACATAGGAAGAGAGAAATGAGTATTAGATATGAGCAAAAGGTAGGGATTATTAAGAAAACAAAACAGATTACAACTGGCAAAGTTACTATTGATGCCTGACTCCTGAAGACTAAGTATCCCTACTGCTATATTTATGCTATGAAGAAAACTGCAAATGCAAGGACATTGTAATTGTAGAAGATTTTGAATTGATAAAATAATGGTGCCGCAGACATGTGCTCAAATATGTTCATAGCAGCATTATTTGTAATAGCAAGAACCTGGAAGAAACCTAGATGCCCCTCAACTGAAGAATGGATAAAGAAAATGTTGCACATCTACACAATGGAACACTACTCTGCAGAAAAAAATAATGGAATCTTGAAATTCACAGGCAAGTGTATGGAACTTGAAGAATCCATCCTTAATGAGGTAATCCAGTCACAAAAAGAAGAACATGGTATGTACTTGCTCATATATGGATTTTAGACCTAGAACAAAGGATCACCAGCCTATAATTAACACTACCAGAAAAACTAAAATACAAAGTATATTCTAAGAGATTCATATATGGTCCCTCACAAAAAGAGGAAGGGACAAGTTCCCCAGAGCACATGGGAAGTTGGGGGGGCAGTGAATGGAAGAGAGAACTAGGAGAAAGGGAAGGGAAGGAGAGAAAAGCACATGCGACTAGGAAGATTGAGTCAGGGTAGGAATAGAATACAGAAGAGGGAGAGAGAGAGAGAGAGAGAGAGAGAGAGAGAGAGAGAGAGAGAGAGAGAGAGAGAGAGAGAGAGAGAGAACATAGAAGAGGGAGACATTATTGGTTTGAAGAGAAAACTGGACCTAAAGACAGGTCTAGAGACCTATAAGACTGACTCCAACTAGCAATTTGAGCAACTGTGAAAAGGCTACTATAAATTCCCTTCCCTGATAATGAGATCATCAACTAAATTATCCACCATCAAGGAGCCCTCATCTAGTACTTGTTGGAAACAGAAGCAAACACCCATAACTGAACACTGAGTCGAACTAGAATCCAGATGCAGAGAGAAAGGACAAGACCCGGTTGCAGAAACTACAAAGACAGCTGACAGGAACGAGGAGCTAATGCCCCTCCCCAGACTGATAGCTGGGAATCCATCATGGGACTGACTCAGATCCCCCGAATATGGTTCTCAGCTAGAAAAAATGAGCAGTCTAAGGGACCTCAGACAATAGAACCAGGATGTATTCCTGGTGCACAAAATGGCCTTGCAGACACATCCCCCATGGAGAGATACCACCTTCACCTAGAGACAGGAGAGAAGTCGTAGTCCCTACTTCAAATGACTTGACAGATTTACATGACCCCACCTGGATAGCATAGCTCTACATGTAAAATGGTGGTGGGGTGATGGGAGGAGAGGGTGGTCAGGGTGCATGTGAGGGGGACAGAGGGTAAGAGGGAGGAAGAGACGGAGGGAGGGATGGAGGGAGGGAGGGAGGGAACGGAAACTGGAATTGACATGTAAAATTTTTAAATTATATTATTAATAAAAAAAATTGTGCTACATATACTCAATAGAAACTTTCAACCACAAAGATATTGACATCCAGTGATTTATAAATGAGATGGAACTGGGAAGCATCATGCTAAATGGATTCAGTAAAGCATAGAATACAAGTTCATGATCACCTAAAACATTATGTAAAATCACTAAACTCATAAATGCTAAGACAATGGTTATTATCAAAGGGTAGGGACACTGCATGAGAAAAAAATATTGACAAATAGAAGGTAGGATCCTTACTGTACTAAATGTAAAATGAGTTATCATGAGTAATCATGACACATGAGGCTTTTGAGGAGATGGTGGTATTGTTTTGAACATTTTTACTACAATTAAGTGCCACCTATATGAAATTATTTTAATATTTTAGAATGTATATGTGTTTCAAAAACTTTACAGTATCAAAATAATATGTACAAATTATGGCTTTATTAGTTATAATCATAATCTATTCAACAGTTAATGGAGAGCAATTTTTTATTTTGGAATAATCCAGGATTGTTTGGGTATTTCCATGAGACCCACCTCATCCAAAAACTCAAGTGAATGCAACTCAGATTTTGCCACTGGAAAACTTACCTGAATATAGCTGATAGTCTGTTGAGAATCTTTAAGTCCCACTGCTAGGAATCCTCACAAAGATCACCTTCATAGATTCCAATAAGATTTCATTGTACTATGTTATGATATTTTGTTTGTATCCTGACAAAGTTTATATGAAGATGAATACCATCTGTGGACCTAATTAAATCATAAATAAAAGCAACAATCCACATATATGTTTAAAAATGTGAGCATTCAATCACCACACCAAATGTACTTTATATATATATTCCTATACATGTTTTTACATAAATCTAACATGTATATTTATATGTATATATTGTAACATATACTATATATGTATTATAAATGTGTAAATATAAATTATGAATGCTCTATGTAAATGCTAATTTTAACCAGCTTATGCACTTTAGGTTCTTAAAAACAACCCATTTTTATACCCTAAAAATGTCAAGTATTGTACATCATCAGCAAATTTTCATATTATCTTGCAATGCAATAGGGGGCATGTTGACAAAAACATTTTTATTTGTAAAATTTAGGAAATTCCATTCTAGAATCCACTAGGTGTGTAACAGATTCATAGTTGAGGCAGTATTCCTGAGACTATCTGTGATTCTCAAAGTACAGTTTAATAACGTAGGTGCTTTCAGAGTGCTAACACAGTGAACTGCAGGCCAATAAACATTGCCTCTGTAGGTGAGGTTATTCAGCCATGCCATCAAGACCTGAACATTACTGTCCAAATGATGATTGCCTCCATTTGGGTGGGATATTAAGCTATTAATGCAGCACAGCCCACCACAAATCTGCAGGGTTCCCATGAATAAGCAAAAATGCATCTCCACTTGGCTTGCTTTGAAAGAGAATGGGATCTTGATCTCACTAAAATCCTAGCCCATTATGGTACACTCCATTAATAATTGAGGAGTAATCCAGGGAATGGTTGTTTCTTCCAGATGTGCTATAAATACTTGATGTGTTGATGTTTCTTTTGCTTCCAGTCATAGTGCCATAGGGATTTTGAGCAGATTACATGCCTATTAATGTAAAATGGAAACAACAGACTCTTCCAACCAATAATGGAGTAAATCCAATAGATATGGACTGTACATTAAGAAGATGAATATTAGCACAGAAATCTTTTTATTCATTAGAATTTTAGGTAACAATAAATTTCTACATTATATCTTTATATTGTGTATTTTTAATATAAAGAAAATGTGGTTAAAAGCAGCTACTTTATTATACTGCTTTTAAAACCTGTTTTCAAGGCAAATCGATAAAGAAAGTTTCTATTTTATTTTATATGGGTGATAGTATAAAGTCAAAATAAGACATATCTAGACATTTTTCATGATAGCAGTTCATTTGTAGACTATAGACAATAACAAATGCCTAATTGTCACAAAAAATGCTGGTCATATATTGAGATCAGTGATGATCTTGTTAAAAAGCACTAATAACTGATGAGATCCAGAAATTCTAACCTGATAATTTAGATCCTAGAATTTTTTTAATGAATTAGTCCATTCTAAACATGACTCTATAATTGCATATATAGATATTTGGTAACCAATTACTTCACTAAAACACATATACCCCTTCATGAAGATGTACTACTAGCACATATTGGGTCTGACATTGACTTCGAAAATCCAAAGGTGGTCCCAGGCATGAATTTTGATATCTGTCTTCTGTCTCAGTTTCAACCAAGTATTAACTTAAGCCTTCAATGCAAGACTTACAAGGTCAGCCCAGAAATGCAATTGTAAGGAAGCAAGATCCTGAAAAAAATTTATAGGAGAGATAAACTAAAAAATTACCTTGTTCTGAGAATTGCATACTGTTCAAATTAGGAGGAAACCTGGAGTGGTTGCAGTAGTAATCAGATGGGTACAGAGGGCAGAGTGTGGATTTAATTTAGAAGCTTTGGGTTGGGCAGTTTTGGTTTAACAGGCACTGTATCCAGGATTAATAAAACCTCTTATGCCAGCAACAGGTATTTCATGTTGGATATTTTTCCTGATATTCCCCTTAAATCCATATGCCTCAAAATTCTTGTCCTTCATGATGTCACATCTCTCTAATAAATGCCAGTACAAAAAGTAATTGATATTTTATTAGTTAAAACCAGCATTTGTTATTTTCCATCAACTATGAAATTTGTTTTTATCATGTTTTAATTTAAATTTAAAACAAGCTTGTTTTACATGTCAATCCCAGTTCCCACATACTCATGACCTCCTCTGTCCCCACCCCCACCAATTCCCAATCCATCCCCTTTCAGCTCCCCAAAGAGGGTGAGACCTTCCTAGGGGAGTCTTCAAAATCTGTCATACCATTTGGAGCAGGGCCTAGGCCCTTGCCCATGTGTCTAGACTAAGGGGATATCTATCTATATGGAATTGGCTCCCAAAGTCCATTCATATAGTAGGGATGAATACTGATCCACTATCAGAGGACCCATAGATTGCCTAGTATTGCTAATTAACAAACACATTCAGAGAGTCTAGGTTGGTCCTACGCTGGTTTCCCAGCCATCAGACTGGAGTCTATGAGCTCCCTTTTCTTCATGTCAGCATTTTCTGTGGTTTCTCCAGCCTGATCATGGACCCCTTTGCTCATCACACCTCCCTCTTTGCACGTGGATTCCAGGAGTTCTGCACAGTGTTTAGCTGTGGGTGTCTGCTTCTATTTCAATTAATTACTAGATGAAGGCTATAGGATGGCATAAAATGCAGTCATCTAACTCATTATCAGGGAAGGACATTTAAAGTAGCCTCTCCACTATTGGTTAGATTGTTGGTTGGGGTCATCCTTGTAAATCTCTGGATATGTTCCTAGTACTATATTTCTCTTAAAACCTATAATGTGTCCCTCTATTATGGTATTTCAATTCTGGCTCTCCTCTATTATTTCCCTGTCTCAAACTTCCTGCTCCTTCATGCCCACTTCTTCCCTCCTCTTCCTCCTAATTCCTCTCTCCTCCTGCACATGCTTCCAATTTTCTTGGGAGATTTTGTTCATTTTCATTTCTCTAGGGGACCATGTATATCTCTCTTAGGTCCTCCTTGCTTCCCAGCTCTTCTGGTAGTGTGTACTGTAGACTGTAATCCATTGCTCTATGTCTAAAAACCATACATAAGTGAGTATATATTGTGTTTGCCTTTTTATTGCCATTACCCCACTCAGGATGATCTCTCCTATTTCCATCCATTTGCTTGCAAATTTTAAGATTCCATTGTTATTTTCTGCTGAGCAGTCATCCATTGTGTACATGCACCACATTTTCTCCAACCATTCTTCACAGACCTTGAAAGAACAATATTCAACTTTATGAAAAAGCCCAGGGTAGTCAAAATAATACTGTACAATAAAGGACTTTTAGGAGGCATCACCATCCCTGACTTCAAGTTGTATTATAGAGCTATAGACCTGAAAACAGCTTGGTATTGGAGCAAAAATAGAAAAGAAGACAAATTGAATTGAATTGAAAACCTTGATATTAATAAACACACTGATGAACACCTGATTTTTGACAAAGAAGCAAAAATTAAACAATAGAAAAACAAAGCATCTTCAACAAATGGTGCTTGCATAACTGGATGCTGGTGTGTAGGAGACTACGGATAGGTCCATATGTATTGTCATGCATTAAATTAAGTCCAAATATATCAAAGACCTCAACATAAATCCAGCCACACTGAACCTCTTAGAAGAGAAAGTGGGAGGTACCCTTGAACAAATTGGTACAGGAGGCTGCTTCCGGAACATAATACCAGTAGCACACATAATGATATTAACAAGGAATAAATGGTACCTCCTGAAACTGAAAAGCCTCTGTAAGGCAAAGGACACAGTCAACATGACAAAACAGCAACCCTTAGATTGGTTAAAGATATTTACCCACCACACATCTGACAGAGGTCTGATTTCCAAAATATACAAAGAACTCAAGAAGCTAAAATACCAAATAATCATATTTAAAAGTGGGGTACAGAACTAAGTAGACAATTCTCAATAGAGGAATCTAAAATGGCTGGAAGCCACTAAAGGAAGTGCTCAACACCTTTAGCAATCAGGGAAATGCAAATCAAAACAACTCTGAGATACCTTCTTACTTATAGCAGAATGGCTAAAATCAAAAACACCAAAGACAGTTTATGCTAGAGAGGATATGGAGAAAGGGGAACACTCCTTCACTGCTGGTGGGAGTGCAAACTCGTGCAGCAATTCAGAAACCAGTTTTTCAGTTCCTCCTGAAAATGGAAATCAGTTTACTTCAAGATCAAATAATTCCACCATTTGGCATATGCCCAAAAGATGTACACATTCAATCAATAAGGACATCTGTTCAACTATGTTCATTGCAGCATTATTTGTAACAACCAGAATCTGGAAGTAACCTAAATGCCTGTCAACTATGAAAAGTTTAACAATAATTTTTAATTTGTCTTCTATAGCTACTTGTCCTTCATATTAAAAAACTGTTATATTTTATAAGGGACTGGTATCATATTCACCTATTAATATGATTTTCTATGTCCACTCATTCATTCCACATATGGAACATTCAAATATTTTTTTAGGGCAAATAAAATCATGTTTTGATATGATGGAGATGTTCCAGTGAATATACCAGAATGACCTCTCATCTTATACTGTTTGGATTCTGTTAAGCAGGAAAACATAATAAAGTTAAATTATAAAAGTTAAATATGAAAGTATGAAAAGTTGAAAAATAAAAATGCACAATGTTAAGAGTGTTAATTTTTTTTAAAGAGCCAGTATCATTAATATCTATTATCACTAATACCAGTTTATAATTTTTTCTCCATTCTCTTTCCTAAACAAAATTATGGAAATCTTTCTTTTTCAAATAGCCACCATTCATTTTGTTTCTCTTGTTTTAAAGTAAAACATACATTTCTATGCATTACCACAGTATGTCTGAGAACCAAATTCCATCCATTCCTCTATAATCACCATTCCCCTGAAATCACCATTCTTAGTCCCTTTGATTTCTATAATATTATAATTATAACCTTCCTCACTCAAAGGTCTCTATTTTCTTTTTAGTAATAGAGTTGGATCATTTCATATTAATTGGCCAATTTTTATTCCCCAATATTGAAATAATTTACAATTTTTTGTTGTTTTGTAAGAGAACTTGACATATACAAGTACACATGCAAATATACATCAACATGAATTGCAGAGTTGTGGGATTGTCAGTTGCCAGTGAGGGAACACTGCTTTCATATTCTATATTCAGATTACAAGCTTTCATTACACAGTATTCCTTAAATTACACAGTATTGCTTAAATTAAAGCAAACTTTAATTCTTGATATTGTATCAAGACCTTTTTTATAGTGCCACTAGGATATTTTCTGGTTTTTCTGCCATGAGCTTCACTATTCTTGACAACTCTTTCCTGTTGGCTGGAGAACCCTTTGTTCTAAGTATCTTTAAAATATTTGCAATAGATGAAGTAAGTATGACAACTTTATTGAATGGAAATATTCTTCTTAATATTTTTGCAGTGTTTACTTTAGTGAAAAATTTTGACCATTTTCTTTTTCTATTACTTCCTTTCATTTCAGTAAGTCAGTATTACTATTAAAAGAGCATCTTTTATCTACTATGCGGTCCATAGTGAAACATTGTATTTGATCCCTCCCATAAAGTAAATATTACACAGTTTTTTGATGTAGCAGGATAAAACAAGTGTAAAATCAGGATCTATGTTTGGTGCTTACATAAAAGTTACCTGATTTCTTCTTTGGAGGATGAGGTCCACAATGAGCCTTAAATATCTCTTATTATCTGTGCTGCCCAAGCACAAGTTTCTTCTTTTTGTGTCAGAATAATTTATGTAATTATTCAGATAGCTAATTATCTGACAAGGAATGTCAGATTTTTCCCTCCTTAGTGTGGGAAGGCTATACTGGTTGTTGTTTGCTATAGTTTCTTGCTAGATCACACAGTAAAGAGCTCCTGCTTTGATCCTGGGATTCCCCTCCATAAAGCATCCTACTGCATGTGTGGCTGGAATCTGTTTCCATAAGGCACTGAAAGTGAATGAGACTTGAGAGAGCACATAAAAGCCTTCTGATCTCAGTTACTGCTTTTGCTGAGAATAACAGTGTTTTCTGTCTGTGTTTCAGGACTCTTCCATTCTTCTGTCATCATCTTAACACTGTGGCAAGCTAAACAGCTTACAAGTTAGCTACAAAACTGTTGAATGCTCAGTTCATGATAGTTATCAAACCTCTTTCTCTTGTGGTATTCCCTTTACAAGTAAATGAAGAAACATTCACTCTGCAAAGAGCATAAATCACATATTTTAAAAACCCATTTGATGCCTGCTATAATAGAGAAGGAAATGGATTCTTTTACTTTAAACAGAATATAGTATTTTTTAATTAATGCATATAGCTGACTACTATCCTCTTAGGACTCATGCTATAGGATTTAATGAAACATTCTTCATCTTCATGTTATAGTTAGGAGAATAATAATCATGCATTTAAAAATTATATTGGTCTGAGGAAAGTGTCAGTTAATGGGCATCTTTTCATTTCAATGGTTTCAGCACCACCATTTACTTTAATTAAACATTTGGGCCAAATTATAATCAAAAGGGTTTGCACAAGCCCAATTAAACTATTCAGTTCTTGAGTGTGTTTCCATTTGAGCATAGAATCTTAATATGTGTGCATAAATTACACAAGAGCACAAGAAAGCTAAATACATTCTGTGTTCGCCACACTGGCATTTGGCCCATCTGGGTTCAGCACCCAAATAACCAGATGTTCTAAGAAATACTCAAATAACTGGAGATTACTCATAAAAGTATCTGGGCCAAACAAGCAGTTTATTTTCCCAAAGCAAAAGAACAAGGCCATTGCATCAGGAAAATTCAAGAATTGTGGAATGTCTTCTCTTTATATGTAGATGTTTGATTTATAAAATATGTCAAAAAATAAAATGCATGAAACAAAAAAGGTTGCTGTAAATACTTTTCTATTTAATAAAGATTTATTTTATTAGTATTTTTTGCATGTGTGTATGTACGTATGTGGGCAAATATCACATTGGTGCAAGTACTCATGGAGACTAGAAAATGAAGATGTTATTATAACTATAGTCAACCAAGTATTTCAGATAATCTTATTTTACCACAATCAAAACTTATTTATATAACTTACATCTTTGTGTCTTCTAACATATAAAATCTCATCTACATAAATACAATGCTTTATTTAGGAAATCTAAGTTTGGTTTTACAGAAGATGTTCATGTATAGAGGCATGTTTAAAGTTACATGTGGTATAACAACATTTTCAAATATAATTTTACTATTCTCATACAAACATTCCAGTTACTATGCTATTGTTTAGCTTTAAATTTTTTGCATGACCACATTTTTCACAAGACTTAGCAATTCAAATGCATCATATTGTATTTAATTGTTTTCTTTCCAAACCCAATCCTAAATTTATTTTCTGAGTCATTTTTTTACTATTCAGTTTAATTTTTGTTAAAATATTATAAATATATGGACAATAAATGCATGGATTGAAACACTAAATAGTTTGAAGCAAGAAACTTATGTGCCTAGAAGTTAGTTATCTCTGGACAACACCATTTTCTAGATAAAGGATCAGAGATCAATAGAAAAAAGGACAGAAGGAAGCATTTGACTACTATTGCTTCCCATGGTATGACAGCAAATCACTAAGACACTGGGATGCATTTATCAAATCTGAGACTTAGTTGACCAAAAGAAAAATATCTGTTCCACTGGCACCATGCTTGAAGATGTGACTGGATCCCAAATACCATAGCAGATTCCTTGTCAGTCCAGCAAGTATGAGGAAAGACACAGCACTGAGAGTGAACCACAACAAATGAGTTTGCCATAATGTTGTGAAAATACATAGAATTACCTGTATGCATATGCCAGTAAGGAAATGATAAAAAAATGAAAAACTCACTTTTTATGAAGATTTTTAGGTAATTTTAAAGCAATCACTCTAATAATAATACTTATTAAAGAAATAATTATATCACAACATTTATACCTTTAAAAATTATATCTTCTGGGGATTTTTGTGCATGGTAAAGGGACCTGACTTCTCAATTTGTGGAAGACTATATGAGTTTATGTCTATTGTCTCAAAAGAAACAATTTATTAATTATATTATTTTATGCTTGGAGTTGCCTGAACTTTCTAATGTACGGTCTCTGTGCCTATAGTTCCTCTCTCTCTCTCTCTCTATATATATATATATATATATGTATATATATATATATTTGCCCATTTATACTGTTTAATGTAATGCACTTGTTTAGGTGATATATAAGGTACATTGTCCTGAGTGGTAGATTTTAGGATATCCAAAATATTTCCTATTTGTTACTTGACCTTGAAAATGTGCCACAATAGTTCGCTATAGTTTCTATTGTGGATTTGCCCAAAGTCAAAGTCACTACCTCTTTTACATTCTGAATTAAACCTATTAATAGACCCTTTGACAGGGTTCTTCTAACATTTACTACAAGGAATAAAGTTATCTTCTGAAGTATATCTAAGAATCCTAATCATTACAAGCTGACTCACGTGCATTCCCACTAATCTAGCATCTCCCTTGCCTGCAGTAGTTTCCTTAGCTATGAAAGAAAGGAGCAAGCAGTTTGCAATAGATTTTATCTTTGGCAGTGCTGATACTACATGTGTCCACTCTGCTCCCATAAATTGGCTCCTCTTCCTGGCTATTGCTATTGCAATGAATAGCAACAAATATTTCCACTACACAGCAACATTGTACTTTATGGCAGTTAGTACAGGTTGAACAAAGTATTTTAATAACCTGAAGGTTTTCTTGACACTAGAACTCACCGTTGCTTCTCCAAATGATTTTCTTGTCTAAT
Organism: Cricetiscus sungorus; assembly: GCA_030556225.1. Classification (NCBI taxonomy): domain Eukaryota; kingdom Metazoa; phylum Chordata; class Mammalia; order Rodentia; family Cricetidae; genus Cricetiscus; species Cricetiscus sungorus. The sequence goes on along the minus strand of JANBXA010000600.1, from coordinate 1,967,290 downwards.
AAGAACATTCAAAATTGAAATTAAAACTGAGATCAGCTAAACTTTCCATATGGGCTGCTTTCTGTGGTCCTGCCATTTGCCAGGAGTTTTGCAAGAAATATAATGGAGATTGTCATATGGAACTAATCTATGTGGACTGCAGTGTTTACAGTAATTAAAAAGATTGACCACAGGTAACAATTACAGTACATAAGGAAGACAGTAAACATCAGGATTTTAGTCCTTCAGCAGTGGTGCAAAGGTTAAGGCATGTAGAGAGCCACCAAGTGCCACACCTTAAAGTGGCACTGGCTTCTGCCTTCCACCTCCCCATGGATGAACACTCTCTGGTGTAAATAAGCCCTTATTTGGTTAAGTCTGTTCAGACTGTCTGCTTCCGCGTTAGAGTAGCCTATCTGCAGGGTCCATGTGGCTCACTAGGGTTGGTTAGCGCAAGGGAATTTAAGCCTGTGCAAGGGTCCCCGGGCGCTCTCTCTCTCTCTCTCTCTCTCTCTCTCTCTCTCTCTCTCTCTCTCTCTCTCTCTCTCTCTCTCTCCTCATGCATGTGCAGGCCAGAAGCAACATGTTTCAAGGATCCTGATTAAAACTGCATGAAGAAGATCTACCTGGAGTCACGTCTTCCTTGCTGGCAAGGTTGGGCACACACAGGTGGCGGCCCATACTGTGAATTTTTCAGAACTTGTTGCAGTCAGGGCACTGCTGGCAAGTTCCCAAGGTAAGTTGGTACCAAATTTAAGGCCCTCGGGAAAGAGATGATGAGGTCTTCGGTAAGGAGCGATGAAGTTCCCGGTTTGGACTAAATTAAGGCCCTGGTAAAGAGGCAATGAGGTCTCCATTAAGGAGCAATGAAATCCCAGGTAAGTTGGGACCAAAGTTAAAGACCTCAGGGAAAAAAGCAGCGATAAAGTCTCAGGAATTGAGCGAGCTGTTGTAACAAACCAAAAGTAAAATTTTTAAGATGGGGACTTCTCAGTCTTATCTAACTTTTCTGGCTCTTCAGGAGCTACGTTTGTCAAAGAAACTTAAAATAAAGAGAAGCACACTAGAAAGATTCCTGAGCAAATATGATGCCATTGCACCTTGGTTCGCAATTTCAGGAGACATCAAGATAGTGTGCTGGGCTGAAGAAGAATTGCAAGCCCTTGTAAAAGGAGTTCAAAAACAATCCCCTAAGGGGCAGAGGGGGAAGGGAGAGAAGAAATGGTGATGTGGGGAGGGGAAGGACCCTCCTGGAACAATGCCTTTGGGGCCTTCTCCTGATCCAGAGTGAGGAAGGGCAGGGCCCAGGTACAGGGCATTCCTTTTGCCCTGAGGTCTGGAAAGCCTTATGAAATGTCTTAAGTTTTGAACAAGTAAATCAGATTGCCATAAAAGCATGGAAGTCATTACCCAATAAGGGAGAGGTGAATGGTAACCTCACTAAGATACTACGAGGCCCCATAAAACCATTTTCAGATTTTATGGCTTATTTGGTAGAGGCTGGAGGGAGAGATTTTGGCATTACAGCAGCCATAGTTGCAGCTATCTCTTTTGCAGTTGTGGGCTCAGTCACAGCTGCTGTGGCTATGAGTACATCGGTGCAGACAGCCTCTAAGCTAAATGAGTTGTCCAAGAATGTGGCTACCACCTTGGGTGCTCAATCCACAATTGGTGCTCAACAAAAAGGAGGTTTAATGATTGTAAACCAAAGAATTGATCTGGTGCAGGAACAAATAGATACCTTGTGGCATCTGGCCCAATTGGGATGTGAAAGGAAATATCCAGGTTTGTGTGTTACCAGCATTCAGTATGAGAACTTTACACATGTTGCTAATTTGTCACAACAGTTGCCTAGCTATCTTTTAGGAAATTGGTCTGCTGACATTGATGACCTGATGGCACAGCTGTGAGTGGCCATCATTGCAGTGAATTTGACATGTGTGGATGCGGGACTGGCTGCTGGATTGGGTTATTTTGGGTTTTGTTGACTAGTTTCTTGAGTTCTTCGTATATTTTGGAGATCAGCCCTTTGTCAGATGTAGATTGGTAAAAAAAATTTTCCTAGTCTGTGGGCTGCCATTTGGTCTTGTCCACTGTGTCTTTTGTCTTACAGAAGCTTCTAAGTTTGAGGGGGTCCTACTTATTAATTTTTGATCTCACTGTCTGTGCTAATGGAGTTATGTTCAGGAAGTGGTCTTCTATACCAACTTGTTCAAGGGTACATCCTAATTTTTCTTCTAAGAGGTTCAGTGTGGCTGGATTTATGTGGAAGTCTTTGATACATTTGGACTTGAATTATGTGCATGGAGATAGACATGTGTCTATCTGCAGTCTTCTACACACCATCATCCAATTTTGCCAGCTCCATTTGTTGAAGAAGCTTTCCTCACACTTTTGTATTCTTTAGCTGTTTTGTTGAAAATCAGGTGTTCATAGGTGTGTGGGTTAATATTGGAAATTTTCATTGGATCCCTTTTGTCTACCTGTCTAATTTTGTGCCAATACAGGGCTGTTTTCAGAACTATGGCTCTGTAGTAGAGCTTAAAGTCAGGTATGGTGATGCCTCCTGAAATTCTTTAATTGTACAGGGTTATTTTGGCTATCCTGGGTCTATTGTTTTTCCATACAAAGTTAAGGTGAGTGAAGTTTTGTTCTGGGATTTTAATGGGGATTGCATTGAATCTATAGATTGCTTTTGACAAGATTGCCATCTTTACTATATTTATCCTTCCTATCCAAGAGCATGGGAGATCTTTCAATTTTCTAGTATCTTCTTTAATTTCATTCTTTAAAAACACAACATTCTTATTGTATAGGTCTTTTACATGTTTATCCCAAGCTTTATCCCAAGATACTTCATGTTGTTTGTGGCTATTGTAAAGGGTGATGTTTCTCTGATTTCTTTCTCAGCCTCTTTGTCATCTGAATAAAGTAGAGCTATTGATTTTTATTGAGTTTGTCTTGCATCCTGTTAGTTTGCTAAAGATGTTTATCAGCTCTAGGAGTTCCCTGACAGAGTTTATTGGGTCGCTTATATATACTATCATATGATCTGCAAATAGAGACAGTTTAACTTTTTCCTTTCCAATTTGGATTCCATTGATCTCCTTTTGTTTTCTTATAGCTTTAGCTAGAACTTTATGTAAAATATGGAAGTGATATGGCGAGAGAGGTCAGCCTTGTCTTGTTCTTGACTTTAGAGGATTCGCCCTTAGCTTCTCTCCATACAGTTTGATGTTTGCTGTTGGTGTACTGGATATTGCCCTTATTATATTTAGGGATGTTCCTGTTATCCCTGATCTCTCCAAGACATTTATCATGAAAGGTTGTTGAATTTTGTTGAAGGCTTTTTCTGCATCTAGCGAGATGACCATATGGTTTTTCTTTTTCAATTTATTTATATGGAGGATCACATTGATAGATTTTTTTTGTATGTTAAACCATCCCTGCAACCCAGGGATGAAGCCTATTTGCTCATGGTAGATGATTTCTCTGATGTATTCTTGGATTCAGTTGGCCAGTATTTTACTGAGTATTTTGGCATTGATGTTCATCAAGAATATTGGTCTATAGTTTTCTTTCTTATTTGTATCTTTGTGAGACTTGGTACAAAAGTGATTGCGGCCTTGTAGAAAGAGTTTGCTAATGTGCCTTCTGTTTCTATTGTGTGGAACAATTTGAGGAGTATTGGAACTATCTCTTCCTTGAATTTCTGGTAGAATTCTGCACTGAAGCCATCTGGCCCTGGGCTTTTTGGGTTGTAAGTCTTTCGATAAGTGCTTCTAATTCATTGGGGGTTAGGACTGTTTATGTTGTTTGTCTGTTCTTGATTTAATTTTGGGATATGATAGTATTCCAGAAATTTGTCCATTTACTTTGATTATTCAAATTTTGTGGTGTACAGGTTTTCAAAGTATGACCTGAAAGTTGTCTGTATTTCCCGTGTGCCCATTGTTATGTCCCCCTTTTCTTTTCTGATTTTGTTAATTTCCATGTCCTCTTTCTGCTTTATCTTTAATTTGGATAAAGGTTGGTCTATCTTGCTGATTTTCTCAAAAAACCAACTCTTTGTTGCATTAATATTTTGTATTTCTTTCCTGCTTTCTATTTTATTGATTTCAGCCCTCAAATTGATTATTTTCTGGTGTCTACTCCCCCAGGGTGAGTTTGCTTCTTTTTGTTCAAAGGCTTTCAGTTGTGCTATTAATTGTCTAATGTGTCTATCCTCTCTTTTCTTCATATGGGCACTGAGTGCAATGATCTTCCTTTGTAACACTGTGATGGGAGATGTTATTCTGTAAATATGTTTTTCATACTGGTTAATAATAATGGTAACAGGCCAACAGTATTGTATCAAATACAGAGTCTCTGTGTGTTATTTGGGGCTGGCACGCCAGACCAGCAGCAGGCGGTACAGTGGAAAAAAAAAAGCTACAGGTGGCGTCCAACATGGCTATAAGAACTTCTACTTAAACTAATAAAAGCTTAAAAAGGGATTTTAGAAACAAAGGAACAAAGACTAGCAAGACTTCTTGGTAGCAGCATTTTCTAGGTAGGATTTGTTTTGCTGTAGACAGAGAGTTGCAGGGCTCCTTTAAGGGAGGTTTCCAAAATTAGCATAAGCAGCAAAAACAGCCTTGCTTTTAAAGACCTTTGCTAACAATTCATTGGTGTGTACTAGAGCTGCAATGAAGATGTACACTGTGTTTAAAAAAAATACGCTGGCTTGGGAGAGAAAAAGAAACAGGATACAATGGTTTAAAAAAGAAAATAGGAAGTAGAATGGATGTGTGAGTTGGCACTTGCCATTAATCCCAGCACTTGGGATGTAGAGGCAAACAGATCTCTGTGATTTCAAAGTAAATCTGGTATACATAGGGAATTCCAGGACAGATAAAAGTTTCACTGAGAAACCCTGTCTCAAAATATGTAAAAAGAGAAGTAGAAGAAATAGAGTAATAAAAAAGCCATGTAAAGATGGAAAGCACAGAGAAATTTTGGATACTATACACAATTCTGCTGTCTTTAAATTGATTACTGAGAAAATAACAACTACTGATGAAAGAAATGCTGCTGGATTAATTCAATTTATATATTTTAAAAATGCTTTGACTCCAAAATTTAAGCCTAAGGACAAGTTACTGGGGAAAAGGATTTCCATTTTTGTTTCCACAGAAAATGAAAAACTATGGATTCCTTCCAGACTAATGTGGTTTGATCAAGCCAGATCCCCTGAAACAGTGCCCAGGTGATCCAACATTCAAAGCAGTTGAGACAAAGCCCTGAAGAATACAGCCAATATTTCTGCATCTTCTTAGGATCCCCATGACAGCGTCCCCTACCAGCAAGAATTAGTTTGGAAAGAACGATGCCAAAATTCCCAAATATTGTTTATAAATGTTTGTTTTCATTCAAATGGGGGTGGTTATAAATGGTTAATGACTACAAGCAATCTTTTTAGAAGGTAAAAAGGGAATTATGATATAGATATGAATGCTTTGTTTTGGAATGGATTTTCATTTATTGATACAAATTTAAGGTCTATTTTGTGATATGTATATTTCTCCTCTTATCTAGGTATCGTGTATATATAGCTCATTGGAAAATGTAATGTATAATTTAGTACAGTTTAGAGAGTTACCTGTGATAGTCAAACTTGGAGTTAGTTAGGATTTCTAGATATATAAAGATGTATTTGAGATGGATAGGCATTCTTCAAACCTTTCAAAGACCTACAGAATATGGCATTTAAAATGGTTTAGAGTTTTTCTTGACAGTGAGGTACAACTGCTCCTTGCAACACCACCTGCATCAGAAAGAAAGATGGACATCAAAGAAACGTGTAATGAAGTTTGCTGCTAACATGGCAAAACTAGCAATTTGGACAAGATACTGTTCTTGTCTAGACTGACTATATGCTGAATAAACTGGACGTGCAGGACCCACAAAAAAAAGGTGACTGCTGATGTAAGATGGACATTGTTACAGGATTCCTGCTTCATGGAAGAGGCTGCCTTTCAGACAGTCTACAGGACACAAAGAAAATGACTGACAAGCTGACAATACAGGTGGACCGTTTAAAATTTCCTGCTTTGTTGAGGAGTCTGGAAACACACTATGGCCTATGGGCTGAAGATGGAACATTACAGAAGAACTTCAGTTGACTGACTAGGCAATGAGTTGTCTCTGTCATTTCTAGAGTTTATATATTATCCTTCTGTAGTCTTTTAAGGAGTTGAAGACAGTTTTGGTTATAGTTTTCCTTATTTAGGATTAAAGGTAAGTTACATATAGGACTTTAGACTCACAAAGATAGGATAAAATGATATTTTCTTTAAGTCTTACAAAATGTTAATGGACTAAATGTTGTTAACTGTGATACTTATTTGATAACTATTGTATGACATATTTTGAGATGTTAAGATTAAACCCCTTCTTTTTATTTTAGACAGAAATAAAGGAGATGATGGGAGATGTTGTCCTGTAAATATGTTTCTCATACTGGTTAATGAAAAAAGCAGTGTTGGTCCAATAGGACAGCAAGATAGGTGAGGCTAGGAGACAAGGAGGAAGGATGAAGTAGTTAGGAGGAGTCAGGATGTAGAGCATGGAGAAAGAAGATGCTGGTGGTAGCTCTCCGATAAGATGACCATGTAGAAATACTTAGATAAGTAGAAATGGGTTAATAATTAAGACAGAGGTATCCCATAAACAATAATGGTAACTGGCCAACAGGATTGTATCAAATACAGAGTCTCTGTGTGTTATTTGGGGCCAGCATGCCAGACCGGCGGTGGGCGGTCTGGCAGAAAACCAGCTACAACACTGCTTTCAATGGGTCCCATAATTTCGGATATGTCATGTCCACATTCTCTTTGGATTTAGGAAGTCCTTAATTTCTTTCTTTATTTTTTCTTTGACTCAGGTGTGGTGCAATTGCACAAGGTTCAGTTTCCATGAGTTTGTATGGTCTCTGTGATTTTTGTTGTTGTTGAATTATAATTTAAAGTATGCTGGTCTGATAAGATACAGGGGACTATTCCAATTCTTTTGTATGTGTTTAGGTTTGTTATGTCACTTAGTATGTGTTTGAAGAGAAGTTTCCATGGGGAGCAGAGAAGACACCATATTCTTTTGTGTTTGGATGGAATGTTCAATAGATGTCTGTTACCCAGTTGAGACATAACTTCTGTTAGTTCTTTTGTTTCTTTGTTAGTTTCTGATTGGAAGTCCCATCTAGTTGTGAGAGTGATATGGTGATCCCACTTTAAGTGTGTGAGGTTTTATGTGAGCTTTGAGTTTTAGTTGTGTTTCATTTACAAATGTAGGTGCCTTTGTATGTGGGTGTAAATGTTCACTATCGAGACTGTGTGTTGATGGATTTCTCCTGCAATGAATATGAAATGACCGGCTTCATCTCTCTATGATAACTTCTATGATACTCAAATTAGTAGCATCTTTGCATTCGTAGTTCTCCATTTGCATTTTTCTCCAGTGTTGTATCACTGGATCTCATACCACATCACTGGATGTTATGGAAGAATCTCCTAGAATGCAGGAACTACAAAATTAAACCAATGAACTAGAGTCTATGATCAAAGTTGTGATTTTTATAAATAAGCAAGTTTCATATAAGCACAGGTAACATATTTTAACTTAAATATAATTAAAAGAAATTTTAGAATAGCTTGTGCATATGCATAGAAAAAGACGGATAGATTAACTGAAGGATCAGATGATAAAATTCTTGCATATTTTAGCATTGTGGGCAGTGAGGCACTCTAAGGAAAACTACATTCCAGGGAACTGTATTTATAATATTAAAATTTTTATTGTATCATTTCTCACCATTTTCATTATCTACAAATTGCTAAAAGAAAGGGATATAGAGAGTCCAGAAGACAATGATACTCAAAAAACAAAACAGTGCCAGCTATATTGAATATATCAGAATTTGGATAGCCTTCCTGTGATTTCCATGTCCGTGTAATGCACAGAACAGCAGTGTGATTCCTGGGTATCTCAACTGATTTTCTGTTGCTGAAAATATAGTGCCACAAAGAGGGTATGTTTTGAATAATTGGTAGGTTTTGGCTCAGCGTTCTGTTTAAAGCTATATCTGAGGATAGCTTTATGTGACTGGCATAGTCCAGGCAAAGCATCATAGAGAGAGTAACAGGAGCCTTACTTATATGTGTGTGGTATGTGGTGTGTGTGTGTGTGTGTGTGTGTGTGTGTGTGTGTGTGTGTGTGTGTGTGTGTTTTCTGAGCACTTTCCAACCTGGTCCAGATTTGCATCCATCAGTCTCAAAATAACATACAAAGACTCTGTTCGTTCTGTTGGCAACTGGCTAGAGCTTCTTATTGTCTAGCTCTGTCTTAATATTAACCCATTTTTACCATGGTCTTATCTTACCAGAGAAAGGATCTGGAACAACTTGACTCATCTATACTACATCCCTCATAATTCTCCTTGTTCCCTAGTCCCTCCTACCTTGCTTTCCTATTGGCCAACAGGACTTTATTAATTTACCAATAAGAGAAACATATTTACAGAATGACATCTCTGAATGTGTGTGTGTGTGTGTGTGTGTGTGTGTGTGTGTGTGTGTGTTGAATGAAATGGGTGTACTCTTCCTGTGAGGCCACCATGATTCAATCATAAAGACTTGACCATAATGACTTATCTAGCTATCACCTCTCAAAGGTTTCACTTTTAAACAAGAAAGTTGAATTGATTCCATTATTCTCATTCCTTCACAGCAGATATTACTTTTAAATACATGATGCTCTATGGGCTCATGCTATATTCTAATCAAGGCACCCAGTGCATAGGAATAGAAGACAATAAAGACTGTATTAAGATCTGATTCCCTAAAAGGAACCTTCATCCAAAAGCCATCCCAAAAGCCCCTCTTATTGAAAAGAGAATGAGACCTCTAGTGCTTTAGACTGAAAGTAAGGAATGTGTCCCAGTATCCAAACATAAGAGGCTGTATTAAGTTTAACAACTTTAGTTCTTTCAGAGCATGAAAATACAACCACTACCAAGTCCTTTCTTTGAGATTATGTTGTTCTCATTCATGTTAGGCTTTACTCATGCTCTTCACTGTTGTATTGTCTATATGTTACATAATATTAGAAACAAGAAGTAAATCTTTCTATAAAGAAGGAAACACTGCCTTATATCTGAATGTAAAACTCACACAGTTTATTGAAAAGAGAAAATATTAACATATCTTAATATTGATTATAGAGTATGTGCTTTTTTATTCTATTTCTCACTACAATGACAAAATACTTAAGTGAAAAGCTATGTTTTTACTGAAAAACCAGAAATTATATATCTCGAAGTTAATGGGAAAGAGGAGCTCTCTATGAAAGGAACCTAACATTAAAATGAACATGTGTTTGAAAGCTTTTGATCCTTCTTTTCCTTTTTATGTCCCCTTTAACATCTTAAGATACAATGTAAGTTGATAACACATTACATGATGACCTTCACAAATCTATAATAATAGCTGTCTAGAAGAGATCACAGTGTTACAGACTACCCAATTAATAATGATAGGTTTTAATGAAAAGGGACTGGGAAGATAAATTGACCCTGCAATGTCCTGTGTCCTCCAGAGTCACAGTGGCATCTCAGCACATTCATTCTCCATAAATTGATGACTTCTGACATTAGCATCTTTATATATGTGAGAGAACTCGGGGAAATTTTACTGTAGTTATTACACTTAAGATGAATGGCAAGGCAAGGCAGTAAAAAGTCATCAAGGATATTTGAATTAGAACTCCTTTTACCTGTAATTCCAAGTACAGAGGAAATACAGAGCAGAAAAAATGAGCTACTGTAATAGACACAAATTAAAGTGAAGTATTTCACCATCACAAATTAAAATAATGCTATTTCTGTAGAAAATATATTAGGATATAATTTTCTCACAAAAAGCTGAAATATCCTGACATTTTTATATTTGAGAAAAAAGCATTTGTAAGCCTAAATAATCAAAGAGGTTTGATTTAATTTATTAAATCATCCATGTAAAAATATTACCTTTATCATGAGATGAGACAATATAAGATTAATTAATGTCTAGGATCATGATGAAAATTAAATTTGCAGTTTTTTTCTACTTTCATAGTCAAAATTATATAAGTCAAGTTGTACTTTATTGTATCAAAAATCCACAAGCTTCAGCCTTTCTTTATATGTAATATATTTGTTTTAAAATATCAAAGCCAGTGTAAATTATAGGCTGGGGTAACTTTGCTCTATGTCTAAAATCCATATATGAGTGACTACATACCCTGTTCCTCTTTTTGTGACCTCATTCAGGATGCTTTCTTCAAGTCCCATCCACTTGCCTGTGAAATTCAAGATTTCGTTGTTTTTTTTTTTTTCCTGCAGAGTAGTATTCCATTGTGTAAATGTGTCACATCTTCTTTATCCATTCTTGTGTTGAGGGGCATCTAGATTGCTTCCAGGTTCTTGCTATTACAAAAAATGCTGCTATGAACATAGTTGAGCACATGGTTTTATTTCATGGATGTGTATCATTTGGGTATAATAAGCCTAAGAAGGGGATTCCTGGGTCCTATGGTAGACTGATTCCCATTTTCCTGAGGAACCACTATACTGATCTCCAAAATGGCTGTACAATTTGCACTCCCACAAGAAGTGGAGGAGTGTTCCCCTTTCTTCACAACCTCTTCAACAAAAGTTGTCATTGGTGTTTGTAATTTTAGCAATTCTGGTCTGTAATTCATACCCCCAGAGAAACTAGCATAGAGGGAGGATTCTAAGAGATTCATATAAGGTCCCTCACAGAAGGGGAAAGGGACAAGATCTCCTGAGCATATTTGGAGGGGGGCAGTGAGTGGGGAGGGGACTAGGAGAAAGAGAAGGGAAGAAGAGGAAAGCAGTGATGTAGAGAGCTGCGAAGTGCTGCACCTTAAAGATGTCACTGGCTTCTGCCTTCCACCTTCCCAAGGGTGAGCACTCTCTGGTGTAAACAAGCCCTTATTTGGTTAACTCTGTTCTGCCTGTCTGCTTCAGTGTTAGAGTAGCCTATCTTCAGGGTCCATGTAGCTCACTGGGGTTGGTTACCACAAGTGTATTTAAGCCTGTGCAGAGGTCCCCTGGGATCTCACGGGTCAGAGGAAGCATGTTCAAGGATCCTGATTAAAACTGCATGAAGATCTTTGTGGAGTCGCATCTTCCTTCCTGGTGAGGTTAGGCACAGTACAGATGACGGCCCATACGGGGAATCTTCAGATCAGAACTCCTTGTTGGCAAGGGTCATGTGCGGTACAAATGGCGGCCCGTACTGGGAATTTTTCAGATCAGAACTTCTTGCAGTGAGGGCAGTGCTGGTTAAGTTCCCAAGGTAAGTTTGGACTAAATTAAGGCCCTCAGTAAAGATGCGATAAGGTCTCCCTTAAGGAGCAATGAAGTTCTGGATAAGTTGGGACAAAGTTAAAGACCTCAGGGAAAAAAGAGGCAATAAAGTCTCAGGCATTGAGCTAGAAGTTGTAAGGAACTGAAAGTAAAATTTTCAAAATGGGGACTTCTCAGTCCCATCCAATTTTTCTGGCTCTTCAGGAGCTACTTTTGTCAAAGAAACTTAAAATAAAGAAAAGCACACTAGAAAGATTCCTGAGCAAATGTGATGCCATTGCACCTTGGTTCGCAGCTTCGGGAGACCTCACAGTAGAGTGCTGCGGCAAGTTGGGCAGGGATCTTGATTTTGCTTGGGAACAAAAGACTCTAAAGTCTTGAATCCAACCTGTTTGGAAGTTAGTGCATAGCTGTATTGAAGACCAGAGGTATTGTAAAGAGGCAAAGGAAAAAGGGAAAACTGTGCTAGAAATGTTACAGGAAAAAAAGATCAGAAGAGGTTGAGAGCACAGGAGAGTCAGGTAATGAAGAAACAGATTCTGAGGAAGAATTGCAAGCCCTCATAGAAAAGGTTCAGATACAATCTCTTAAGGGGCAGAGGGGAAAGTGAGAGGAGAAATGGCGATGTGGAGAGGGGAGGGACCCTCCTAGAACAATGCCTTTGGTGCCTTCTCCTGATCAGAGTGAGGAAGGGCGGGGCCCAGGTACAGGGCATTCCTTTTGCCATGAGGTCTGGAAAGCCTTACGAAATGACTTAAGTCTTAAACAAGTAAATCAGATTGCCATAAAAGCATGGAAGTCATTACCCAATAAGGGAGAATTGAGTGGTAAACTCACTAAGATACTGCAAGTCCCAATGGAACCATTTTCAGATTGCAGACAGCCTCTAAGTAAAATGAGTTGTCCAAGAATGTGGCTACCGCCTTGGATTCTCAATCCACAATTGGTGCTCAACAAAAAGGACGTTTAATGACTGTAAACCTAAGAATCGATCTGGTGCAGGAGCAAATAGATACCTTGTGGCAGCTGGACTAATTGGGAAGTGAAATGAAATATCCAGGTCTGTGTGTTACCGGCATTCAGTATGAGAACTTCACACGTGCTGCTAATTTATCATGACAGTTGTCTAGCTACCTTTTAGGATATTTGTCTGCTGACTTTGATGACTTAATGGTACAGCTGCAAGTGGGCCATCGTTGCAGTAAATTCGACATGTGTGGATGCAGGATTTGCTGCAGGACTGTCATCGTGGTCCTGTTGCCAAGGATCATCTGAAAGAGTGGGCAGGAATGGGAGCCATGGCTGTCCTCTTATTGCTTATCTCATTTGTGGTCCTGTGGTGACTTTGCAAGATGAGGTTTGCTCAGAAGTGGTATGCAGCTTGGTGTTCAGGCATTTACAGCCATTGGGGCAGGACAGTCTTCCCAAGCATGGCTGGTAGTCATGAACAAGTATTGATCCTTCATGCTTAGGTTGTATGGCTTAGCACTGCACTCCTAGTTAACTCTGGAAGTGAGCAACTCTGAGAATGGCAAGTTTGGTTGCATGTGGTTTGGTGTCCGAGGCCCTACCTAAAGGAAAAAAGATGCCGGTAGGGTGTGGCACTGACTTGGTTGACTACCAGGATTCAGGGTCATTACAATGTCCACTGCTTTACTGGAGACCAGACCACTACCCTTGCCTGTTGCATTATTAAAACAAAAAGGGGGAACTGTAGAGAGCTGCGAAGTGTCATGCCTTAAAGATGGAGCTGGCTTCTGCCTTCCACCTCCCCAAGGGTGAGTGCTCTTAGCACAAGGGTATTTAAGCCTGTGCAGGGGTCCACCCCGGGCTCTTGCAGGTCAGAGGAAGCATGTTCAAGGATTCTGATTAAAACTGCATGAAGAAGATATTCCCAGTGTCGTGTCTTCCTTGCTGATAGGGATAGGCAAGTACACAGTGGGACTATGAAGATTGAGCCAGAGGAGGAATAGACAACAGGAGAGACAGAGAGAGAGAGAGAGAGAGAGAGAGAGAGAGAGAGAGAGAGAGAGAGAGAGAGATCATAAAAGAGAAATCCATTGTAAGTTTGAAGAGAAAAGTGAATCTAAAGAAATATCCAGAGACCTAAAAGACTAACCCCAAATAATAATTTAAGTAACAGTGAAAAGGCTACCATAAATGCTGTACCCTGATAATGAGAACGATGGCTAACTTATCCACCATCATAAAGTCCTCATCTAGTAGCTAAAGAAAACAGAAGAGGACAACCACAACTAAACACTTAGCCAAACTGGAATCCAGATGCAGAGAAGGAGGACAAGACCAGGTTACATAAATACATAGAGATTGCTGACCTGAACAACAAAGAGCTAATTGGCCCCTAGACTTAAAGCTGAGAATCCAGCATTGGACTGACTCAGATCTCCTGAACATGGGTCTCAGTTAGAAGACCTGGGCAGTCTAAGGGACCTTAGACAGTGGAACCAGGATGTATCCCTGGTGCACAAAAAGACTTTGGGAGCACATTCCCTATGAAGAGATACTTCCTTAATCTAGAGGCAGGAGAGAAGTTCTAGTCCCTACTCCAAATGATTTGACAGATTTAGATGAGCCCTCCTGGAAGGCATCACCCTACATGTTGAGTATGGGGGGGTGGGAGGAGAGGGTGGTCAAAGGGTATGAGAGGATGAGTGAGAGGAAAAGAGGGAAGGAGGGAGGGAGGGAAGAAAGGAGGAAGGGAGGGGGTGATAGGGAACTGGGATCAATAGGTAAAACAAAAATTAAAAAGAAATGTTAGCATAGGAGATAGGGAGACAGCTCAGTACTTTAGAGTTCGGACGTGAAAACCTGAGTTCAAATCACCAACCATAACTTAAAAGCTGAGCATTGCTATGGACTAGGTCCTGAAACCCAGAAATATGGAGGGTAGAGACAGGAAGTTTGATGAGGCTGAGGCTGGCTCTCTAGCTAGGGAAGGAGCCTGTCTCAGAGGATTAGAGTTTAGAATGACAAATGTGTGGAGCAATGGTGTCCTCATCTGTCCTTTTGGCATTCACAGTGAAATGGGTATAGGCACTCATGTGTAAATATACCACACATGCATACATCACACATACCTCTTTCTTTCACTCTCACTTTCACATCTCTCTCTCCCTCCACCCCTCCCTCCACACACATACTGAGAGAGACAGAATTGTTTTAAAGTAATAACAGAATAGAGCAAACCTTCCTTTCAAAAAATGAACAAGAGTTTTGGTTCTGCTACCATAAAGACCAATTCATATTTTAGCTTTTAATGTCATTTTGCCAATACTCAATTTTTTTATTGTGTCCTGTATCATGAAGCATTTCTTTCACTTGTCAGGTTCAATAGTGCTCCATGATGAAGCATATACCACAACTGAGCTCATGATCACTTCCCTGTCTACATATATCATGGATATCAGAAGAAATGTTACCTTCACAAGCAGTTTTATAATCAGTAATTGTGTGCCTGAGAGTGATATTTACAAATTCACTTACTAGGAGAATATTTAAATTATTTTCCTGATTACTCTGATTAATTATAGGCATATATATGCATATATGCATAAATATATATGCATATATACGTATATGCATATATAATGTGTGTGTGTGTGTCTGTTTGTCTGTCTGCCTGTGTCTGTGTGTATGTTGCATGTGTGTATCAAGAAATTATTTCTCAAAGAAATATTATAATTGAAAGCAAATTCATATAATTAATTAAATGTGTCAGGAGGCAAGGAGGAAGAATAAATGTGGATCAACCTCAAGACTGAATTTTAATATTACCTTGTAGATTTTTAAAACCAGTGAGGTGAGATTTTTTCATATCACCACAGAAAGCTGAGGTTCTTCTGTAATTGATAGAAACACCATCTAGGGCCTGAACTCAATAATCCAGGTGAGCATTTTCTTTCCAGTAGAATTATTAAAACATTTAATTTTAGGGATAATTATTACATCTACCACCTTAAACTTTTACTTCTTTTCGTTTAGTAAATACTCTAAAATTTTCATTTTGATACACACACGCACACACACACAATGCATTATTATTAACTACATTCACTCCACTATAACATAATAAAGCTTATTCTTTATTTTAAACAGCATTATATCCATTGTCTATCCTCTCTCTTTATGCTTTGCTTGTGTCTAAAGTAACTCCATGTTATATACTCACATTTGAAGATTGGACCTATCACCTGCAGATTAGACAGAACATTACCATTTGTCTTTCTGTAGGTGGGTTACTTCACACAATGTAATGTTTTCTAGGTTCATTCATTTGCCTGAAGATTCCACAATTTTATTTCTTTTTCCTTTTTTGTACCATTCCATAAATTATATGAGATATTTATCACTTTATAATAAAATAGGTTTTGTGTTTGATGGTTTTTCTCAACTGTAGGCCAACATTGTAAGTTTCCTGAGAACGTTTATGATAGACTATGGAAGGTTTAGTATTTGCTAGGCAGAATGTACTAAGTGCACTTCAATTTCCCATATTTTCAATTTGTAGTTTTTAAAATTTAATCTTATTATAAATTGAGGAACATGTATACAAAGACAAATGTATACTATTGTTCTTTCAGAAAATCAGTGTTAATGCTGCAGGCACTCTTGAGTTCACTACTAATAGTTATTTCTTTTTGAACCTCATTATGTAACCATTTAAATTAGTATGTGTTCTATCAAAATACCTGTCTAACTTGGGGACAAAATGCTTTATTATATATAGCTAAAATTGCCTATACATTTAAAAAACTATAAGTAGATTTATATATTAATAAATTAAGGTGAAAATAAATTATAGCTCCAAGAGTTATAAAAGCTGTGAATAAATCTTTTGAAACCCCAAAGTATTTGGGTCTATGTTCATAAGTAAGAATAGCTCTTATGCCAAAGTAAATTGACTGAACATTTCTGGAGTTGATTGTTTGTTCTCCACATCATTAATATGTGAAACATTTTATATTCAATAATCTATGAGTTCATAGGACAGTTGCATTGCTGTGTCTCAAAAACAAGATTTCCTTATACTTACCCTTCACCTCTGACTCTTATATTTTCCACCAATAATCTCTGAGCCTTTTAAAGAGAGAGTGTATATCTTAGTACTTGTCTGTTACTGTGATGTAAAATGATGACTGACCTAGGCACCTTATTAAAGAGCTTATTTGTGACTTAGAGGTTCAGTAAGTTAGAATACATAACCATAATGTCAGGAAGACTGTCAGAAAGAAGGCATGGTGCTAAATTGGTATCTGGGCACATACATCTTGATCCATAAGCCATAGATAAAGAGATGTGAATCTCTTATTGTCTGAACATTGGCTAGTTATGAGTCACTGTGTTGATCACCATTTACTGACAAATAAAAGCTCAGATAAGAAAAGCAATGCATTAACAGGCTATAGAAATAATTTTAAGTCATTAGAAGCTGGTCTAATAATATATCCACTTAGTGTGAAAATAGTGGTAAGTTCTCATATAGGACCTATGACATGTCTAGCTATATCTTCTGGGCCCATTGATGGTATTGGGTATAAGTTTCATCTTGTGTGATATGACTTATATCCAGTCAGATAATGGTTGTTTATTGTCATAATATTTGTGCCACAATTGTACCTTTGTTGGTGTATGACCAGGCTAGTCATTATTATAATGTGTAAGGTTTATAATTTGATAATATTGATGGCATTTTCCAACACTATGAAACCTAGCCAATAAGATTGAATCATCCAGGATAGTACCAATTAGATTTTTCCATGTTCTAAAACTCAGATATGTATTGCTTTTAGCAATAAGGTCTTACCATAGATTTTTGGATAGAAAACAAATATAAATAACAAACCCAATAAATCTTGGGGAATCTCTGGGACATCACTGGCAAGCAATTCTAAAGGAGGTAATATGTTCTTTGCACTCAGATTTATATTTGTTAATCTCTGATATCTAGTAAGGGCTTTGTTGATCTTTTATATAATTCTATTTTAGAACTTTAATTACTCTTACATAAATTGGAGACAGGAGAAGTTTTAAGAAGTTTCTATGGTAGTAATTTACATGTAACTTCATTCCTTAGTGTTTTTAAACCTCCCAAAATTCCATGCTCCACCCTGACCTCCGATCCAACTCCAATAATCCTCCATATTTTGTTGTTACCTCTTTAACCTTCGTACTCTGCATTTTATCTACACTTAATTTAAATCGCTCTAATGTTCTTTACAAAAACTCCTTACCTCTAACGACATTCCAAATGAAGCACACAACTCTGAATATTCAAATTAGGCATCCACAAATTAGTGAAAATATGTGACATTTGACCATCTGGGTCTGGGTTACCACAATCCATCCATTTTCCTAGGAATGGCATCACTTTGATTTTCCTAACATCTAAATTATAGTTTACTATGTAAATGTACTACATTTTTTGTTTTTCACTTATTAATTTCTAGACACCTAGGCTGTTTCCATTTTCTGAGAGGTCTGAATACATTAATGAACATAGAAGGATACATACCTTTATATTAAGGTATAGAATCTTGAATCTATAGCCAAAACTGATGTATCTGAGCCAAGTAGTGTATTTAACAAATTTAGTTTTCTCATCTATCTTGATTTTGGGATACCTATTCTATATGTTTCTTTTAGGGCTCCTTTGTTCTCTATAGACCATGTAGCATGCTGTGATTTTATTTTCATTCAATTTCACAATTGTTTAAATTTCATTCGCAATCTCTTTTTTTGACCAAATTGTTTTTGGGTAATTCATTTTTTAGTTCCTATGAGTTTGTGTACCTTCTATGGTTTTGATAGCTTTTGATATATACATATTTTTCATGTTGGTCATATAGTATATAGGGTATAATTTCTGTGTCCTGTGTTTGTTGAGACTCACTTTTTATCTTAATATGTGGTCAATAATGAAGAAAATTCCATGGTTTACAGAGATGAGCATGTATTCTTTATTGTTTAGTAAAAACATTTTGTATACATGTTAGGGCCATTAGATTTATTATATTATTTCACTGCAGAGTTTCCTTTGTAAAAGGTTTTTTCCAGATGGCGTGCCTATTGTTAAGAATGTGAGTTCTAGTTATTGGTACATTGCTGGGCTGAGAGAACATAACCAAAGAAATATTTAAAGGAGAGCATTTGATTGGGGTTTGCATACAGTTTTGGAGTTTTCATCTATGATCATCATTATAAGAACCATGGTGGCATGACAGTATGTATGGGGCTAAAAGAGTAATAGTTGATCTCCAGCCTTTATCTAAAAGAGGAATAAACTGATCCTGGCATGTGATTTCAAAATGTCAAAGCCTATTCCTACTGACGCACTTCCTCCAACAAAGCTATGTGCAGCTTCTTATCCCAGGAGTAGGCTTTCTGTAGAGTTAGAAGATTTTTTTCATCACTTGGTAGGAGTCTGTCAGTGATGCTGAGAACTTTCCCTCATCCATTCAGAGCCTCTTGAGTTGATGAGCTGAGTCTAGAATCTCTATCTGGAAAGGACAGACCATAGGGCAGGCCACAGGGATGAGGTGAGTTAGCAGAGCTGGTGTACAGGTTTCTGATTAGAGAAGAGCGCCAGAGGGTACCATTGTGTGGCTTGGTGGAGCTGGAAGCATGAGTCTGGGGTTCCTACTTGAAGAGGTAAAAGGGGTCATCAGACATTACCAGCACTTAGCCGGTTCATAGCAGTGGGTTGAGTTGGCAATATGGATCTAGGATTCCTAAATAGAAAGTGTAGAGGCAGGGGATAGGGAAAGAGATGGATCTCAACCAATCTTTATTGATAGTTCATACAAGAAAAAAATATGACAAAAGTGGAAAATCAAAAATGGTTCATTTTTGTTCACATAAGAGTAAAGTTTGCTCAGATGACAGGTATACAAATGTTGAAGACATTTTGGGGCTGAACAGCAGTTATGACATAATAATCCTCTGTGCTATTTTATGGACTTTGAGGGCTGAGGAGATAAAGAGGGGAAGATCTATGAACTAGAGTCAACAATGGTCTTTTGTTAAGGCCCCAGGAGGGCAGATGGGCATAATGAGCTAAAAAGTACCTTTGATCTTACGTACTTATCAAGGAGGCCTTTAAAGTGAGGCATTTGATGTAGGAATACATGTTTGTACATGAGCGAGTCCCTCATAGTAGTGGGACTCAGTCTCTTGCTGAGCCCAAGTTGAGCATGAACAGGGCAGTTTTCCTAATTCGGCTAACAGGTGAGGGTTTTGTAATTCAATATCAATGCTGAGGGTTAAGTATGGGATTTCTACTTTAATCCAAGTTTCTGAAAGTGAGGGCACCAAAAAGTGATAGCCTGAGATTAAGCAGTTCAAAAGATATCTGTAGCAGAAAACAAAATTAAATGTAGGAAGTAAACTCATTCATATCATCTGTCAAAATAAACAAAACAAATGGCTTGAGCTAGCTGTGAGCCTAGCATCTGTGAGATCATGACTCTTGGTAAGGAGAAAAAAAAGGGGAAAAAATGTTGGTACAGCCCATTATTTAGAGAACACTTTTGAACAAAAGTAAAAGAAATTAAGTGAACATATTCTGCATATATGTAAGCTCTGGAAATATGAGAAAAGATCTCTAATGAAAATATTTTAAATATCCAAAAACATAGGAGACCTTTCCATTTTCTGGTATCTTCTTTAATTTCTTTCTTTAAAGACATAAAGTTCTTGCTATATAGGTCATTCACTTGTTTGGTAAGCATTACCACAAAATACTTTATGTTGTTTGTGGCTGTTGTAAAGGATGATGTTTCTCTGATTTCTTTCTCAGCTCCTTTGTTGTCTGTATTTAGTAGATTTTTTTTGAGTTTATCTTGTATCCTGCTATGTTGCTGAAGGTGCTTTTCTGCTGTAGGAGTTCCCTCATAGAGAAAACTGACTCTAGAGTATTACGGTTTAATAAGGGTCAGGATAAACAAATAGGTCAACACAGTGACTATCCCACTACACTAGAGTAAAGTCCACAGACTTACAAGATTGAACCCAAGTAACAATTTGAGCAACAATAGAAAGGTTACCATAAATGCCCTTCCCTGATAAAAATATTGATGACTAATTTATCTACCTCATCTAGTAGCTGAAGGAAACAGAAGCAGACACCATAGCTAAATACTGAGCCTAACTCCTGGAATTCAGTTGCAGAGAGGGAGGAAATGACCATACTATAGAAACCAGCAGAGACAGCTGACCTGAACAAGGAGGACTAATGGGCCCCCAGACTGATAGCTGGGAATCCAGCATGGGACTCACTCAGAATGCCTGAACATGGGTCTCAGTTAGAAGGCCTGGGCAATCTAAGGAACCTCTGACAAAGGAATCAGGATGTATCCCTGGTGCACAAAAGGAATTTGGGAGTACATTCCCCCATGGAGGGATACTCCCTTAACCTATAGGCAAGAGGGAAGTCCCAAATGACTTGAAAGATTTAGATGACCCCTCCAGGAAGGCATCACCCTACATGTGGAGTGGGGGTGGGAATGGGATGGGAGGGTGGTCTGGGACATGGGAGCATGGGAGAGAGGGAGGGAAGGATAGAGAGGGAACTGGGATCGGTCTGTAAAATAATAAATAAATAACTAAATAACTAAATAAATAAATAAATAAATAAAAAGAAAATATCTTAAATGGTGATGGTGGATCCAGAGATAGACAAAGAGAACTAGGAAGTGGTCTAGAAAAGTGACTCTATGAAGAACTGAAAGAGGTTTGCCCAACAACAATAGCACTTTATCCCAGGCCACAAGCCCCCTTTTTTATGCATTAGTCAACTGATCATTGGAAGTAACCAATAGATGGAAGGTGTTACGAGCATGTTTTTCTTGCTGCACTGCTGCCAGTCTGGTCCTGTTGCCATGCCAGCCCCCAATAACACACTGAGACTCTGTATTTGATACAATGCTGTTGGCCAGTTACTATTATTGTTTATCAGCTAGCTCTGTTTTAATGATTAACCCATTTCTACTATTCTAAGTATTTTTACATGGCTCATCTTACCGGAGAGCGGTGGGCCCACATCTGCTCACTCCAGGCTCTACATGCTGACTCCTCCTACTTACTCTTTCCTCCTTGTCTCCTAGCCCCACCTATCTTGCTTTCCCATTGGACCAACACTGCTTTTTTCATTAACCAGTATGAGAAACATATTTACAGAATAACATCTCCCATTATCACTCTTCACTTAATGAGAAAATTGTGGCCATTATCACTCTTCACTTAATAAGACAATTGTGGTGTAGGCAATTGCCTGAAACATTGCAGCAGGTAGGTATGTATCAAATAACTTTTTTAGGGGATTAAAACGCCTCAGTTTTTTTTATTTTTCAACTCCCTTTTTATTTATTTTTGCATCTTTCACATCATGTGTCCTGATTCCAACCATCTCCATCCTATCACAGCCACCCCCTGCCTCTACAACTTACAGCACCAACCAACCAACAAACAAAAAAAATTAAATAAAACAACTTGAAATTTAAGAGAGAAAAGAAAAAAAAATCTTGTCATGAAATCGGCAGTGTGATACAGTGAGTCATGCAGTAAATCTTTTTATCCTTAAAACTTTACATTAAAGCATTCAAGCAAAGAATCAGTGGTCTGGTTTGAGGACCCTGAACTCGCTATCCCTTCACTGATGGGACTCTTCTTGAACCTCCCGTTGCTGCTCTTTTTAGTGGAGATCCTGCAGCTCTGGGTCCATAAGACTACCCCATTCCTACCCAACCTCACCCAATGCACTCCGGTGTTCCTCCGGTGTTCACACATGGGATGAATCAACATATAACCCTGGTTATGGGCATAGATAGTTGCAGGGTTGGCCCAGCCCTGTGCAAACCACCAGAGTGAGCCCTCCAGCAGAAACCTTCTTTTTCTTCTTCTTCTTCTTCTTCTTCTTCTTCTTCTTCTTCTTCTTCTTCTTCTTCTTCTTCCCTCCTCCTCCTCCTCCTCCTCCTCCTCCTCCTCCTCCTCCTTCTCCTCCTCCTCCTCCTCCTCCTCCTCCTTCTTCTTCTTCTTCTTCTTCTCCTTCTTCTTCTTCTTCTTCTTCTTCTTCTTCTTCTTCTTCTTCTTCTCCTTCTTTTTCTTCTTGTTTCTTCAGTAAGTGTCTTAGCTTTCTTACTCCATCTTGTTCTTTTACCATTTTTATTATTTATTATTTATTTTCTCTATCTATCATTTACTCATGTATCTTTCCCTATCTCTATTATTTATGTTATCTGGTTATCTGTCTATCCTTATCAATACCTATCATATTCATATATATGTATGTATGTGTTACAGAAGAAGCAGAGTCATTTGATCAAAGTTCATTCCTGACATCAGCAATGTTAGGCAAACTCAGATCAACAGAGGAGTTGCATGAATTGGGGAACTCCTTAGAAGTTTAATAGAAAGGAATCGTTGGATTTTCTTACCTCAAGAATACTCATTTC
The DNA here is from genome assembly GCA_030556225.1 of Cricetiscus sungorus. Lineage (NCBI taxonomy): Eukaryota > Metazoa > Chordata > Mammalia > Rodentia > Cricetidae > Cricetiscus > Cricetiscus sungorus. The sequence goes on along the minus strand of JANBXA010000600.1, from coordinate 1,944,439 downwards.
AGTAGATGTGGTTGAATAAAACGTTAAAGGCTTTGAAGACATATAGGCATATAGACATGCTTGAAAGTCACACAGAATTATTGTCTGAAATGTGAGACTTGTAACACTTTTTTTTGTTTGAATAAAATGATACTTTTTTCAGGAGAGTGAACAGTCTCCAAATCTATAGGAGTTAATAACAATAAAATGTTTATTTTAAGTTTATGCAAAATTGGTGGGGGTAATCAGCAACTTTACAAGAAAACTGTTAGACTTCAAGGAATTCTCCCTCACTCGTCAGACATTATTTCTGATTCTGTTACCTATGCAGTTAGGGTGAAAGAGAGAGTGACAAGTCATTCATTACTTCCTTTCCAGGAGCTTTTGCCAAATTTAACCACACAGCATCTTCTATATGCAACAAAAATTCATGAGAGCGCTGTGAATTTAGGTAATGTCTAGCATTCAGCTATTGCTGCAGGTATCATATTGTAAGAGGTTGGAAATACTATCAAACATTCCCTCCAGGTTAAATGATTAAAGGATTAGAGAGTTGGCAACGAAACACTGGTTGCTATCCTGCTCAGGTAGTTCAGAACTGTGGGGACTGACACCCTCTTCTAGCCTTTCTTAGAATGTAATCGCACATGGCACGTTGACATAGACACATACACATTCATTGAATCAAAAATAAATGTTTAACAACAACAATACAGAGTCTTTCTTGCCTTTGACCTTTTGCTACACTAATTTGCTGTATCTGTTCACCTAGATGAATATTTGTTGCAATATAAAATTAAGATGGCAATAATTCCAAATTGATGTGCTGTCAATATGTCTGCAGTTGACTTACCTAAGATACCCTGAGGGAAATGCCAGAATTATTTTCTGGATGTTGACTCTTCTTTCAAACAGTATAAACCTCTCTCTCTCTCTCTCTCTCTCTCTCTCTCTCTCTCTCTCTCTCTCTCTCTCTCTCTCTCTCTCTCTCCCTCTCTTGGAGGGGAAATTCTGATGAAATTTGCTACTGCACAGCTGTTATATCCTATCAGTAATAATTATCTCTTTCTAAAATTCAATCTGTTGTTACTGTAAGCTTAATTATTTCACTAAACCAGCTGCCAAAGCGCTGTGTAACACATTCATGTTTATTTTTGAACTTTTGTGAAAAAATTCTTCCTGATATCAGCATAATTTATTTTTATCTCCTGTGACTGTTGATTTACTTACTTGTATGTTGCCTCTCTGTAACTCCTATTTTCATTTCTTTTCAGGTATTTTCAGTGCTTGGGACTTTTATTGGTTTTGCACTTATAAATACTAATTATTTTGTATACCTCTGCCCACTGATCAGAGTTTTAACAACACTGATTGAGAATTTTGAACAAGATTATTTACCAGAAAGATAAAACTGGTTAGGATACTATTGAACAAATAATGTTCACTCTGGAAGAATAAAAATAGATTCAAATTGTGTCTAGTCCTTAGGATAGACAAAAACAAACAAACAAACAAACAACAACAACAAAACTATTTCATCTGGAAAAAGGAAAAATAGTGAAAGGCTATAATGTGGAAGTCAACTTGGAGGTTAGTCAGAAGCCTAAAACAAAAACTATCATATGATCCAGATATGCAACTTCCGAGTATATAACCAAAGACTCATATTCTATTACAAAAATATATGTTTATCTGTGTTCTTGGCTTTACTTATCACCATAGCAGAATATGGAAATAGCACAGATGTTCAATAGCTGATGAAATTTGAATTAAAATATGTTACATTTAAACAATGGAATTTATTTAAACAATGGAATAAACTCAAAACTATGCTGAATGAGGTAATCTGATCTCTAAAAGACAAACACTGCATAACTTTTCCCATATGTGGAACCTAGCTGCAGATTTTTATTTTTATGATTTGTATTTGGAGTATCTATAGAGGTAAGAAAGGGAGCTTAATGGTAAGGAAAATAGAATATATGTGATACAAACTGAGAGGGATTGGATTACTGTTAATACTGTGGAAATCAGTATGTGGAAAGTTTTACGTGCACGTGGGGTTGGGTAATGAGGAATAGTGATGAAGATGAATAGTTAAAAAATGAGTATCATGGTTTAATAAGGGTCAGGATAAACGATTAGGCTGAATAGATGTTTATTCAGGGAGAAATAACTCACAATATAGGCAGATGAACGCAGCGGGTTCCACAGAAAACTATTCTTCCAGCGTCCACCAGCGAGCAAAAGAGAGCCGCTGACCCCCTTCTCAGCCTTTTCCCCTGGGTCACGTCCAGCCCTGTTTCCAAGCCCAATGAGCACGGTATAAGCCACAGGTGAGGACAAGGTGAATATCTCACTACAATTCCCCTTTTAGTCTAAAGAAAAGATTTGGGCTTGAGACAAAACTATATACAAAACAGTGAATAACAAGTGTGCTCTAAGAAAAGGAAAATTGAGAACAAAACAACCTACAAATCTAGTCCTAGGGTGAAGGCATAACAGAGTTTACAATAGATTTACCCTAAGCTGGAAAACTTAAGTCTAATATATCTAACTAGGAAGAGAGAATAATAGTTGTGATAGTTTAATCTACAACCTCATCAAGACCTGAGAAGGAAATAACGATACTAGGGTAGACAGGAAGTGCGGATGGGCAACTTCCAAAAGGTGCCTTTTTATTTTTAATGAAGACAAACATTTATAAACAATATTTGGAAATCTAGGCGCCGTTTTTTCCAAACTGATTTCTGCTGGTAGGAGGCTCTGTCATGGGTGAATCCTGAGAAGACACAGAAATCCTGGCTGTAGTGGGCTGCAATGCTGCATTGTCCCATTGACATTGCTTCAAGGGGTCTTGCTAGTTCAAACCACATTGGACTGGAAGGAATCCGCAACTTTTCATTTTCTGTGGAAACAAAATTAGAAATCTTATTCCCCAGTAACTTGTCCTTAGGCTTAAATTTTGATATCAAAGCATTTTAAATATATATATGTTGAATTAATCAAGCAGCATTTTCCTTCTTTTTTATTAATAATATAATTTAAAACTTTAACATGTGGATCCCAGTTTCTTCTACCTTCCTCCATCCAACCCTCCCTCCTTCCATACCTCTTACTTTCTTTCACCTATGACATGCACCCTAGCCAACCTCCCCTCCCATCCCCACACCCCCATTCTATTTGTAGGGCTATGCTATCCAGGTTGGGTCATATAAATCTGTCAAGTCATTTGAAGTAGGGACTAGGATTTCTCACCTGTCTCTAGGTTAAGGGGGTATCCCTCTATGAGGGATGTTTCTGCAATGCCCTTTTGTGCACCAGGAATAGATTCTGTTTCTACTATCTTAGGTAGATAAGGACTTAGAAGGACTGCTCAGTCTTTCTGGCTGAGACCCATATTCAGGAGATCCAAGTCAGTCCAATGCTGGGTTCCTAGCCATCAGTCTGGAGGGCCCAAGCTCCTCCTTGCTCAGGTCAGCTGTCTTTGTGAGTTTCTACAACCTAGTCTTGTCCCCTTTCTCTGCACCTGAATTCTAGTTCAACTCAGTGTTTGATTATGGGTGTTTGCTTCTGTTTACAACAGGTACTAGATGAGGACTCCATGATGGTGGATAATTTAGTTGATGATCTCACTATGAGGGAAGGGCATTTATGGTAGCCTTTCCATGGTTGCTCGAATAATTAGTTGGAGTCGGTCTTGTAGTTCTCCAGACCTTTCTTTGGAACAGTTTTCTCTTCAAACCAAATGGTTCCCTTATTTATGCCCCCCCTCATCTCTCTCACACTGACTCAATCTAGTCATATGTGTTTTCTTCTCCTCCCGTTTCTTTCTCCTAGTTCTCTCTCCATTCACTGCCTCCCATTTCTCATGTGCTCTGGGGGACTTGTCCCTTCCCTCTTTTGTGAGGGACCATATATGAATCTCTTAGAATACACCTTGTATCCAAGCTCATCTGGTCGTGTGTATTATAGGCTGTTGATCTTTGCTCTAGGTCTAAAATCCATATATGAGTGAATACATACCTTGTTCCTCTTTTTGTGACTGGGTTACCCCATTAAGGATATTTTCTTCAAGTTCCATCCTCTTGCCTGCGAATTTCAACATTCTTTTTTTTTTTTTTTTTTTTTTTGCAGAGTAGTATTCCGTTGTGTAGATATGCCACATCTTCTTTATTCATTCTTCAGTTGAGGAGCATCTAGGTTGCTTCCAGGTTCTTTCTATTACAGATAATGCTGCTGTGAACATAGTTGAGCACATGTCTTTGTTGCATGGAAGTGGGTCCTTTGGGTATATAACTAAGAGTGGTATTGCTGGGTATTGCAGTTAGCTAATTCCCATTTTCATGAAGAACTGCCATACTGATCTCAAAGTGGCTTTACGAGATTGCACTCCCATCAGCTGTGAAGGAGTTTTCCCCTTTCTCCACATTCTCTCCAGTATGGTGTTTCTAATTTTAGCCATTCTGGCAGGAGTAAGATGGTATCTCAAAGTTGTTTTAATTTGCATTTTCTGATAGATAAGAATGATGAACATTTTCTCAAGTGTCTTTCAGCCTCTTTGATTTTCTCTATTGAGAATTCTTTCTTCAATTCTGTACCCTATTTTTAATAGAACTAATTGGTGTTTTGTTGACTGGTTTCTTGAGTTCTTTGCATATTTTGGAGATCAGCCCATTGTCAGATGTAGGATTGGTAAAAATATTTACCCAGTATGTGGGCTGCCATTTGGTCTTGTCAACTGTGTTTTTTGCCTTACAGAAACTTCTAAGTTTGAGGATGTACCACTTATTAATTGTTGATCTCAGTGTCTTTGCTACTGGAGTTATGTCCAGGAAGTGGCCTCCTGTGGCATGTTTGTTTTCTGCCAGCCCGCCTGCCACAGATCTGGGGCCACAGCCTTACCAGCCCCAAATGACACACTGAGACTCTGTATTTGATACAATCCTGTTGGCAGCCAGTTACCGTTATTGTTTATGGGCTAGCCTGTCTTAATTAGTAACTACTTATGTAAGTATTTCCACGTGGTCATCTTATCAGGGAGAAGTGGCCCCGGCATCTTGCTTCCTTTAGCTCTATATGCTGATTCCTTCTCACTACTCCCTCTTTCCTCCTTGTCTCCTAGCCCTGCCTATCTTGCTTTCTCATTGGACCAATAGTGCTTTATTGTTTAACCAGTATGAGAAACATATTTACAGAATAACATCTCCCATCATCTCCTCTTTTCTGTCTAAAATAAAAAGAAGGGTTTTTTAACCTTAACATAGCAAAATACATCATACAACAGTTATCAAATAAGAATCACAGTTAACAATATTTAGTCTATTAACATTTGTTACAGTAGGTTCCCCGCCGGCCTCCCGGTCCTGCTGCCACGTGGGCCCACAGCCGCACCAGCCCCAAATAATACTCAGAGACTCTGTTTTGATACAATCCTGTTGGCCAATTACCATTATTGTTTATGGGCTAGCTCTGCCTTAATTATTAACCCATTTCTACTTATCTATGTATTTCCACGTGGTCGTCTTATCGGGGAGCCTCGTGGAAGGCTTCCTGCTTCTTCCCTGGCTACATCTCGACTCCTCCTTCTACTTCCTCTTTCCTCCTCCTAGTCTCCTAGCCCCGCCTATCTAGTTTTCTATTGGCCACAGTGCTTTATTAACCAGTATGAGAAACATATATACAGAATAACATCTCCCATCATCTCCTCTTTTCTGTCTAAAGTAAAAGAAGTGGTTTAACCTTAACATAGCAAAATATACCATACAATAGTTATCAAATAAGAATCACAGTTAACAATATTTAGTCCATTAACATTTTGTAAGACTTAAAAGAAAATGTCATTTATCTTATCTTTGTAAGTCTAAAGTCCTATTTGTAACGTATCTTTAATCCTAACTAAGGAAAACTGTAACCATAACTATCTGCTTCAACTCCTTCAAAGCCCATAGAAGGATAATATATAAACTCTAGAAATGACAGGGACAATTCATTGCCTGGTCAGTCACTTGAAGTTCTTCTGTAATATTCCATCTTCAGCCCATAGGCCATAATGTGTGTCCAGATTCCTCAACAAGGCAGGAAACTTTTCTCTGCGTCCTGTAGACTGTCTGGCTGTCTGGCAGCCTCTTCCATGAAGCAGGAATCCTGTAGCAATGTCCATCTTGCATCGGCAGTCACCTTTTTGTGGGTCCTGCATGTCCAGTTTCTACAACATAAAGTCAAACAGTCTAGACAAGAGAAGTACCTTGCCCAAATGGCTAGTCTTGCCATATTAGAAGCAAACTCCAAAATGTGTTTCTTCGATGTCCATCTTCCTTTCTTCTGTAGGTGGTGTTACCAGGAGCAGTTGTGCCTCACTGTCAAGAAAATCCCTAAACCATTTTAAATGCCATATTCTGTAGGTCTTTGAAAGGTTTGAAGAATGCCTAGTCATCTCAAATATATCCATCTATGCATATCTAGAAATCCTAACTAACTTAACTCCAAGTTTTAACTATCATAGGTAACTCTCTATAATCTGTACTAAATTATACATTACATTTTCCAATGAGCTATACAAACACAATACCTAAACAAGAGGAGAAATATACATATCATAAAATTGACCTTAAATTGTATCAATAAAAGAAAATCCATTCCAAAGCAAAATATTCATTTCCATACCATAATTCCCCTTTTCCCTTTAAAATGATTACTTGTGGTCATTAACCATTTATAACCAAGCCCATATAAATGAAAACAAACATTTATAAACAATATTTGGGAATTTGGGCGTCGTTCTTTCCAAACTACTTCCTGCTGGTAGAGGGCGCTGTCATGGGGGTCCAAAGAAGACGCAGAAATCTTGGCTGTAGTCTGCAAGGCTTTGTCTCAACTGCTTTGAATGTTGGATCACCTGGGGAGTTGTGTCAGAGGGTCTGGCTTGATCAAACCACATAAGTCTGGAAAGAATCCATAGCCTTCCATTTTCTGTGGAAACAAAAATAGAAATCCTTTTCCCCAGTAACTTGTCCTTAGGTTCAAATTTTGGAGTCAAAGCATTTTTAAAATATATAAATTGAGTTAATCCAGCAGCATTTCTTTTATCAGTAGTTATTTTCTCAGCAATCAAACAATTTAAAGACAACAGAAGCGCATATAGTATCCAAAATTTCTCTGTGTTTTCCATCTTTACGTGGCTTTTTTATTATTCTATTTCTTCTATTTCTATTTTTACATATTTTGAGACAGGGTTTCTCTGTGTAACTTTTATCTGTCCTGGAATTCAGTGCATACCAGGTTTGCTTTGAAATCACAGAGATCTGTTTGCATCTGTCTCCCTAGTGCTGGGCTTAATGGTGTGCACCAACACAACCATCCATTTAATTCCTTTTTTCTTTTTAAACCATTGTATCCGGTTTCTTTTTCTCTCCCAAGCCAGCGTATTTTTTAAAACACAGTGTAAACCTTCATTGTAGCTCACCCACACACCAATGAATTGTTAGCAGAGCTCTTTAAAAGCCAGGGGGCTTTTTGCCGCTTATGCTAATTTTGGAAACTTCCCTTAAAGGAGCCATGCAAATCTCTGTCTACAGCAAAACAAATCCAATCAAGAAAATGCTGCTACCAAGAAGTCTCTGTTCCCTTGTTTCTAAAAACTATTTTTTAAGCTTTTGTTAAGTTTTAAATGAAAGTTCTCAATCCCGCTTCTGACACCATTATGTTACAGTAGGTTCCCCGCTGGCCTCCCGGTCCTGCTGCCACGTGGGCCCACAGCCGCACCAGCCCCAAATAATACTCAGAGACTCTGTATTTGATACAATCCTGTTGGCCAATTACCATTATTGTTTATGGGCTAGCTCTGCCTTAATTATTAACCCATTTCTACTTATCTATGTAAACATTTTGTAAGACTTAAAGAAAATATCATCTATTTTGTCTGAAGTCCTATATGTAACTTATCTTTAATCCTAAGAAAGGAAATCTATAGCGAAAACTATCTGTCTTCAACTCTTTCAATGACCACAGAAGGATAATATATAAACTCTAGAAATGACAGAGACAACTCACTACCTGGCCAGTCACCAGAAGTTCTTCTGTAATGTTCCATCTTCAACCCATAGGTCATGGTGTGTCTGGCAGACTCTTCAGCAAAGCAGGAAACTTTAAACTGTCCACCTGTATTGGCAGTTTGTCAGTCACTTTTCTTTGTGTCCTATAGACTGACTGGCAGGCAGCCTCTTCCATGAAGCAAGAATCCTGTAGCAATGTCCATCTTGCATCAGCAGTCACCTTCTTGTGTAAGAGATAACACTGCCAGCTGCTCTGGCCTGTAAGATGAGCCATGTGGAAATACTTAGAATAGTAGAAATGGGTTAATCATTAAGACAGAGCTAGCTGGTAAACAAAAATAGTAAATGGCCAACAGCATTGTATCAAATACAGAGTCTCTGAGTGTTATTTGGGGCCAGCACGCAAGACTAGTAGTAGGTGGGCTGGCGGAAAACATACATGCTACAGTCTCCTATACCAATTTTTTCAAGGGTACCTCCTATTTTCTCTTCTAAGAGGTTCAGTGTGGCTGGATTTATGTTGAGGTCTTTGATCCATTTGGATTGAAGTTTTGTGCATGGCAATAGACATGGGTGTATCTGCAGTCTTCTACACACCATCATCCAAGTGTGCCAGCAGCATTTGTTGAAGATACTTTTCTCCCTCCATTGTAATTTTTTTAGCTGTTTTGTCGAAAATTAGGTATTCATAGGTATGTGAATTAATATCGGCATTTTCGATTGATTCCATTGGTCTACCTGTCTATTTTTGTGCCAATACCAGGCTTTTTTCAGAACTACAGCTCTGTATTAGAGCTTAAAGTCAGGGATGGTGATGTCCCCTGAAGTTCTTTTATTGTACAGCATTGTTTTGGCTATCCTGGTTCTTTTGTTTTCCCATACAAAGTTGATTATTATCCTTTCAAGGTCAGTGAGGAATTGTGCTGGTATTTTAATAGGGATTGCATTGAATCTTTAGATTGCTTTTGGCAAGATTGCCATTTTTACTATATTTATCCTTCCAATCCAAGAGCATGGGAGATCTTTCCATTTTGTGGTATCTGCTTTAATTTCTTTCTTTAAAGACACATAGTTCTTATTGTATAGGTTTTTTACATGTTTGGTAAGCATTACCTCGAGATATTTTATGTTGTTTGTGGCTATTGTAAAGGGTGATCTTTCTCTGATTTCTTTTTCAGCCTCTTTGATGTTTGAATAAAGCAGAGCTACTGAAGTTTTTTGAGTTTATCTTATATCCTGCTAGTTTGCTTAAGGAGTTTCTCAGCTTTAGGAGTTCCCTGGTAGAGTTTATTTGGTCGCTTATATAAACTATCATATCATCTGCAAATAGAGACAGTTTGACTTCTTCCTTTCCAAATTGGATATACTTGATCTCCTTTTGTTGTTTTATAGCTTTAGCTAGAACTTCAAGTACAATATTGAAGAGATATCGAGAGAGAGGATACCCTTATCTTGTTCCTGCTTTTAGAGGTTTTGTCTTAAGTTCTCTCCATCCAGTTTGATGTTGGCTGTTGGTTTAGTGTATGTTGCTTTTATTATGTTTAGGTACGTTCCTGTTATCCCTGATCTCTCTAAGACTTTTATCATGAAAGGGTGTTGAATTTTGCCTAGGCTTTTTCAGCATCTAGAGAGATGATCATATGGTTTTTCTTTTTCAGTTTGTTTATATGGTGGATCACATTGATAGATTTTTGTATGTTAAACCATCCTTGCAACCCAGGGATGAAGCCTACTTGGTCACGGTGGATTTCCTGATGTATTCTTGGATTCGGTTTGCCAGTATTTTATTGAGTATTTTTGTATCGATGTTCATCAGGGATGTTGGTCTGTTGTTTTCTTTCTTAGATGTATCTTTGTGAGGCTTTGGGACCAAGGTGATTGTGGCCTAGTAGAAAGAATTTGGTAATGTGCCTTCTGTCCCTACTGTGTGAAACAATTTGAGGAGTATTGGAATTAGCTCTTCCTTGAATTTCTGGTAGAATTCTGCACTGAAGCCATTTGGCCCTGGGGTTTTTTTGGTTGGAAGGCTTTCGATGATTTTTTTTTATTTCATTGGGGGTTATAGGTCTATTTAAGTTGTTTGTCTCTTCTTGGTTTAATTTTGGTAAGTGATAATTATCCATTTCCTTTGAATTTTCAAATTTTGTAGAGTACAGGTTTTCAAAGTATGACCTGAAAGTTGTCTGGATATCCTTTGTGTCCATTTTTATGTCCCCCCTGTCATTTTTGATTTTGTTAATTTGCATGATCTCTCTCTCTCTCTCTGCTTTTTCATTAGTTTGGATAAAGGTTTGTCTATCTTGTTGATTTTTTCGAAAGACCAACTCTTTGTTGCAGTGATTTTTTTGTATTGTTTTCCTGGTTTCTTTATTATTGATTTCAGCCCTAAAATTGGTTATTTTCTGGCATCTACACCTCCGGGGTATGTTTCCTTCTTTCTGTTCCAAGGCTTTCAGTTGAGCTGTTAATTCTCTAATGTGACTATTCTCTGTTTTCTTCATATGGGCACTCAGTGAAATGAACTTCCCTCGTGACACTGCTTTCAAGGCTCTCATAAGTTTGGATATGTCATGTCCTCATTCTTCTTGAATTTTAGTATGTCCTTAATTTCTTTCTTTATTTCTTCTTTGACCCAGGTGTGGTGAAATTGCACATTGTTCCATTTCCATGAGTTTTTAGGGTTTCTGCATTTGTGTTGTTGCTGAATTTCAATTTTAAAGCATGGTGGTGATAAGATAAAGAGGACTATTCCAATTTTTTTGTATTTGTTGAGGATTGTTATGCCACCTAATATGTGGTTGATTTTCGAGAAGGTTCCATGTGGAACAGAGAAGAAGGTACATTCTTTTGTGTTTATATTGAATGTTCTATAGATGTCTGTTAAACACAGTGGAGACATAACTTCTGTTAGTTCTATTGTTTCTTTGTTGAGTTTCTGATTGATTGTCCCATGCAGTGGTAAGAGTGGTGTGTTGAAGTCTCCCACTATAAGTGTGTGAGGTTTTATGTGAGCTTTGAGTTTTAGTAGCATATCTTTTACAAATGTGGTTGCCTTTGTATTTGGGGCATAGATGTTCAGAATCGAGAGTTTTTGTTGATGGATTTCTCCTGCAATGTATATGAAATGACCATTTTCATCTCTTTTGATTAATTTTGGTTTGAAGTCTAACTTGTTAGATATTAGGATAGCAACAACTGCTTGCTTCTTGAGTCCATTTGATTGGAAGATCTTTTCCCAGCCCTTTACCTTGAGGTAATGTCTATCTTTGTAGCTTCGGTGTGTTTCTTGTATGCAGCAGAAGGATCAATTCTGGCTTTGTATTCATTCTGTTAGCCTGTGTCTTTTTATAGGCGAGTTTAGACCATTAATATTGAGGGATAGTAAGGACCATTGATTGTTAATGTTTGTTTGTTTTAGACTTGCTTTGGGCAGTGATATTGTGAATTTATTTGTCATCCTTTACCCTTGTTTTCTGGTGAAGTGGGATTATGTGTTGCCTAAGTCTTTGTGATTGTAGTTAACTTCTTGGGTTGGAGTTTTCCTTCCAATGTTGTCTGTAGGGATGGATTTGTCGATACATATTGTGAAAATCTGTCTTTGTCATTAAATATCTTTTTTTCTCCATTTATAGTGATTGAGAGTTTTGTTAGGTATAGTAGCCTGGGCTGGCGTCCGTGGACTCTTAGTACTTGTAGAACATCTATTCAGGACCTTCTCGCCTTGAGGGTTTCCATGGAGAAGTCAGGCATAATTTTGATAGGTCTTCCTGTATGTGTTACCTGTCCTTTTTCCTTCGCTGCTCTTAATATTCTTTCTTTATTCTGTATGTTAAGTGTTTTGATTATTATTTGTTGAGGGGTCTTTTTTCTTTGATCCAGTCTATTTGGTGTTCAGTATGCTTCTTTTACTTTTATGGGCATGTCCTTCTTCAGATTGGTAAAGTTTTCCTCAATGATTTTGTTGACTATGTTTTTGGCCCCTTTGATCTGGGCTTCCTCATCTTCCTCTATGCCTATTATTCTTAGGTTTGGCCTTTTCACAGTGTCGCACATTTCCTGGATGTTTTGTGTTAAGGATTTGTTGGATTTATGATGTGCTTTGGTCGATGAATCTATTTCCTCTAGTTTATCTTCAGCACCTGAGATTGTCTCTTCCATCTCATGAATTTTGTTGGTTATGCTTGTGTCTGCAGTTCCTGATTGTTAGCCCAGTTTTTCTATTTCCAACATTTCTTTGGTTTGTGTTTCCTTTATTTTCTCCATTTCCGTTTTTAAGTATTGAACCTGTTTAATTGTTTTTTCTTGGCTTTCTGTACATTCTTTAAGAATTTTATTCATTTCTTCCTATTTTTTGTTTGTTTCATCTTCCACCACTTTAAGGGATTTTCTCACATCTTCTTTGAGGGACTCTATTATTTTTATGATGATAATTTTTAGGTCGTTCTCTTCTGATTCACGTGCTTTGTTGTGTTCTGGTCTAGTTGGTGTAACTTCCCTGGATTCTAGTGATGTGATGCTTGTCTTTCTGATGTTAGGTGTTTTCTTGTATTGCTGTCTTCCAATAGCTTCTTCCAGTAGGTGTTGGTGAGGTTTCTTCCTCTCTCTATGGATTTAGGTGGGTCAGAGGTTCGACTTTTGTAGTTCTTGGTGGTCCAAGCTCTCTAGGAGGTCTCTCTGTAAGCAGGGGCCCGACAATGGGGGTCACAGATCAGGCTCCAGCAGAAGAGAGCTGAAGCCTCTTTGGCAGAAGCTAGGCCGCAGGATGTTTCTTCAGGGATAGTTGGGTCTAGCTCTAGCCAAGCCCTCTACCCTATGTCTGGTGATGGGGGAAACAGGCTGGGCTGATACTCAGGGTATTTCTGCACTGATAGCCGGGTGTAGCTGGCACTCTCTAACTGAGTAGGGCCTCTTAGCAGAGGTCCTGTAATGGGGTCAAGGTTCCAGCTCACAGGAAGTAAGGTGGGCCCACAGAGATAGGCGGATCCCTGGGAGGGTGGCCCCATATCCTTTCCAGAGTGTTCAAAGATTGCTGTTAGTAACTGTTATTAATTCTTGTGGAAAACTTAAATATCAATATCAAAGTAAAATTTTCAAGTTTTATGGTATGTATTAGGAGAAAGTCAACAATTACCATTAACATGTATATGAGAAAATTAGGATTTCAGTGAAAAAATTGCATATAAGTGAATGAGTCCCTAGAACTTGTTTTCTTCTGCCTTATACCAATTGGCTTCTTGATATAAGGCAGACACTGTGAATTTAATCTTAACAACATGCTTGAATTTAGAGAAGGAAAGCTGAATCCAACTCCAAAGCCAGCATTGGTTTACATGAATCGGGACTACAGGAATACTAGATATTAAAGAGAAATAGATTTCAGTATAGAAAGAGTTTACTGGACTTAAATATTTTACCATAACTCAGATTACTCTTCATTAAATGATTCTTTCTGCAGAGCTGTCTTCTCTTCTGTAGGTACCTACATGTTCATTGTCTTTTGGTTGTTTGAAGATAGATGTTTTCTGTTTTCCTGTAAGGACAAGGACAGAATACTTCCCCTACCTTTGAGAGGTCTCTGCACATCTCATGGGAACCAATTTGTTGGATGACTTGTCATTCCTTTTCATTAAGATTTTTCTCTTGTTCAACTCAGATCTTGATCAACTTACATGGTATCCATAGCTTTTCTTCTCCTGTAAATACAAATGCAAAAACCCTACCCCAACATAACACATATCCTAGTTTCCATTCTGAGTCAATAAAACCTGGAAGTACACCAACTGATTTAGTTCAGAAGATTTTTCTATTATCCAGTGCCTTTCAATAGCTGTTTGTCCTTTTTCATTAGCATTAAGAAAGTTTACTATTAATAAAGCATTATTTAATCTGTGTTTGGGTGTCTTGGTTCCTCCTGCCTGTTTATGGAGCATTTCCTTTAAGGTACGATTGGATTTCTCAACTAATGCTTGTCCTGTAGGATTGTGTGGTATACCAGTTATGTATTTTATGTTATAATACTCAACTTCGGGTGACTGACCAGGCAGTGAGTTGTCTCTGTTATTTCTAGAGTTTATATATTATCCTTCTGTGGTTTTTAATGGAGTTGAAGACAGATAGTTATGATTATAGTTTTCCTTAGTTAAGATTAAGGATAAGTTACATATAAGACTTTAGACTGAAAAGATAGGATAGATAATAAAATATTTTCTTTAAGTCTTACTAAATGTTAATGAACAAAATATTGTTAACTGTGATTCTTATTTGATAGCTGTTGTGTGATATATTTTGCTATATAATGGTTAAAATCCTTCTTTTTATTTTAGACAGAAAAGAGGAGATGATTGGAGATGTTATTCTGTAATTATGTTTCTCATAATGTTTAATGAATAAAGCACTGTGGGCCAATGAGAAAGCAAGATGGGTGGGGCTAGGAGATAAGAAGGAAAGAGGAAGTAGTAAGGAGGAGTCAAGATGGAGAGCCCAGACAGGTAGAACGCCAGCCACTCTGGCCGGTAATATGAATCATATGAAAATACTTAGAATAGTAGAAATGGGTTAATCATTAAGACAGAGCTAACCAGTAACAAACTAGTACCTGAACAACAGCATTATATCAAATATAGAGTCTCTGCCTATTACTGGAGGCTGGTGTGGTGGCAGGACCAGGCAGGCTGGCAGAAAACAACTAGCTAAAAATGAGTGATTATGAAAAAGCTGTATGGAAAACTATATGTACAAGCTAATTGAAATATATTTAAAAATAAGAGTTTGAAGGTAGTTGCTCTGTATGGGTGCACAGTGTTGCTTCCAAAAGGTATGCATCACCTTATAGGTATAAGTAATTGGATGGATACTTATGATTTATTGATCAGAGAGGCCTCAGAAATCACCAAAACAATATAAAATAAGGACATTGCTCTTGGATTTAGTTATTTTTCTATTACTGTAATGAAACACAGTGCCCAAGGCAACTTGTAGAAGATAGCATTTTATTTGGCTCATGGTTTCAGAGAGAGTCTATGATGCCAAAGTGATGGAATGGCTGAGAGCCCACATCTTGATCTACAAATAGAAACTAAACAGAGAGTCACACTTGAAATGATGCAAGATTTTTGAAACCTCAAAGCCTGTCCCCAGAGGCACATCTCTAACAAGTCAATAACTTTCAAACCTTCCCAAACAGTGCTACCAAATTGGGATTAAGTACTCAAACATGTGAGCTTGAAAAGACCATTTTTTCAAATCACCACATTGATGTCCACCAGAAGGAGATGATAAGATCATATTCCTGAATAGACCACATACACTGGTTGTAAAGTAGAGAATAATCAAGCTGTAACTGAATCAGACACTTCTAGCTCGCTTTCATAGTGCCCAAAAGGTACAATATAGGCAGTTGTCAGAAAAAATGTCTTCACACTCTTAAGTAGCAGGTTCATTTGAAGCACTCTATTTGGGAAAAAATCTTTCTAAGATTTGGAAAATTAAAAGGAAGCTAAAGTAACAGGAAACTCTTAACTTTGTTTATAATAATTAAAATCTAAAGGGAGAGAAAGCATCCCATACTTCTGATAAGTTCCATATGTCCATGGAGTAAACAACTCAATAGCTTCAGAAAATACCTGAAACTAACCCTATTCTCTAGACACCTCCCTTTCCAAGAATATATAATAAATAAGGTCTGTCAAGAGAACCTTAGAGAAGCCCAGCTACCAAAACAGGCTCAGGCAAACTGAAATCCTTGGGAAAGTCTCTCTCCAGATTGTGCAGTTACTCCACGTTTTCTCTTTTAGGAGCTATCACCTTGCTACAGTTAGCCATGAGTGATACAACTCTTTGTGAGTGTTTAGTGTTCCTGTTACAACTCACAGATATTCATGTAATATCAATAAATTCATTCATTTACCAACTGAACTTTTATGTTATCTTTACTTTGGACATTTATTTAATCATTCTCCCCATGGATACTGTAAACACACAGTCTTCTCCAAGTGTGAACCCTATAAACTACAATATCAACGCACCAGTAAATTTATGTTCAATAGTCTAATATGTGACATAAAAGCTTTCTGATTAGATTTTAGGTTCAATCCACATGAAAGAATTCATACTTTTTACTACAAAATTCCACAGATGGGGAGGTCAGAGGCCATAGAGAGAACCTACTTATGCTGCTAAGGGAAATGGGAATTTTTAACCTACCTTCTGGGTATTTGTTTATGCCTAAAGATGCATTCCTCTTATCATTTATCAGAGATCCTTTCTGTAGTGGAGGACAATTAATGCAGACACATAACTGATCAGTATATTGAGAATAAGTGTCTGTTGATCGTGCAACCAAATGGGACATGTGTATCACCCTCTGCCTGAATCTTAGTGAAATTTTTAGAAAAGAAAAATGTGGCTGCAAACAATATAAAACAGGCTTTGTCTGAGCCCTGTCTGCCACATTGGATGAGGTAGTAAGGCAGTGCTGAAGAGCCTACCCATTTATGATGAGGGAAAGATGTCTGGCTGACCAACTCAGATATGCCCCCCAGTTCCAGAACTAGGACTACTAGGTAAACCAATGAAACATCCACCTGATCTATGAAATGTTGAGAATGTGAAGAAGACAGACCTACAGATCAAAAGCTATGGTTCTCCACAACACAGGACAAATACAAAATATGCAAGAGGAATCCTAATAAGGGCCTAGTATCCTTAATGTAATAGAAGCCAGAGGCCTCAACCCAGACCAATGAATGACTCATTGCAATAAACACTTACATGCAAAGATCTATGTACTAAAGTAGATGCTGTTTGACTAAGTAGGCATATTACACCGTTCATGCCAAGAATTTCTTTTTTGTTTTGTGGGGATTTTGTTGTTGTTTTACTTTTTAAATTTTGTTGGGGGAAAGGTTACAAGGGCAGAGGTCAGAAACAAGGGAATGAAGTGAATAGAATCATAATACATGATGTAAAATCCACAAAAGTCAATAAAAAATCCACAAAATTAATGAAGAGTTATACATACATACGTACGTACGTATGTACGTACGTACATACATACATACATACATACATACATACATACATACATAAGGTGGGAGGTGTTCTGTTAAGCACTGTCTTGTGGGTATGGCATGTCTATTGCATTCTTAAACTCAGCAGCATCTACCTGCACCAGCCATACCATTGGCCCTATCAAGAGAGCTCATAATGACTCACTCTTCCCAAAGGAGCTCTGGGCATTTAATGGTTCTGGGGGATGGAGGAGAAAAAAAATCATACTCCTCACCAGAACTGGTACGTTGCATTATTTTGATTAAATGTAACTACTCATGCTTATGCAGGCAACCCTAATTAAGTGTGGCACAACACAAAAGTGTCTTCAAAACAGAAAACAAAATGGGCACTTTTATACGTGTGTGTGTGTGTGTGTGTGTGTGTGTGTAATATATGTATTTCATATAGAAAGTGTATACATAATCACAAAATATTTTTTTAAAAAAGATACTATTTCTACTATTTAATATTTAGCTCTAATGATCAGATTCCCTCTGATTGAAATTATTGACTCTCCCTCCCCATCACAGCCATGTAAATCCAGAATAGAATTTTGCCATAAACTAGTTATGGTTACTAAAATCACCAAAAGGAACTATGAATATGTGTGGTGAGATAATGTGTTTATATATTAAGTTTATCATATTCAGAAACTCATAATAAGTATTCATGGCACATACATGCCAGTGAATTAAACATCATAAGACATATACTCACCCTTATGTGTATTAATATATCATTGGTATATACATATCAGACTTTTATACAGCACAAAAGCTCTTCACATTTCTATTACCTCTCCTCATCCCTACATACACCACAGACAATCAATGACAGAAATATGAAATCCTTAACTGTCACATTGCCTGGTATAGTCATGTCTAAGATTACATGGTTTTTTACTGCTCTTTGCAACATATTTATTTTTTAAAAAAATTATGTTTTTTCTAGTAGCATATAAAATAACTTGACTTATATTTTATATATTTAAATAAATATCATTATTTTATGTAAGTGTTCATATTTTCTTTCCAATATCACAAGTACTAAATATATTGAGAAATGAAAAAGAAAACAAAAATCACTTTTCCAGCAGTTTTTATACCTCTTAGAAAAGAAGGTAATTACTTCTAATGCTAAATTCTAAAATCAAAATTAGCCTTTAAGATTATGAAAAACTTTGACTATGATACATGCTATGATTTAGATATTTTACAAAACAGCATTTGAAAACTGGAAGGGATTAGGTAAAATTATTAAGTTCAAAATATGCAATAAATTAGACAATGGTTTTCCAAGTTTTTGGATGGATCACTTTGCACAATGTCAGGAAAGGTCTTTGTGTGTGTGTGTGTGTGTGTGTGTGTGTGTGTGTGTGTGTGTGTGTGTGTGTGTACACAAATGTGTATGCCTATGTGTATATACAGGTGTCCTGCAAGTGTGTGCAAAGTATCTGGAGACCAGATGTCTGCACCAAATGTCTTCTTCAATTGCTCTCCATTCCCTTTTTTAATTGAAAATAGACAATTTTCTCATCCAGCACATCATTATAAGTTTCTCTCCCTCTGGTCTTTGCAGTTCCCCCTCATTGCCCTTTCTTCCAGATTCACTTCCCTCATGTCTCTCTGATTTTGTAAATTTGGATAGTCTCTCTCTCTCTGATTTTTAGTTACATAGTATAAGAGTTTGCCTATATTGTTGATTTTCTTAAAGAGCCAACTCTTTGTTACATTGATTCTCTGCATTGTTTATTTTGTTTCTACATTATTGATTTTAGCCCTCAGTTTGATTATTTCATTTCTTACCATCTACTCCTCTTGGATGTGCTTGATTTTTTTTTTTTTTTTTGGTTTAGAGCTTCCAGGTGTGTTCTTAAGTTGCGAGAATGAAATCTCTCCATTTTTTTTTTCTCATAGCACACTTCTCATGATTTTAATATTCTGTGTATTCACTAGATTCTATACTAGAAATGTTTAATTTACCTTTGATTCTGTCTTGACCCATTTTCATTCCACAGAGAATTATTTCATGTCATCTCCTCTTGTGTTTGCTTACTTCATTTTGGATTATGTCAGTGGCTCTCTACCTTCCAATTGTTGTGACCATTTAATACAGTTCCTCATGTTGTGGTGACCCCCAACCATATAATTATAGCTATGAATAATAATGTAAATTTTTGATATGCAGGATATCTAATACAGAATCCCTGTGAATACATTTCACTCCCCAAAGGCTTTGTGCCTCATTTGTTAACAAATGCTGGCCTAGAGCTTTCAGGTGTGCAGTTAAGTTGCTACTATGAGACTTCTCCAATTTCTTTTTACTGCAGGTACTCAGTGTTATGAACTTTCCTCTTATCATTCCTTTCAGTGTATCTGATAAGTTTGGGTATATTATATATTCATTTTCATAGAATTCTAGAAAGTCTTTAATTTCTTTATTTTTCATTTGAACTATTTTTAATTAAGTAGAGAGTTGTTCCGCTTCCATGACGTTGTGTTGTTTCTGATATCCAGCTTTAATCTTTATCCCTGTGATAGAATGCAGGAAATAATTTCAATTTTCTTGTTTCTGGTGAAAAACTTGCTTTGTATCCAAGTATTTGGCTAATTTTGGTAAAAGTTCCATAAGGTGCTGAGAAGAAAGTATATTCTCCTGTGTTTGAGTGAAAAGTTCTGGAGATATCTGTTAGGTCTATTTTGTTTATAAGTCTGTTAGGTTCAGTTTGTCTGTCTCTGTTTAGTTTATGTGTGGGTGGCCTGTCCATTGATCGTAACATGGTACTGAAGTCTCCCACTATCAGTAGATTCAGGTTAAAATTTGATTTAAACTGCAATAGTCTTTCTTTTACAAATTTTCTTGCCTTTGTATTTGGGGCATAGATGTTAAGAACTGAAATGCCTTCTTGGTGAATTTTTCTTTCTTTGACAGGGATGTAATGTACTTCTCTATTTCTTTTGATTAGTTTTGCCTTGAAGTCTATTTTTAAGATAAGACCCCTCATTGAACTGAGAGCTCATTTTCAAAAATTTTCTCTGCATTGCATAGATTATTCATATCTGCAATGTAGGTTTTTTATTCTACATGAGAGAAAGTCTTCTTTCACTGTGTACTTGTATCCCTCATGTGTCTTTTTCTACATAGAATAAAATCTCACTTTTATACTCTCAAAAAGATATTATTTTCTCTAAATCCACACAAAATGGATCTCTGAGAACAGGACAATTAAACCTGATGGATGACCAATGATGAGAAGTTGTCAGTAATAAATCATTACTTGGAACAACCAATTCAAAATACTCTGAATTATATACAAGAAAATGTCTGTGTTATATAGTCCTAAGCTATGTCTATGGGAATGTAATGGTAACACTTGTGGACAATCACTCTTCCATGTTTGTTGAACAGATAGTTTTAAAAAAAAAGTGTTCCTAAAATTTTGATAATGCTATTTCAATTCCCCTTTAGTTTTCAGTCAGTTTTCTAGTTCATATGCTATTTTCTTTCCTAAGAGATGAAGTTTCCATTGTGAAATCTACATATGTTTATTCTAGGAAAAAACTGTCACTGAATAGTTTTAATTATGTCTGTCATGTATGTTATCCCCACAAACAATAAAATCAGAAATAATAATTCAGATGACCAAAGCTATGAAAGACATAGCTATGCCATTCTGATAATTTAAATCACCTTATAATTTAAATCTCTTTGAAGTATAAACACACAAATGTCAAGGAAAAAACAGAACACTAGGAAGAAACTGCTGTATAGGCACACGTCTCAAGACCCGACTTGAGTATAGGTATCAGTTTCAGGATGAGAACTAAACAGAAGACAAGGCCAATTGCATGTCTAGCATATTTAAACAATCAGAGAAAAAAATCCCCTCAAAAAGTTTATTCATGCATTCATAAGAAAACATTACTTCTGTGTAAAATCATTGTCATTAGAGTGTCAATCATTCTAATATAGAGGTTTCTATGTCAATGAGCATTAATCTTTCTACCAGAACAAGGTTATTGAACTTGAAATTGGTACATTAGAGAAATGGAATTCATTGATTATTACTAGAATCCCTTTTTTATGACCTTTGAAATGTAGGCTGTATAAAAAGCACAGCTATTGTCAGGCTTTGGTGGTTCATGCCTTTAATCCCAGCACTAGGGAGGCAGAGGCAGGCAGATCTCTTTGAGTTCGAGGCTAGCCTGATTTACAGAGCTAGTTTCAGGACAGACTCCAGAGCAATTCAGAGAAACTTTGTCTCAAAAAAAAAACAAAAACAAACAAACAAACAAAGCACAACTATAATAAAATTACTTAGAATTTTTGTTCATAGGGCAGAAAATATAAAAAAAATAAAGTCCTGAGCTAGATGTGCTTCAGAAATTTTAGGATTAACAGCAATGATGATAATTGCTAAAATTACTTATTTTTCTTTGTTGCAACATAGTCTCTTTAAAGTCAAAATATTGAGGGAACCATGCACCATGTATCACAATGTATAATGACATGTAAGACAGTATATGTTTTTTATTCTCTGACATGTAGGGTCCCACTTGATAGTGCAAGAAAATCAAACATAAGTGACATACACAAAAGATGAAAACTTTTAAAGCTAGGTTTGATAAGTGACTAATAAGAATTTATAAATTAAGAACATGTGTGTCTTAGTTGGATTTTTATTGCTGTGAAGAGACACAGCAACTCTTATAAAGGAAAATGTTTAATTGAGGTTGCTTGCCTACAGTTTAAGAGGTTTGGTTTTTTATCAACATTACAAGGAGCATGGTGATGTACAGATAAATATGGTACTGGAGCAAAGAATGCTACATTTTATAGGCAACAGGAAATTGATTAACTCAGTGATATGCTGAGCATAAGTTACTTTAAAGCCCATCCCCATGGTGGCATACTTCCTCTAGCAGGGCCATGTCTACTCCAATAAAGCCCAGTATTGTCCTCCAAATAATGTCACTTTTATGAGATTATGGGGATGGATCATTTACACTCAAATTACCACTGTGTGTAAGAACCATTAGTATCATTCTAGGCATTATCAAGAATATGGGGTAAAAGTTCATATTTACTGAACATAAATACTAAAATGAAGGGCAATTAACCCAAGAATAATGTCTATTCACCCACAGATTTCTTCCCTACTGAAATTCTGCTCAAATCCATAGACTACCCTTATTTGTAGTTAGGCATCGAAGTAAGGGTACATTTTAAAGGAAATTTCAATGGTATTTTTGCAAATCAATTTCCAGCTCATTAAAATAATACATTTCTGATTTATGCCTTTACATGTCAAGAGGGTTTATGAAAGTCATTACAATTTCCTGGGAGAAAACATAGTCAAATTGAAGGAATTATACTTGTTAAATCATTATGTTATTTTAGTGGGACTTTTCTTTCCTCCCCTTCCAGTTCCCAAATAACCAACATGGAGAGTTAATATTAATTATATTGGTTGGTCAACAATTCAAACTATTACTAACTAGCTCTCACAATTTAAATAAACCCATTTCTCTTAATCTACATTCTGCCACATGGTGTTACCTCTCTTTCATTTTGTACACTCTTTCCTGTCCATGTCTTACTGGTGACTCCTCTGACTCTGCCCTTCTTGTTGCCAGTGTCCTTATTTCTGGTTCAGTCACCTACCCTTATCCTGTCCAGCTATTTGCCAATCAACTTTTTATTAAACCAACTCTACAATAATTTACACAGTATATAGAAGGATTATTTCACAACGTGTTATGAAGATCTATGAACTCAGGCATCTAACATATAGTCAGTTACTCTCATTTCAAGGATTCAGTCCATGTTTGAGGCCCTGAATTTTTATATATCTCAGTATTTTTTAAGCTTTTAAAAGACGATTTTTATTTATTTTGTAGTATGTGCATTACAGGAAGCAAAACACAAGAAGCCAAAAACAGTTTCCCAGTCACAAGCAGCTCAGATATATCTCTGTATTAATCTCAAATTAGTAAATAGAATGAGGCTAATGCTTCCTCCTGGCAGAAGATAAAACATTCACCAGTACAGATATTTAATCAAAACAGCAAATTAATTAAACAGATTAATGTAATTTACGTGAAAAAACTATAAGATGAACTGAAAGTTAGAAAAAGATAAAAGTTGTAAGTAAGAAAGAAATGCATGAGTTTGTAGAGAGTAAGTGAAATGGAAAGATCATTCTATTCAGTAGTGAGGTGAGTGTGAAGTCAAAGAAAATAAATAAATAATTAAATAAATAAATAGCATGACACATTCCAGAAACAAAGAGTAACTAAATAAATTCAGGGATATATTGTCATGAGGTCAGAGAGTGATCAATGATGGTAACTATGAGAGCCAGGAATACCAACATGACTCAGAATCCGGAGTTTAATAATTTAGGCTGTGAGAGGCATTGCTAAAATAACAACACACACACACACACACACACACACACACACACACACACACACACACACAACCAAAGCAGAGTGTTGTTGCTTTGGAAAGATATCTCTGTTGTCCAGAAAAGAAGTGAATAGAAAAGATAGATGAGGACATGCTAGTTAGGATGTGTTGACATTGTTCCAGATAAGAAAGAATCAGGATCAGCTGAGCCATGCCAATGAAGCTGGGAATGAAGCTATTTGGTTAGGTGAGAAGGTGTTTTCAGCAAAAACATCATTAAGATTCAATGCTAGTAGTTTAAATTTCCTGATCTAGATTCTACTTTACTTATTTAGCACCTCTCTCTCTCTCTCTCTCTCTCTCTCTCTCTCTCTCTCTCTCTCTCTCTGTCTCTGTCTCTCTCTCTCTCTCTTTCTCTCTCTCGCTGTCTCTCTCTGTCTCTCTCTGTCTCTGTCTCTCTCTGTCTCTGTCTCTGTCTCTGTCTCTCTCTCTCTCTCACACATACACACACACACACACATACACACACACACACACACACACACATACACACACACACACACACACACACACACACACACACACACGGTAGTCCATTATCCAGTGGTTCAGCTAGCTCTTACTGGCTTGAAACATTAAGTGAAAATAAATATGTGCGCTTGATACTATTCTGTGCTCATGATGCAAGAAAGTTAGAACTGGTATTGAGGAGACACCATGTTACCTTCAAAAGCAATAATGAAGTAAATTGCTATGATTGCACAGATAGTTAAAATATAGAATTATGAGCATAAAATTCATCTTTTAGGGACAGACCCCTCGATATCGGGAGAAATTAGTGCTTTTCTATTCTGTAGATCTCTAGTCAAAACAGATTTATTCTTCCATTTTTACTTTACCTGCTTGATATTTTTGAGTTCAAATCTAAGCAGGAATCAATTGTAATTTTATAGTTAGAGATAATGGACAGGACTGGTTTTATTTATTTGTTTGTTTGTTTGTTTGTTTTGTTTTGTTTTCTCAATAATTGAAACTCTCTATTCTACCTGTCACCTAACACATAAAACCAGTTTACAGTCAAGCCTCAGCTAAAGGATAAGTCATGAATCTACTAACCAGCCACTAAGACATTTTTCCTGTCACTTCTTTAGACAGATTATAGGTGACTATATTGAGAAGAAATGCTTAGTAAATTCAATTAGAACAGCATCTATAAAAGCATGTATAGCACTGTCAACCTAATCTTTGACCAGTGTGACCTTCAGATATTATTTTGTTGTTGTTGTTGTTGTTTGCATAATACTCATGTATTATTCATGTACTTCATTATAAGCAAAGTGCTAAAGGATATATATATATATATATATATATATATATATATATATATATATATATATTGTCTCTGTGTTATTTGGGGCTGGTGCAGTGCTGGGGCCATAGGGGCCATAGGGGCCATAGAGCAAGCAAAACATACTAATAACAAAATGGCACCTTCAACATGGCTAATAAGAACTTCCACTTAAAATATAACAAAAACTTAAGAAAGGGTTTTAAAAACAAAAGAACAAAGACAAGCAAGGCTTCTTGGTAGCATCATTTTTCTCGGTTGGACTCTGTTTAACTAGAGACAAGCAGAAATTTGCTCGGCTCATTTAAGGGAGGTTTCCTGACTCAGCAAAGTGGCAAAACCAGCAAGCCTTTTAAAGAGCTATGCTAACAACGTAATGGTGTGTATGAGAGCTGGCAATGGCCGTGAGCACATCTACAAGCCGACAGCTTGCTGCTGAATGGCAGCATAGACCAAGGCAGTGATTACAGCTTTCAGGTTTGGCTGTAAACATACCTGCCCCTGCCATCTTTGATAGACCATGGCTAACACAGCTATGACTTTTATTTTAGCAATGATGTTGTTTACCAGATAAAAGACTCATGGCCACAAAAAGATGATGTTTTACAGTAAAGACAGATTCAGATTAAGAAAAACTGCTAAAGGTTTACAGTATGTTTTAAAATATACAGAAGCTTGGGAGAGAAAAAGAAACAGAATATAATGGTTTAAAAAAGAATGATAAAAAGAAATATATTAGCTGGCTGTGGTGACATATGCCTTTAATTTCAGCACTCGGGAGGCAGAGGCAAAAAAAATGTCTCTGATTTCAATGTCTTTGTTTCATGGATGTGGATGGTTTGGGTATATACATAAGAGCAGAATTGCTGGGTCCTGTGGTAAGCTAATTCCTATTTTCCCAAGGAACTGCCATACTAATCCCCAAAATGGCTGTAAAAGTTTGAACTCCCACCAGCAGTGGAGGAGTGTTTCCCTTTCTCCACACCCTCTTCAGCATAAGTTGTCATTGGAGTTTCTAATTTTAGTCATTCTGGCAGAAGTAAGATGGTATGTCAAAGTTGTTTAGATTTGCATTTCCCTGATAGCTAAGGATGTTGAACACTTTCTTAAGTGTCTTTCAGCCTTTTTGATTTTCTCTATTGAGAATTCTTTCTTCAATTCTGTACTCCATTTTTAATAGGGTTATTTGGTGTTTTGTTGACTAGTTTCTTGAGTTCTTTGTACATTTTGGAGATCAGCCCTTTGTCAGATGTAGGGTTTGTAAAAATCTTTTCCTAGTGTGTAGGCTGCCGTTTGGTCTTGTCAACTGTGTCCTTTGCCTTACAGAAGCTTCTATGTTTGAGACTGTCCCATTTATTAATTTTTGATCTCAGTGTCTGTGTTACATGTGTTATGTTTAGGAAGCAGTCTCCTATACCAATTTGTTCAAGGGTTTCTCCTACTTTCTCTTCTAAGAGGTTCAGTGTGGCTGGATTTATGTTGAGGTCTTTGATCCATTTGAACTTGAGTTTTGTGCATGGCAATTGACATGGGTCTGTCTGAAGTCTTCTACACACCATGATCCAACTCTGCCGGCACCATTTGTTGAATATGCTTTTCTCCCCCAATTGTATTCTTTTAGTTTTTTGTCAAAAATCAGGTGTTCATAGGTGTGTAGGTTAATATTGGGATTTTCAATTCAATTCCATTGGTCTACCTGTCTATTTTTGTGCCAATACCAGGGTGTTTTCAAAACTATAGCTCTGCAGTATAGCTTAAAATCAGAGATGGTGATTCCTCCTGAAGTTCTTTTATTGTACAGAGTTGTTTTGGCTATCTTGGGTATTTTGTTTTTCCATATATAGTAGATTATTATCCTTTCAAGGTCAGTGAAGAATTGCTGGGATTTTAATGGGGATTCCATTGAATCTGTAGATTGCTTTTGGTAGGATTGCCATTTTTACTATATTTATCCTTCCTATACAAGAGCATGGGATATCTTTCCATTTTCTGATATCTTCTTTAATTTCTTTCTTTAAAGTCACAAAGTTCTTATTATATAGGTCTTTTACATGTTTGGTCAGCATTACCCCGAGATATTTTATGTTGTTAGTTCTGTAATTATACTTTGCTCAAACTCATGAGAACCAACTCCAAAAAAGTCATATATATCAAATCTAATTGATAATCCTCAGTATTTATAAAATAGCACCACCATCTTTAAGATGTGAAGAGGATGTTTATTAGATGATATAACCTTTATTACCATAGTTCTTCACTCTCAAACTGTAAAGAATAAAGTATTCCTGTTAACGAAAATATGTTGAGGGGAAGCAGAGGCTTATTTTCTTAATTACTTTTTTAAGTGTATTTCTCTAGTTTCTCCATCAGGAAACAGATCAGGCCACAAAGTCTGAAAGGATAATGAGATCATTGCACTCAGTACAAAACAGGAGTTTCCCCAGAATCACTGCAAAGATGCTTAGAGTGTTCCAGAGCTAATTAAAAATTCTAAAAAGCAAATTAACACTTTCTCTCTAATAAACTGCAAACAGATAGTTAAATCCCTTTAATAATTCTCCAAAGCCCACCAAACAGCTGGAGCAAGCCCAAACAGATTGAACTCAACAAAGCAGTCAATGGGAAATAAAGGCAAAATGCCCAGGGTATGTGAACGGCCAAAGAGGAAGTGAGAGAAAGCGAAAGTCCATTTTGAATAATACTATGAAAGAGCATGATGGGAATGAATAAAAGTCAATTGATAGATTACACTTTCTATGCTTTCTTTCTAGCAATAGCTCAGTATTTTTATTTGTATATGGTAATTTTTACTTTTAATATAAATATCATTTTTCAAGTTAATTGTAGCTCTTGTTTTCTGTTAATACTTTAATTTACAGCAAAGTGTACCAAAGTAGAGATACAATAATTTTTGAAAATTGAATATATAAAAGAATGAATGCATTAATGACATTAAATATACTGGGTAAACTTAGAAGCCTCCAGAAAATATTTATTCAAATAAAATATCTTTCTTGAAATACTTGAATCGATGGAATAATTTCCAGCAATGGAAACAAATTTGCATTCTTTCTTTCTTTGCCATTTATTTTCCACAAAAGATCCATGGTTCCTTTTGCTCTGAAGGGTATACAGATCACATTTTCCTGCCGTTCAAAGCTTTCCAGCACTCTCCTGATTGCCAACCCATTTCCTGTCCATCCTCCTCCAGGCTCAGTTTCACTCTACTTTCTCTACTTACCACTCAGCTTTATAATGCCTGCCATGTGTTTCTCAGTAAGAACACAGGAGTCTTGTCTGAGCATCTTTGGTTTGGTGCCATCTTACAAGTGGAATTACATTTTTTCCACATTCTAAGCAAATACTGTTCCTAGAAAACTATTAATCAAGGACATGTGCACTAAAATGCTCAATGTCCTTATCAATGGCTATTCATTCACCTTGCTTTGACATTTCTTCATAGCACCAATATATTATCTCTGTTCAGTGTCTGTATTTATGTTTACTTGGGTGCCATTTCATATTTGAAAAAAAATATAAGCTTGTCTTTCATGTGTATTTGAGTGAGAGAAAACAGGAGATATAAATATATCAGGCAATTTTAGAGCAGACACCCTGTGTATAATCAAATCTAATTCTTGTCAGGAGCTAGAAACTGTTCTTTCCTACTAGAATGTTTGAAGTGTTCGATGTGACTTCTGTTTCCTTCTATGGTTTCTCTTTATTTCTTTCTTTTAAATGAACACCTCCACCCTGAAACTGTATGTGAGAATGAAATGAAAACCAAGATGCATCTGAACACTTCATGATCGGGCCAATTAGAGTGACTGGCTCTATAAATCAACTTCTACCTTAGTATGAATCAACCCAGTTCCTCTCTTAATGCTTGTAAAACAAACAAACAAACAAACAAATTAATCTTGTAGGATTTATAGGAATATTCATTCTTTCTCTTTAGCAGCCTGTACTCCTATAGTAAAATTCCTTTCTAACCCTGCTTTCCAATATTTTTTTCTTTTAAGTTTATGTAATATGGGACCCAGAAGACACTGCCTCACATTGGCTTTTGCAAAGTGTAATTGTTTGACAAGTTAACTCTCCAAGGCATGCTCTCCTGATGCACCCAGGGCTGTATTACTCTTTAGGATGCCTCACTTTTCTATATTATTTTGTATAATCATGATTTTTGTACTGGCTCTACAGCAAAACATATATATTTCATTTATTGAAGTAAGATTTATATATGTGTGTAGCTGTGAATTTTGTGTTTGTCGGTGACCAAAATACCTGAGGGAAACAACATAAGGAAGGAAGAATTTAAGCTCATGACTTTGGAGGTTTCAATCCATCAGGTCAGGAATGAGGGTGGGGCAAGGCAGTTCATATTAGGAAATATGAAGAGAGAATGCCTGTCTAAATAGCCCTTTTAGCTTCCACTTTCATTTCTGTTGGCCCCAGCCTCCTGGGTGGTGTCATCTACATTAGGTAGAATTTTCTCCGCCTAGCTTTTTTTCTATAAAAGCCTTCACAGACACATCTAGTGGATTGTTTTTATTAATTCAATACACTCTTCTCAATTAAAAAAATATTTAAAATAAGCATTTTCCATCACATTGTTTAGGTAATAATGTTTAAAGATGACAAGAGTCAATATTGTGAGGGTGTATTCTTCACTTCCAAGTTTTAATAGCCTTGTCAAGTTAGTGACAAAGAATTCGTTGGATAAAATTGAATCACACTTCTCTGCACTTTTTCATTGACTAGATAGATACAACTGGTGAGTATAGGCCCAAATACCTTTAGCTTTAAAATTCTACTGAGTCAAACTTAAATAAAACCCTTTATTGTCCATATCTCTTAAAATTCTATCATAGGTCTTTATGTCTGTGACTACTTGGTATAATTTGTGAGAAAATATATATTTGTAGTGTGAGGAAGTGGTTGTGCACTAGAGATTTTTATGTATACTGTGGAAAGTATTCTGCTACCACATTACTTCTTCATTCTGTATAATGTTTTACATATTTAGTTTTCTGTGTAAAGTGTGTGTGTGTGTGTGTGTGTGTGCATGTATGTATGTATGTATTAAAAATGGGGGGTTCCAAGTCAATCAAACAGTTAATAAACAAAATGAAATTCTATAACCACTATAAGAAAATCTCAAGAGAATCAGAAAAATCCTTCCTAATGAAGAAGAGAGAATATATCACAGTAAAGACAATGGATGAATTCAATACAATAAAATGTGAAACCATTGTTAAAAAAAAGAAGACTATAAAAATGGTTAATAGACAAGCAATAGTGTGAGAGAATATAATTTCAATTACACAAGGGAGATCAATTTTTAGGAACCCAAGACATCAATAAAAATATAAAAAAAGGTAATATAGAGGGAAAATAAACTTGTGAAGGAGTTGCAGACATATTCAGAAGTGAAAAAATTTGTGAACCAAAAATAACATTTTTAATAAATATGTTAGTAGGATGAATAATAGTTATCAGATTATCCTTTAGTTTGCTTAACTGCATGTTTATGAAGCCAAGAATAGTAGATTTTACATCTGCAATTAGCTAAAGGGCTTATAGAAATAGAAGCCTTTCTTGTCTTTTCAGCCTATGATTGCTTACCCCCATCTTTCTCAGGTCTGAGGCTCGGCCCCATAGGCTAATTAGTTTATAGCTGAAGGTCAGTGTTGTGATTTATTAGAAAGTATTTGGAATTATTTACTGCCTTTTACCTCCACTAAAATTATCACAGTTATATACACTCCATGATGCAAATCAATGTCATAAGGAAAATTTCAAAGAAAGTAAAAAACAACAAAAAAAAAATGCCCACCATTAACTCCCTATTTTTAGAAGTATATTTCTCAGTTTAATGACAATTTGTGCAAAAGTGTTAATCTCCTTCCTTCTAATTGTTCCACTGGGATCCTAGCTGAAAATGAAATCAGTAAACATCTTCATCTGATTGAGAAAATAGAGATGGTAGCAACCCTGCACGATGAGCCTAAACACTTAAGATACAGATATATTAAAACTTGATTCTAATCATGGAAGGGGGTTTAATCGTGTTTTCATCTCATGAAAGAACATCTTGCTGTGCCTATGTGAAACAAGCCATCACCTGATAGAATCTAATCAATTCTCCCAAATCTAATAAAAAAAAAAAAAAAGGAAAAGAAAATGCAGAATGTAGGACAGTTCAGAGGCAGTTAAAGTTAGAAGGAGTTACATTGAGGAAGGCAAAGCAGGTTAAAGCTATCCCTTCCCCTTTCCCAACTTTCCCAATCTACTTAAGATGATGGATGAGCAAAGTACAATACATCATTCCTGATGCGTTAGAATGAGTTAATCAGCAGAGAAAGAGTAGACTCCTACCCAACCGCCAGCTACAAATTACACTAGTGATCTCAAAAGTAACTGGCCTGGTTATCTCTGCTTCATTTCATCCACACCTCTTCTTTGCTATGGCTGTTACTAATGGAGATCAAGGACATTCAAAAAGAAGAAAATACAATCTCCTCTTTCCTGAACCATAAAGCAACTTACCAGTTTGTTCAACTAATGTCCAGTGCTGGATAGAGCACGGCCTTTCTCCTGCAAAGATGATCAAGCTTCTGAAGTGTAGAGTGCCTATATATATAACCAGAAAAAATTCTTAGTCAATGATTTTTATTGTAAAGTTGGAGGAAAAAAATGTTTACATAATATTATCTTGTTTCTCTTTATCCACAAAAGATAAGACACTTCTCTACTTTCTCACAATATGCTAAAAAGAATTCAGAGAGGAATCAGTAAAGTAAATTATTTTTGCATTAAAAATATGTGTTGGTGAACACACAGGAGTATATAAGTGATTGATAGCAAAGTATACTCTAGTATGGATTCAGAATTTTAAATCTTAAAATGAACATCTCATGAAGAGGCTGAAAAATAAAAAGCAACAGGAAAGCATTGTTGTACTTATTCTCAACAAGCACAAAGGTCAAACTGGAATAGTGTAATAACAAAAGCAGGACTCATAAAACCCTCAGCATTCACCATTGCCTGTGAATGTCTGGGGTTTAAGAGTACATCTATTGCCAAAGATGTACTTTGTGAGCGTCTGTGTGAACATTCTGCAATTTTCCTGTCTTCAAATTCTGCATAACCATTGACTAGAACCGCTACAGTTATCTTCAAGAAAAAAAAAAGATACAGAACAAATTTTAATCTTCAGTATGACTTCTACCTATGAAGAAGATGGTTACTTACATATTTTCATATATCAAAAATGAGTACAGATTTCTGAGTGAGAAAGATGTCTGCTCATATTGAGGTGAGCAAAGAGTTAGGGAGTTGGGATTTAAGTTAGTAAATTTCTATATCATGTCCTTTCTTTATAAAGCATAAATTGCAAAGCAGCTAGCTAACCTCAAGGTTAAAGATAATACCAGTAGTGCTAGCATATGGTTAGCTATTTCTGCCTATTTCATGTACACATCAGGGCTCTTGGTTTACCCATGGCTCTACTGTCCCATTTTGTGCATATTGCCCCATATGACCTTCCACAAGCTGTGGGTACACAATGCCTCTGCAAATGCCTGTTTTCATCTTGCACACAGCACAAAAAACACAGAATAAAATATACAAAAAATCTCAGGTCATTCATTTCTTATTTTCCTGCCTCATCAAATACACTATGCAAACCTGTTAATCCTTCTTGGTTGTAACTCCCTGGCAGAAATGAACATAGAGTAAAGAGGCTTTGTATCTAAGAAACTACTGAATCACTGGGCCCCAATAAATGGAATTGCCCCCACCCTCTAAGGAATCTTGTGAGATGGAAAAGGTGACACCTGTAGGTAAACCTGTCTCCTATCAATACATTTACAAGTTATTAGAGACCTAAGTCCATCAGTGGTGACTGAAACTATATCTTTACCAGAACTGCTTAGATGTACATATTTCTGACCCTCTAAACTTTAATTTTGATTCAGTCCTAAAGATAGGTCACTGGATCTCCTTGTCCTTCTTCCCAATGTGGCAAAACAGAATAAATCTCCTTTTTCTGCCCCTCCCCCCTTTAATGTTTAATTGGGTTCTCAAGGAAAAGTCTGTAAAGTTGAATGTTTGGAAAATAGACTGTGACCTCCAATCCAGTAACAGCATTGGAAGTGCCTTAACCTTGTCTAACTCAGTCAAGGACTGTGCCTAGTTTTCTGGTAGCAAAGGTAAAATGACTTCCACTGAGCAATAACAAAATTTACAGCAGCAGAAAGGAGACACTCAATCCACATCTTGACTGTAAGTAACACTTAGTTTTGCACACATCCTGGCCTCACCACCCCAGTTCTTCCTGTATTTACACCTAAAGCTTATGTCTATTCCATTGCACCAAGATGACACCTTCATTTGTTCCTCTTCTCACTGACAAATACGACATATAAACCAGAAAGAAGTGGCTCTCAGAATGTCCTTGCTAGACATCAGGAAGTCCAGAAGAAAGATTTGCTATGTGTTTTTTTGTCTCCTACATAATCATGTCTGCCAAATAGCTATGTGTAAGTTCATGACTGAAACTCAGAGAAAGCACATGACCTCCCCATTTGGTGTGCTGACTGCATGGACCTGCTCACTCTCTATCTATACTTCACCAAAATTCTGCAACTCCAAACTAGTACCTCAATGATGCCACCTGATCCCTCCTGCTCTATAGGAGCTCTGCTCTCTCTTTACTCCCTCATCTCCTACCTAAAGTTTATAATCATCTTCTATTTATAACCCAACCCCTACAGCCTGTGATTTTCATTCTTTGAATTCACAAGACAAAAACTGGAATGCAAATATATCCATCCTTTTTTGGTTACCAAAATTTTCCAGGAACCTAGCTTCCTAAGACTCCATCACTGTGCACGTTTGTTAAGCTTCTCTGAGTTTAACCTTTGTCATTCATCATATTTATTGATTGGCACATTAGGGACAAAGATTGGATAGTCTAGACCCTTAAGACATTGGAGCCCACTGTCATTCTAATACTCTATTTGCAAGCTGTGTCATCTTCTGAGGACAGATCAGATAAAAATAAAATTTAAAGACTTAATTCTGTGCTGAAAATAAGAGAAAAGTCTATTGCTTCCTCTTTTCAGAGCTTTTAAGTTATAAAAAAAAGCCAGGAAGAACTTTCTCCTTTCTGAAATGCATATAATTCCTTTTCAAAAGAACATGGACCTTTTGTTGGCTTTCCAAACTAAGATTCCTGTCTGAAATAAAGGACAGATGCCATACCTTTGAAATGTAAAAATCTGCAAGCTAACAACTCCATCCTCAAGTTTGTGTGGAAGGTTGGAAACTTAAGGTCACTGATGTTTCCAGAGCTCTGCAGTGCTTCCTGTTAGGAAAATGTAAGTCATTTGGTTTTTCATGGGAGAAAACTGATCCAATTAGCAAAACCAGTGGGGACTCGAGTTTCCAGGAAAATACAGATAATCTGTTCTATCACTAGTAGATGCTTATTGTTCATCTTTTGAAAATACAGTCACAGGTTGTATCTGATGAGTTGACCTCTCCATCTTTCCAATCTTATAGCAGAATGCCTCCACTCATAATTGCATTTTGATTTCTGTGAAAATAAAAGGACTTCTTGTCATCTTCGTTGGGTGAGATAAAGTTATATTCAGGTGTGTTAGCAACTAGATGTAACATCTTAGTATTTTTAGGAATATTTCTGAGTAGAAAATTCTTTTAGTTTCAGTCTTATTACCCAAACAACTTCCAGGAATAAATCTGGATCATGAATGTCAAGATGTTGTCCCATCATCTGTTTTTATGAAAAGCATAAACTTACTTGAATGTTATTTAATTACAAAGAAGGAATTATAAGGATTTTCCCATTTTTTTTAAAAAAATTAAATTTGAAACAAGCTTGTTTTATATTTCAATCTCAGTTCCCTCTCCCTCCCCTCCTTCCCTATCCCTGCCCAACTCTTACCCATCCCCATTCTGCTCCTCAGAGAGGATGAGGCCTTCCATGGAAAATGTTCAAAGTTTAACATATTAGTTGGAGCAGGGCCTAGGCCCTCCCCATGGGTCTAGGCTGAAAGGGTATCCCTTTGTGCGTAATGGGCTCCCAAAGTACATTCATATACTAGGGATAAATAATGATCCACTACCAGAGGCTCCTTAGACTGACCAGTCCTCCTAACTAATACCATGTTCAGGGGGGTCTGGGTCCCAGCTGGCTTCCCAGCTATCAGACTGGGGTCTTTGAGCTCCCCCTTGTTTAGGTCAGCAGTTTCTGTGGGTATCACCAGCCTGGTATTGACTCCTTTGCTAATCATTCCTTCCTCTCTGCAACTGGTTTCAATGTTTAGCCCTGGGTGTCTGCTTCTGCTTTATTCAGCTACTGGATAAAGGCTCCAGGATGGCATATACAGTAGTCATCAATCTCATTATTGAGGAAAGGCATTTAAGGTAGCCTAACACTATTGCTTAGATTATTTGTTGGGTTATCATTGCATATCTCTGCACATTTCCCTACTGCCAGATTTCTCTTAAAACCTATACTGGCTCCCTCTATTATGGTATCTCTTTTCTTGCTCTCCTCTATTCTTTCCCTTGCTCAGTCTTCCTGCTCTTTTATGTTCTCATTTCCTCTCTCCTTCTCTTTCTCCTAATGCCCTCTTCCCTCCCCCCATGCTTCAAATTTGCTCAGGATGTCTTGTCCCAAGCAAAAAAAAATATCAGAGAGCTACCAAACCAGTCTGTGTTATTAAGAGTTTACAAATGTTACCTCAGAAAAGACTTGAGAGTGTTTTTAACACAAAACCCAGCAGGCAAGCTTTAACTATGTAGAGCCCTGCCCACTCCCCATACACAGACATTCCTGAGGTGTTAAGCAGGATTTGTTTGCAAAATAAATGAATAAAAAAACAAATCTGGGTTTTTAGAGTTTTATTTCTCATTCTTAGATTGAGGAGCACCAGCTCCTTGGCAGTCAAGAGAAATGTGGTATTAGTTCAATTTCTATTGACTTATCTCCTACAACCTGTTCTTCTCAACAGACAAGCATCCTTTCTTCTTATACTGATGAGCCCCTGAAGTGTTGATTTAGCTTGACTTTTCAATATATTTTCCTCTCTTAGATGTATTTGTTTTCTTTATACATACGCAGGGGCTCACTTTCACATATAAAGCTAAGTCTAGATTTAAATGGACTGTCTGAACAGTTCTGGTCATTTCTTTGGAGCCAACTGTGGTACCAGTAACTGTTGATGAGTTGTTTTGGCCCTTACAAAGAAACACATTTGTCTACAACACAAATTTCAAGAAAGCATGCTCAGAAATGGAACTCACTGCCTGATAAAGCATTATTTCATAAGCATAAAAAAGCGAATTTATATACATTACTTAAAGAGTTAAGGATACTGGCACAAGCCTAGGAGCTTATCACTGGTGAGGTAACATTGTCACCTTCAGCAGACCAAACTTCTTTTAATCTTTTAAAGACTTCAACTTGGACCAAACTGAGGTTTAAAGTTTTAACATGAAAAGAATGTCACAACTAATACAATGAAGCAGAGTTAGAGCTTTTATTACAGCTGTTTCAATATTGTTGAAGCATGAAGGATAGGAGAAAGATAGTCATCAGAAAGTAATGGGACTCCCTTTGGGAAAAATCAAGATCCTCTACTGAAGGAAGATGTCATTCTGTAAATATGTTTCTCTTACTGGTTAATGAATAAAGCTTTGTTGGCCAATATGAAAGCAAGATAATGGAACTAGGAGATAAGCAGGATTCTAGGAGGTGTAGAAGAGAGTAGTCAAAATGTAGAACATGACAGAAGAGGCTCAGGCCCTTTCTCTGATAGGATAAGACCATGAGGAAATACTTAGCTTGATAGAAATGGGTTCATATTTAAGACAAAGCTAGCCAATAAAAAGCTCTAGTCATTGGCCAACAGCTTTATCGCTAATAGAGTCTCTGTGTATTATTTTGGGACTGATGTGGCCCTGGGACCAGGCTGGCAGGAAAGTGGTCATAACATTCTTCTCTGGTTCTTAGTAACAGTAACAAAATAAATTAACGAGAGGTTCAAATGGAGCTTAGGAACAATTTTCTAAAATATATATCTATATAGCAGACAAACTATAAATCCCAGCAGCTTCCCAAGTGGGAGAATGGAATACAGAGAAACAAACCATGGTGGTTGAATTAAGCTAGTATCAAAATGTTAGGACAAGCAACCACATGGCAGGGAAGGGAATTTTAGAGAAAGGACAAGGGCACACTAAGTACCAGTATAAGCATGAGTAAGGCAGGAACAAAAAGAAGAAAATAAAATATTATAGTTTGCTGAGTAATTCACAAAAGCTGGAAGACTTATAAAGCCATATCCACTGTCCCTGTAAGGTATGGTACTGAGGATAAAAAGACTGGAAAGAAAAAGCACAGTGTCTCATTAAAGGATTAATTATTGTGCCTATCTCTTCAACATGGCTTATGGTGAGCCTACCTTCTTAGGTCCTTCCTGAGGGACCATAGTTGGTGAAATTGACTCACCTTACTAGAATGTTAAGTTTTCACCAAGGAAAGTTCTATTTTCTGGAGTAGTAGGGGTTTTCATTAGTGAATCTGTACTAGTGTCAAACCTTAAGAATTTAGAATGGGTTTGCAAGTAACATTAGAGAAATGTGGGCCATGCCTAGTATGGTTATGGGCTTTTCAAAGCAGAATTGTAATTAATTGTCTTAATATTATTCACATACACCATTTTGGTCCACCTAAAATTTTTCTTTATTCTTCCTTCCTTCCTTCCTTCCTTTCTTCTTTTTCTTCTTCTTTTTCTTCTCCTTCTCCTTCTTCTTCCTCTCTCTCTTTATCTTTCTCTCTCTCTCCCTATGTCTTGCAGACAAATCATAGAATATGAAATATCACAAGTTAAATGCCATTGTGTTCCATGATTGTTTGCTTTATGGCATTGTTTTATTGAATGGTTACTGTAACTTCTTCATGAGAGTATTTTATGGAGTACTATGGGAGTACTATGGTCCAAGTATTATGTTTGTGCTTATCCTAGACAAACTTTTCTACATGTGAGCAGGAGATAAATCAAATATGATTTCTTTTGAAGTATCTGCCTAATGTATGGAATAGTATTCTTATGTCCTATATCTCTTCTTCTTTCTTAGATCATAACTGAAACTCTTTCCCATCAGGACCCTTTTCTTTTTTTCTTTTTTTATTAATTTACTTTTTACATTCCAATCCCAGTTTCCCCTTTTTCCTTTGTTCCTGCTACCCCCACCCCCACTTCCCATCTGCTCCACAGAGAGGATAAGGCCTCCCCTAAAATGTTAAATAAGTCTGATGGGAGATGTTAATCTGTAAATATGCTTCTCATACTGGTTAATAAATAAAGCATTGTGGCCAATAAGAAACAAGATAGGCGGGGCTAGGAGACTAGGAGGAAAAAAAAGAAAATAGTAAAAAAAAAATAATGCCAGCCCACTGAACTCAGCTAAGATAACCACATAAAAATACTTAGATAAGTAAAAATGGGTTAATAATTAAGACAAAACTAGCCCATAAACAATAATAGTAACTGGCCAACAAAATTGTATCAAATACAGAGTCTCTAAATATTATTTGGGGCTCATGTGTGGCAGGACAGGAGACCACTAGAAAAAAACAAAACATAAAACCAGACTGTGACAAAAAACACCTACTCGTAACGTAAGTCTGTCCTATCACCTTGCTGAGGCAGAACCTAAGGCATCTCTCAACCCCCACACCCTGTGTCTAGTCTGGGCAAGGTATCACTCCATACAAAATAGGTTCCAGTAAGTCAGTTTGTGCATTAGTATTGATCTTGGACCACTGCCAGTGGCTTCATGTATTGTCCCAGTCACACCATTGTCACCTATATTTAGGGAATCTAGTTCAGTCTTATGCAGCTTCCCCATTTGTCAGTGATCTCTCACTAGCTTGGGTCAGCTGATTCTGTTGGTTTCCCTATCATATTCTTGACTTCTTTGTTCATATTATCTATCTCTCCTCCCTCACATTGATTGTACTCAAGAAGCTGGGCCCATTGGTTAGTTGTAGATTTCTGCATCTACTTCCATCTGCTTCTGAAAGAGGGCTTTAGCTTCTCTGGGATTGTGGATTGTAGTCTGGGTACCTTTAGCTTTATGTCTGGTATATCATTATAAGTGAGATGATCCTATATCTTTTTGAAATATGTGAGTGAGCGAGTACTATTTCAAAATGATTTAAGATCTACTAATATGTATCACAATCTCCTTTGGCTTTGAGCCCCACAATACTGCTATCAATTCCATTTTTATCACTAATTGTTGTCTCATGAATGCATTCTTATTTAGATCTCCATTTTTCCATAATCTCATAACATTCTAGCTATCATTTAGCAATTTATACAGGAAGTTCTCTATATAACCCAAAATGTCCCTTATCTTTTTCTAATTATACCATAGTTTTGATTCCTTGATGTTGAAATTCATTATAACTTCAGTATAATGCATTCCAGAGCATAGCCTACCTAAAAAAATTTTATTTCTCCAGCAGAGTTGCCATAGCCCCCATATTGTTAAGGATATCACATGATTCTTTCCTCTTATTCTCTTTTCTTCCTTCCCCATCTTATCCGATCATTTTCAGGTCCGATATATATTTTTAAAAGCAGACTTTGGTATATTAGAGAAATTGTGACAGATGCCATTCTGAGCCTGCTTTTTCTGAGTCTGACTTATTTACTAGATGGAGCTTTGTCAGCCTGAGAACATAGAGGAACTGCAGACACGCATGGCTGGTTAGAAGGATAGGTTGTGATAAATAGTTGAAATTTATACCATTAAATATTTACATTTCATGTTGTTTTGTTGCCTGGGAAATAAGAGTTTTTGTTAGTTGTTCTTTAACCTAAGAACATCTACCTACATTAGCAGTTTCTTGTAGGAAATGGTGTTATAAGACTTTTTAATTTAATTTGTGTTAAAGACACTATTATTTTATATCATATTAGATTTTTACATCTCCCAAGACAAATTATTTGGGCACAATATGACACAAGTACTATTATTAGAAGTTTATTTGTATTTATGTCAGTGAATTAATAAAGCCGGTAAATGATAAAGTAGCACATAATTTAAAATGATTAAATGTTTAATATGTGCTTAATTGTCTAGGTGGATTTAAATTTGGAACCCTCAATGTATGAAGCATGTGGGGATATTTAATATTTTCTAAACTGTTAAGAATAAGTCATTTGGCTGAGATAAAATACTAAATAAATAAATAAATAGTATAGCAACC
Source organism: Cricetiscus sungorus (assembly GCA_030556225.1). Taxonomy (NCBI): domain Eukaryota; kingdom Metazoa; phylum Chordata; class Mammalia; order Rodentia; family Cricetidae; genus Cricetiscus; species Cricetiscus sungorus. The sequence continues at coordinate 1,904,280 of JANBXA010000600.1, read as the reverse complement.
AGAGAAGTGTATCCTATCATCCAGCTTTCTATGTAATTTTCTAATTCTCCTCTTGTACTTAGGTGGGCAGCAAGTCAAGAAAAAAAATCTTATGTTTAAGCTTAAACTACTTCAAATAGAAAGCCAATTGTGCTAAAATGTTTCAATCGTACTAAAAACTAGAAAACATCTAAGGTATTACAATTTATGTGTATATAAATACAATTTTTTGATTATATATTATTTTTAACTATGTATAGTATGTGGTACTGGGGTACTTACATGTGAATGCAGCCATGCAAGAAGCCCAGAGGTATTGGGGCCCCTGAAGCTGTTGGCATAGGCAGTTGCAAGGTGCCTGCTGGAACTGGAGACTGGACTCAGGTCCTTTGGAGGGGCGACAAGTACTCTTTACCATTGAGTCACCATCTGTCCAGCCCTATGTATAATTCTTATGTATAAATTTGAAAATATTAATATTCTAAAAACAACATACTCTCAAAGAAAGAGGATTTATAACATCCACATAACAGTTTTTCAGAAAAAGAACAGTATGGAGTCAATGGCAGTTCAATTTTGAAAGCACAGATGACTTGTCTTTAAAATTACTCCCAGGAAACATGGGGGTGTTTCATGACCTCGGCCCTTAAAAAATCACAAGAAAGAAAGGTCAACAGTGCTGTTACAACTTTAGGGAGAATTATTCAGAACAGCAGAAGTACAAAAGAAAGAGCAAGCAACAAACAAAATAACCAAATAAAAGCCTTAATGGAAGTGGTCAACAGTCTCTAAACAACTTGGCAAAGGAGAACACAAAGCCATTGGTAAATTAAGCCAAATATGTTTTGATTATCATATTGTGGGAACGTAATTATCTAAGCTCTGCCATTTCTACATCAGTATACTCATAACACATGCAGGAAAAAGAAAGAAAGAAAATTCAACCCTCTTCTATCAGACTAAACTAGGTGCATCCTGTCCCATGGGCTTTCAACATGATTTAATATCTTCGGATTGCTATAATGGTAATGCACAAATATCAAATATTTGAAAAGATTGTAATATCATATAACTATCAGGTCCTTACTCACATGGCTTTTGGCTTTTGCCAAAACTACATAAATTGAAATAATTTCCTTTGGCTGGCACTGCTTCATATGCCTTCCTCTTCAAGTAGTCTCACTTCACCAGTCTGCCTGAAATCCAGCTGGCTCACGTTCATTTACAATAAAATTCCTAAGTGTGGCTAATTCACTAGAGAGCAGGATGTGGAATGCTGGCAAGAAGAAGTTCCTCACCCATAGTAGACGGAATCCAAGCACAGATGGTCAAAGCCGCACACTTTCTTGGGGTGAACAGTTTTATTTACTCTTGATTTGTACACTTAAAGTGTTTTAATTAAAAAATTACAGCTCATCTTCAATCTATGGCTTAAAATGTCCAGTGTTAGCTCCTGTCATTTAGGATTTTAATGGAGTCATTAACCATGCCTGTAGTTTTAGATTACTAAATGCACTTCCCATTTTAGAACAAATAGATGTTTCTGTGGCAAGTATAATTCTTCCAGAGGAATAGAACTTGGAGGTCACAATATACTAAGACTTCTTGTACTGTACTGATACTGATCAAATTTCAGGGATTTGTGTTTGGCCTGGAGGCATGTCTTGTTAGAATGTAGCAATTTCAGAAATCTTATCATATTCAAAGTCATACTACTTTAACAACTATTTTCCACAAGCTGTCTGTGGTATTGATCCTAAAATTGAAATGGGCAAGATTCTACATCAGAATATTCATGAAAAAAATCAATGAAAATTTTTGAAGACTTTTATCAAGACATCAGATTATTTTCAAAGAAATTGTTGAAATTTTAATGGGTTTACTCTTGAACTTATTAACAAAATATATTATATAGTCCATTGTTTTATTTATGTTTTTCTCCTTATACCAAACTATTTCAAAGTTTATCTAAGACAATTTTCTGCAATCATTCAGTCTGCAAGGTGTATGTCATCCTTGTCATTTGCCCAGAAGATCAAAAGCCATAAAACAGAAACACTTGTATTTCAGATTCACTCTTCTACCCAGACCTGAATTATCTCAAAGTTATGCCACGTAAAAAAATAGTGGAAACAGTAAGGGTAATTTCTAAAATGACATTAATTATTTCCTTTACTCTTTCTTGTCCCTTTTTCTCATTGTCTCCCTCACCATGTCTTTTCTCTTTCACAATTCAACAAGAGAAATGAAGACTGTCACCAGAATTACAACTGTAGATATCTCCCAGTTAAACATAAGTGAAAGCAGATTTAGGATTAAGATTTTAAAAGGACATTAAACAGAAAGACAGAAATAATCACAAAAAAATGACTAGCTGAATTTCAGAGTCATTGGCCTATGAACAGGTGTTTAATTTTATTTGCTTCCAAAAAAACAGGTCCTTTCCCAGTGACTCTTAAGTAACAGTAATAATATATTGAAGCACTACCAGAAAAATGTGCTGGAATATTTCCTGGAAAGTTGGATTTCAATATCAAATTCTGAAAATTCTTAGCTATTTTCCATATTCCCTAATTCTGTAAAGCTGTTAAATTCATTCCTTTACTATATTTACCACCACCCCCATCAACACTATAAGGAGATTCTTTGAGCTTTTTTTGGTACACCTACAAATTGTATATTTGCCAACAGGGAATCTGTCAATTAGCCCATGCATTTTACTCTGACTTTCTGTTATATCTGTTTTAGATTCATTATTCATCACTCATTTCTAGTAATGTGGATGAACACACAGTTGTTGATTAACATCTTCAGGCAAAAGCTTATAGAATCCTCATTCTATAATGCATATCTGATAATTCCATTGCCTGAAAATGTTGGAAGCCCAATTCAGTGTGGTTTTGCCATTTTCCTCATTTTTATGCTGATCCTGTGCATCATCACTCACAGCTGATAATATCTTTATTATTATAGTCATATTCAAATTTTTGTCAAAAGATTTTCAAGTACTGAAAAAGACAGAGACTGGATGGCCAACAAGTGCCCAACAAGGGCAGTTCATCCTTCGGGAATTTTTAGTTTAGGGAATACAGGACCTAGGAAAAGTGTACTAACTGCTGTTATTGGAGATGACTAAATGATCCAGAAGAGCATGCAGGGACTATATAGGATACCTCCACATAGAAAATTTAAGTGAACATTCCAAGACAAATTGAATCACAAGGGGTATAGAAGAAGTATTTACCAACAAGATCAGTTCACTAAGGGAAAAAAGAATAAGTGTGTACAAGGAATACCTAAAGTCATGGAGCTTCTGCTGGCCCTGAGGAAACAGCCAAAGGACACATTGTATGATTTCCTTTGTTGTCCCTTTGTTAAAAATATCCTGGACTTGCGAGGTGATAGTGGCACATACCATTAAACCCAGCACTCCGGAGGGAGAGGCAGGTGGATCTCTGTGAGTTTGAGGCCATCCTGGTTTACAGAGTAAGTTTCAGATCAGGTAGACCTGCACAGGGAAACCCTGTCTTGAAAGAAATAAAAAGTGTTCAAACTCATCTTTTTTGACACTATACTCCTAAAGAGGATAGTGTCCAAATAAAATACATTATTTAAAGGAAAAATTGGATTTTAGCAGTATTTTCTAATTCTACTAAAGACAAACTCAAACTCTCTACTCTGTGTGCATGTGTATTAGTATTTGTATTGTGATATATGAGTTTATGTCTGGCTGTCTGGCAGCCTCTTCCATGAAGCAGGAATCCTGTAGCAATGTCCATCTTGAATCAGCAGTCACCTTTTTGTGGGTTCTGCATGTCCAGTTTCTACAACATAAAGTCAAACAATCCAGAAGAGCAGTATCTTGCCCAAATGGCTAGTCTTGCCATATTAGAAGCAACCTTCATAACAAGTTTCTTCAATGTCCAGCTTCCTTTTTTCTGTAGGTGGTGTTACCAGGAGCAGTTATGCCTCACTGTCAAGAAAAACCCTAAACCATTTTAAATGCCATATTCTGTAGGTCTTTGAAAGGTTTGAAGAATGCCTATTTATCTCAAATACATCTCTGTATATCTAGAAATCCTAACTAACTTAACTCCAAGTTTTAACTATCATAGGTAACTCTCTATAATCTGTATTAAATTATACATTACATTTTCCAATGAGCTATATAAACACAATACCTAAACAAGAGGAGACATATGCATATCACAAAATTGACCTTAAATTGTATCAATAAAAGAATATCCATTTCAAAGCAAAGTATTCATATCTATACCATAATTCCTTTTTTACCTTTAAAAAGATTGTTTGTGGTTATAGCCATTTATAACCAAGTCCATTTAAATGAAAACAAACATTTATAAACAATATTTGGGAATTTGGGCGTTGTTCTTTCCAAACTACTTCCTACTGCTAGAGGGCACTGTCATGGGGGTCCAAAGAAGATGCAGAAATCTTGGCTGCAGTGGTCTGTAAGGTTGCAATGTCCCATTGACGTTGCTTCAGAGGGTCTTGCTTGATCAAACCAAATAAGTCTGGAAAGAATCCATAGCTTTTCATTTTCTGTGGAAGCAAAAATAGAAATCCTTTTCCCCAGTAACTTGTCCTTAGGCTTAAATTTTGGAGTCAAAGCATTTTTAAAATATATAAATTGAATTAATCCAGCAGCATTTCTCTTATCAATAGTTGTTATTTTCTCAGCAATCAAATAATTTAAAGACAACAGAAGCGCGTATAGTATCCAAAATCTCTCTGTGTTTTCCATCTTTACGTGGCTTTTTTATTACTCTATTTATTCTACTTTTATTTTTACATATTTTGAGACAGGGTTTCTCTGTGTAACTTTTATCTGTCCTGGAATTCAGTGCATACCACGTTTACTTTGAAATCACAGAGATTTGTTTGCCTCTGTTTCCCAAGTGCTGGGATTAATGGTGTTTGCCACCACAACCATCCATTTTACTTTCTTTTTGCTTTTTAAACCATTGTATCCTGTTTCCTTTTCAAAGTGTAAACCTTCAATGCAGCTCTCATTCACACCAATGAATTATTAGCAGAGCTCTTTAAAAGCAAGGCGGTTTTTGCTGCTTATGCTAATTTTGGAAACCTCCCTTAAAGGAGCCGTGCAACTCTCTGTCTACAGTGAAACAAATCCAACTGAGAAAATGCTGCTACTAAGAAGTCTTGCTAGTCTCTGTTCCTTTGTTTCTAAAACATTTCTTAAGCTCTTATTAGTTTTAAGTGAAAGTTCTTATAGCCACGTTGGGCGCCAACTGTAGCATGTATGTTTCTGCCAGCCTGCCAGTCTGTATTTGATACAATCCTGTTGGCCAATTACCATTATTGTTTATGGGCTAGCTCTGCCTTAATTAACCCATTTCTACTTATCTAAGTATTTCCACATGGTCGTCTTATCGGGGAGCCGTGGCGGGCATCTTCCTTCCTTCCCGGGCTACATCTCGACTCCTCCTTCCCCCTTCCTCTTTTCTTCTCCTAGTCACTTAGCCCCACCTATCTAGTTTCCTATTGGCCATAGGGCTTTATTAACCTGTATGAGAAACATATATACAGAATAACATCTCCCATCAAGTAATGCATATATTGGCTTCAAATTCTGGGAGGCACTTGCATGTGGTGGACTTACTCAAAGCTGTGGCTATATTTAAAAGGAAAATAGCCTCTGTGAAAAGCAGTTTATTTTCAAGAACAGTAAAAAAACAGACCCAGCAGTTCAACAGCAAGGAGTAACTACAAAAGTAAAGTGCATAAATATAAAAGACATCAGAAGCACAGTAGGGATTTAAAAAAAATAAAAACTGTTAGCAAAGAAAGTTCCCATGTTAATAAAACCTGCAACTCAAACCAGGTTTGGAGATGACCTTAGCTGGGTTGTGGAAATTAAGGAAATAGGTGTCCATTTATAAGTAGGACAATGTGGCACTGAGTGAAGTAGCTTCGGCCCAAGGGAAGAAGCCTCAGAACTTGCCTTGAGTGTTCTCTTGCAGAGAAGCAGCCAACCAAGAATGAACAGAATTCAGAATACAGTAGTCAGCTGGTTGCCTAATGTTGCGATCACAATACTAAGTGTGTGATGATATTTCTAGGCAATCTTTTTCATTGTGTTTTTCAAAGTGTTGGCCCTGAAAATCAGCATCAGCCTTAACTTACAACACATGAAATGCCAATACTTTTTAATAAGAAATTCAAATAATTTTATATAATAATAAATTAGTGGATAAATGGCAGAGAATTCATGTATTATCTAAAACTAAGAAAATCAGTCAAAGATATTTTGGACATCATAGTAATAGATTTTTATTAATTTACATTTCCCTAGAATATTTACATTATCAATAAGTATTTGCATCTTTTTATAGATGAGTTAAGAAAATTATTGTTGAGGACCATTGATTGTTAATGCTTGTTTGTTTTAGATTTGCTGTTGGTGGTGGTATTGTGAATATATTTGCCCTGCTTTACCCTTGGATTCTGGTGAAGTGGGATTATCTATTACCTATGTCCTTGTGAGTGTAGATAACTTCCTTGGGTTGGAGTTTTCTTTCCAGAACTTTCTGTAGGGATGGATTTGTAGATATGTATTGTAAAAATCTAGCTTTGTCATTAAATATCTTGTTTTCTCCATCTATAGTGATTGAGAGTTTTTCTGGGTATAATGGCCTGGACTGGCATCCGTGAAATCTTAGTACTTGTATTATTGGGTCTTTTTTTGTAGATTATTTTATTTTATTTGTATGAGTTTTAGCTTGCATGTATGTATATGCACCATCTACATCACTGGTGCTTGTAGAAATCAGAACTGGGAAACAAATCCCCTGCAACTGGAGTTGTGGGGAGTTGTTAGCTGCCATGTGTGTGCTCAAAATGAAACTGGAACCTCTTAGACAGCAGCCATTGCTCTAACCACTGAGGAATCCCTCTAGCATTGATTCTCTACTTTCTAATAGGATTTACAATGTGTTTGATACTATCCCACCCTCTTCAAATCACGCAAGATTTTTACTACATTTTAAACAGTAGCAGTTACCTCTCAAAGATAAATATCAGTCACTGCATACTAGGCAATCACAGATGTGATCTGACATGTGATGACTTTGTAGTGTTTAACACAGCCCAGCTGATATTTAAGGACAGGAGACCAAGTTCAACCAAAATAAATAAGTCTAGATTTCAAAGTCAATTGGGATCTGAGAATCACCATTTCTTCAAATTTCAATAAAACGTCTGCTGTGTTGTAAAAGCACTTCAAATAGCTTCATGTCTCAGCTGAGCATATGAAGAGAAGTGAGCAAGGTTAACCAGACAGCCTGGGAGAGGGGTCCATAGGTATTCTGCTGTGGATTAAAGGCAGAAACTGGACAGAGATGCTAATCTTACTGAGACTTGCTTCTCTTTGAGAGCACCACAAGTCAAACAAGAAAAGACTCATAGACCTTTGCTGGTACCCATGTGGCTTTTGTGAATGGGATGAATAGCAGCATGCTGAGGGCCACTCATCATGCACTTGGACTCATTGTTCTCACACCCCTTCTTGGACTTGTCTTCACAAATTTCTTTGCTATGGCAATAGATACTTCTTTTACACTGGAAACAATCTTGTCAGAAAATTTCCAGGACCTAGATATATGTATTGTACATAAGCTTCACCTTTTTAAATTTTGGTTTTGTAAAATTTATTTCCAAGATTCTAAGTCACATATGTTTTTCCATTACTCTAGTAAAGCCTCCACTTCACCTCTGTCATATAGCCTGTGGCAGAGAAAAAGGATCCCTTCCTATTTTATGCAACATCTAGAGTTTTATGTTTCCCTTCTATCATAAAAATATAAACATCAAATTGAGGCTCCAACATTGTAGTCACCTATTGCCTGTCTGAAACTGTAGTGCCAATAAGCATTAGGTCCCAATACCCGAGTCATCAATGAGGATACATTTGAAATGACGTGCTGCCTGACAGTCTTGGACTTGGAACCAGGGCACACAGATTCTCCTTCTATTTTTAAACACAGATTATAAAACTATATAGGAAATTGCAAGTATACTTCTTAGTTAAGTAAAACAACCCATAAGTATTCCTCCTGGATAAAAAGCCTTAACATTATGTGTATACCCAAGATTTAGAATGTTCTATTGATATACAGAGCTAGCTTCCCTGGGAAGCAAGGGTAAGGGGCTGTGGCAAATCTCATACTAGCCCTGTAGCCCAAAAATAAGAAAGAGAAGTAATCTGATCAGTACCCTATAAAACTAGTAAAATGTGTTGAGAGGAAAATTGTACCAAGTGACCACAATATATGTCCACTCCCCTGACTAGGAAAACAATTTAAAATTGCTTCTCATATTGGGTCAGTGGAACCCACAAAAGGTGCATCAGTCCTTCACTGTCATAGCTTGTGATGAGCTAGAATTTTGACTGCACTCAATGTAAATTGCAAATGTATATTCAGGTTTACTGTAAGTTTCATAAAAGGCTCCTAAACTAGGGAGCATGGGATGGCGGTAGCTTTTCTTTGAGACACCTCCTTTCACTTGAGAATTTCCCCACTTTTTCTTAACAAATTTACTCCTTGTCTGCATTCTTCAATCCTCTTGATCATCCTACACCTTAGCTTCTAAGAGAAACTGGGTCAAACTTAAAGAATCATATTACTATTGTATATTCTGAGTAGTAATCAAACAGGATTAAAAGCCCAACCAACCAGGGAAGTAGCATTGTTTTTATAAAGACATCATGGTGTGGAAAAAATAAGTAAGTAGGTGTGGACAGCATACATAGCTGTTGCTGAGAACACAGTAAACACAATGGAGTATCCTGCTTACTATACAACAGGGGAAAGGTCATGAAATCAAGTATATGAAACTATAATAATTGTTTATTATATTTAAAGTATTAATAGTGTCAGATTTTACCTACTATTGTTTCAACTGGCTAAAAATCTCTCTGTTCCTTAGTCGGTTTCTATTGTTAATATCTGACATGGGAAGCTGTGGATTAGCAGCATGAAGTCTCTATAGGCCTTTGAATTTTCATTTAAAGGTATACTGTCTTATATTTATTTTCTTTCACTAAAATTAGATTTCTTTTGAATTGATTAAGGATGGAGGATAAAAAAGTCTGTAGTATTCACCATACACAGGAATTTCTGCTATTTTGAAAACATTCTGCTCTGGACACTCTGGTTTCTCTTGAACACAAAATTTGAGTTGCTTTTGTCCCCAGTGTTTTTTCTCTAGCTTTGAAGATTTGCTTCCTACCTACAACCATATTTCCTTAGGTTTTAGCTCTCAACATAAGGCAAGAATCTCCAACTTCTCAGGTTCCCCTAGAGTTGACATTCTTTCTAGACTTAATCTCTGCTCTTCTAGACCTAGACCTACATCAATTGCCACAGGGCCCTCAAGAGGTTTTTTTTTTTCTATTACAGTTAACACTCCTGCAATAATAGCATTCCATTGATTCTAGTACAGACATGGATTCCTCTGGAATTTGTCTTCTTTGATATCTCCCACCTATTATTCCAGATTGTAACTTGTAAAGGAAGAAATCAATGCACACATTCATACAACAATTAGGTATTTGAGTTGTCAGAATGTAATATTTGGTTCATGTGTTAAAGAGACATACAAAAATATTTGTTTGCTTGTTTGTTTTAATAAAACCTATAGTATAGCTGAATAATCTATTAATAGTCTGTGCTCTCTACTTTCCAAATATCCCAATACAGAGCCTTGCATCTATACCAGGTCAAATGTGTCACCCTTCCAAATATTGCCTTGAACTCTGCAACCCCCTCATCTAAACACCACCCACTGTCTCTGTCAACTGTTGCAGCCACAGCTTACAACTGAGCTTTGTGCCCCATCTACTGTATCCAGCATTGACCACATGGTAAACTTTTACCACCTGATATCCTCACTCCTTTTTTCAACTTTTGTAGTCTCCAGGCAATGCTCTCAATAGTTCTATTACCTATCCTCAGTCTGTCCATGGTGCCATCTCCAATTTCTACCCTGCACCCTCTCATGGCCATATAGGTCCAAGTTCCTTATTCTGTCAATGACAATAGGCTCGAGAAATGAAAAATTTAAAGCAGCAACCCAGACTTTATATATTGGAAATTTGAATGTGGGCATCAGTTATTTGGATGTTGTACATGCAGCTAAATTGTAAATGCATTGCCCTAGGATGATACAAAACCTCCTCTCATCAATATTAATATGAAGAAAGAAAACATGTTAGTGAAGTAAACTATCATGACATATCTAAAGGAAAAGTCAGCAAAACCTTATTTTGAAGTAACAGGGTGGAAAGATTTTTGTAACTTAGTTACATCTACTAACTTAAGATCATTTACTTCTTTCTAATTAATAATGATAACATGTCTCAGAGTTACTGAATTTTTAACTTAAAAATTACATAAAATTAGTCTGAAATTTAAAAAATCATGTTGAAAATGAAGAACTAACAGATTAATTTTTAGAATAATTTTACAATCAGACTAATTTTACAATCTTACATGCAAAATCAAATATCTTCAAATGTATTTAAATGTTCAATAATATCAGCAAAAATAATCATGCAGGTTGAATATTAATTATTATCTAATTCAGTTAAACATCTGTTTAGTGCCAAGATAATACTAGCAATAAATGTGTGATTATATATAGTCCAACAAGTTAAGATTTCAACAGCATTCTTCTACTTTTGTAAAACAAGTGTTTCCTCTTCTTATTCCCCTTTTGCTGATAAATAAATGATAAAAATTGTTTTTAAACAATAAATAAATGATAAAAATAGTTTTTCCTTTGTTGCTGTTTTATTGCATTTTTGCAGAAAGTAGGCACTATTCAATGTCTTTTATTCAATAAAACTAATAAAAATTTTTGCTCAACTAAGTTTTTCTACAGTTGGGTTTTCAAGAAATTTAGAGAAAATCAGAGTCAATCCTATTTCTATTCTATTATTAATATTTTAATAAATATTTTGACCTTATAATGATCTCCTTACTGAGATTAAATTGTCTGTTACAATATCTCTATTACAATTTTAGATAAAACAATCATTTTTTGGGCTCATATCTATTGTAGTAATCATACTTCATTTTCAATTATGGTCCTAAATCTTTATATTATACAAGACATTTTTGGCATTCATTAAAAATCATTTAAAGTTTAATATTGTCAAACATGAGTAAATATATATATATTTGTATGTATATGCATAAGTTTGTTTAATTGCTTTGAATTTTATATGTGATTTAATTGAATTAGTTATGCAGTAATAGTTTACATTGTACTTAATACAAAAGTGAATATGAATAAGAAAAACATGCCAGAGCAGTGGATTATCTTGGATTTTCTTAAGTGGGAGTTTTTAATCATTCAATTTCATAATATATAAATATTAATAATTTGTTTTGATGACATTTTGGACAAATGAGAATGGAAACAATCCATTACAAAAATTTACTGCAGAGAATATGTGACTGTGAGGCTCCATGCCAAGTTGGTAAATCCTCAATGCAAATCCCTATGAACAAAAAGACAGAAGAAAGGGGTAGAAAGACTGTAAGTGCCCAAAGACCAGGATTTTGGTTGCAAAATAGTGTCTCTTATATACGAAAAAGAAGGTGTGCCCACAAAATCTCAATAATATGTTTCCATAAACATGACCTGTAAATTGACTATACAAGTTGGCATGTGAAGATAAGCAAGAGAAATTTCACAAGATTTCTCTGGATGATGAGCTTCACACTCTATAGTACTGTTAAGTGGAAAAGGGTGAATTTTTTCCAGGGTGCAAATTCCCTAATAGGTTACCCAATACCAAGTGGTCAGCCCTAAACACATGAATAGTACATATGAATAGTGGAATAAAAATGTTGTGTATGTTATGTGTGTGTAAAGTGGTCAATAAGAATCTGGGAAACAATATCCTGATGTATGTTTATTTGGGCAGAAACAGGTGACTTCATCAGGTTCCTGTCCCAAGGATGCCTCTGGATGCTCTCCATCAATGACTAGGTAGCAAGAGAGAGAGAAAGAGACAGAGACAGAGACATAAACAGAGACAGGCATAGATACAGACAGAGAGAGACACAGAGAGAGAGAGCTGGTGTCCAGGACCAAAAACCTAGTACCCCTTGGTCAAGCTTGCATCTGTCCCCATGCCCCAATGGGAGTGGTGAGTGCCTCAGGTGTGGGTGGGTTGGATATCTCACTACATGTGTGTGGTGTGTGTATGTAACTGGCTGGGTGGGTGGATGTGCTGATAAGAAATTAAAGAAGAGGCCATAAATGGAAAGTGGACTACACAGGAAAAGTTGGGAAGGAAAGAGAGATGAGTGTAAATTATATAAATACAGTACTTTCTATGAGCTCTCAAACAATAAAACTATAAATTAAAAATATATCAAAATATGGCATAGTAATACCAGTGAATCATGAAAATGTTTTTAGCAAGATACCAGAAATAAACTAGAATACCACTAAGGACAAAGCAAAAGCAGAGGCAGGAAGCTCCTGAACCTTTTGAAAACCAATGCTCATTTGCAAATTGATGATTTCAGAAAAATGTGTTCAGGACATTCTTTTTGTATAATTGATATAACCAAAATGGTAAAGATATTTTACAACTCTCCATACAGCAAAGTGCATAGAAACACCACCTATCATATTCTGAATTCAGATTACCTGATGATGTGCATATCAGACCATCCTGGGACCTCTGACGTATCTAAATAAGAAAACAATATTCAAAAATCACATACTGGAAAAAAAACAGTTCTCCACGGTTTCTAGAGCCTTACACAAGAGAGTTTTATGCAGTAACCTATTATTTTGTATAAGAGATAGTAAACAATATCCTGACTGCAGAATTCATATAATCTTTTCACTGGGGAGCCATCAACCTCATAGATTAAATGAAGATAAATATTAGTAAGAATCCATTCCTTTGGTTGCCAACTGAAAATAAATTAAAATCCCCTTCCTTTTTAACTATGTTCAATTGTCTTTGTCTACAGGGACCATGCTTTGGAAATTGTAAAGGGGTGTATTTAGTTGTTCATGAAAGAATAATAATTTGGTATTTTGTCCTAGAAAATTCAAAAGCTTAAAACTTTGGCTGTATAAAACCATTTTCCTATTCATGAATTTTTTAGGCTTATGTCTGAAATGCTTTGAGAAACATTATATTGATGCTAGTGACATAAGGTTTTAAATCCCTCTCTTAGAAGGAGGATGGAACTCGGAGCACACACATACCAAAAGGATTTTGTGATCTCTAAAAAGATAGCAGTGGAATAAAAACCATGAGTTTGATTGTCAGGCAATATTTCTAGCAGATCACTGTTTTCTAATTGATTCAGCAAAAAATTGAAGTTAAGTTTTTGTCTTCAGGAGGAAAACAATGCCTCATAATTCAAAATTTAAAAACTAGATAATTTTTGTTCATGTTATAATGTTATAAATTGCTCTGGATTATTAATCTTATTGTTACTATTATTAATATTGTTGTCATTTGTTTAATATTATTGCTGTTGTTATCAGTTGTTTAAAAATCAATATATACACTATTGCATATTTGTTTACCAAAAACATTTCTCATAGTATCCCAATTTACTTATATTACTTCGATAATCCCATGACCAAAGGCAATTTGGTATGGAAAGAATGGATCTTAATAATTCCATGGCATAGTCCTTCACTAAGAGAAGTCAGGGCAGGAACTCAAGCAGAGTCCTTCAGGGAATATTTTTTCCTGGCTTTCTCTCTTGAGTTGTGTTGACCTATCTTTCTTATTCTTCCTTTTGTCTCCAGATACCACACAGTCAGAGGTCATGCCAATGAAATCAGGGTGAGAATTTCCAGGTTAAAAAATAGGGAAATGTCCCAGAGGCTGACTTAAAGATCATTCTGAAGAAAGTCATTTCCTCAAATGAGGTTTCGTCTTTCTCATGAAGGTAGATTTTGTAATGTACAGTGGGAAGAAAATAGTGAAGGGAGTAATTCTGTTTTAAATGTACTATATATGTATATATGTATGTATGTATGTGTATGTATGTATATGGCTCTATGTCATATATATATACATATATATTTATACATAGATATGCATCAATAAATTATACATAGGATTTTAAAATAACGATCTTTCTTGAAATAGTTATCAAAATGTTGCATTTATCTAAGAGTGAGTTCAAATACTGTGTTCTTAAATAAGTTTTCTATGCCTTGTATACGACTTACTCATTTTAAAGAATTTCAAATTAAACTTGTATTTAAATTTTTCACTTAATTCAATGCTTATAACTTTTCACATGCACTTATAATTCAGAGTATAGAAGTACATATTTGTTATAGTAGACAGTTGATGACTCTATGTCATTTCTGTATGTTAATCAGAATAATTATCTAACTCAATGTAAATGGAGCTTATTACTGTCTTTATTGACAAATGTCATTACTAAATCTATTCTCCAAACGTTTTATGTTTAAGAATATCTACCACACCTTGTGAAGCAATGAAGACTATTTCTATATAGTTCTATAATAAGAAGTTACTAGTTTTCTAATTCACTTGATTACATTCCTTAAGGTTTGTGTAAAGGGCTATTCAATTCCAGAATCTTTAACAAGAATGATATTTATTGTTGAGAAAGCAGAACACTCATTACCTGTGATATAGTTGATTTTCTTTGTCAGCAGTTTTTAAATTAGGAAAAAAAAAAACACCTTAAGTCAAAGTTAAATTAGAATGACCTGAATCATGTAGCCTCTACATGGCAATCAGTATGTTAACCCAACAGTATATAAAAATTATTACACATTATTGCAAACAAATAATTTGTGTTATGGTTTATATATATTATGGTACATCTAGGCTTATGGGTTTGAACACTTTGTCCCTTGCCAGTTATGTTTTATGAAGTTGAAGAGCCACCTGGGAATGATGTAGGGCAATACCGGTAAGTCCTGAGGGTCAAAGGCTACACTAGCTTCTGTTTTGGTGGTCTATCTCTCTGCCTTCTTGTCAACTAAGAATGGAGAAAGCAAAGTTACACCATCCACCTTGATGTGGTTTTCTGGCCTGTTCCACCTGAACTGTGGGCTGAAATTAACCTCTCCTTTCTTAAGTTCCTTCTTTCAGGCATTTTTGTCACTGGGATTAACAGAAATATCAAGGGCTCTGGCTCTCTGATAGCCAATTATTGGTCATTGCCATTAACCATGACTTCTTTTACTTTGCCTAACAAGTAATTATCACTGTATCACCAACAAATATGTAATTATCTTAGATATGAGCATATTCAATAAGAATATATAACAAGCTATTTGCTAATATAATTGTTTCAGTGTATCCCAGCCCATATGACACTTTAAGGAAATGTTATCCAATTTAAGATGATTTCAGTCAGGACTGCATTATGTTTAAGAAATTATTTTCTTAATGATTTACTAAATGAATATGCATGCATTTCCTCAAAAAAGATTTGTGTAAGAAGATTTTTATCAGGTTTCCTTTTAATAAAAAAAAACTAGAACCAATCCAAGTGAAGTGACAATAAATAAAGGATTTATTTTCCTATATTAAAATATGTTACAAAACAAAACTGCTGATACAATATCTGTATAGATAAACCCAAACTCCTGTGCCTTTTAAATAATTCTGATATACAAAAAAACATGTTATGGGATTTAAATGACATCTATTTTTATTTTAATTATTACTATTGTTGTTGTTAACTTTGTGTCCTGACAGATGTTTATGTTCCTTCTTTCTTCACAGAAGTTTACAACACCTCCCCTCTGCCTACCCCCCCATCTACTCATCTTATGTTGCCTTTCAGAAAATGATAAGCCTCCCAAGGATACCAAGTAAGCATGGCATGTCAAGTTGTGGTTAAGTCTAGACACCTACATTCATGTTAAGGCTGAAAAAGGCAGCCCAATATGAGGAGTAGATGGCATGTACTTTTAAGTACAATTCACTTTTCTGATGAGTAGAGGAGAAATGCATGCAAGTGGGGAGGTGAAATGGAGGAAAGAGAGGGAAGGAGAGGTGGCATGAGGGACTGGGAACATGTTTAAAACTAGAAAGAGGCAGGGAAGAAAGCTAGAGTGACATAAACACTCTGTTTCAATCTTTTAAATATAGTTACTTATATGCTTACTTTATGATGATTGATCAAATTGTAGGGTAAAGATTACAGCCTACTTCCAGGTGAAAAACCTTAGCAAAACCCATCAATCACTGAGCATTTAATTCCATCTGTCCCTCGGTTGAAATCTTATCAGTCCTCAGGCTAGTAAACTCCAACTTGGAAAACTTGCCTCCCAACAAATCCTTACATAAGCCTGTCTCATACTCAGTCCCAAGCTGTTGCTGCTCATGTAACGTTTGTTTCTTGGTGTGATGCTGTGGTAGTCCTTGGCTCCCCACTCCCAGTATCTCTTTCTTTTTAGATCTGTAACATTTGCATTGGCGAAACCTTCCTCTCTGAGCTATGAAGTCTCCATTGGGGAAGTTTTTCCCCTCAAAGCAGTAACACTCACAGTATGTACTGATTACTTATTAGGCTAAAAATTGTGAAGTATTATGTGGTACATAATAAATACATACGAGTAGTTTTTGTCATATCAGTACACCATCTTTATCATGACTTCATGTGATGAAAGTTACTATAAAATATTTCAATATCAAGATGTATTTGTCTTTCCTGAGAGAAATTGGGTCATGCTAAATAACTTTGCTTCTGATAGTTGATTACCAGAAAATGGAAATACCAACTTACACAATGTGTACAGCAATTCCAAGTAGCAAAAAATTACCTTTGAAGTGATTTTCAGAGAATTGAGCCTTTGCGTTTTTCCCCTTTCATCCTTTCTTTCTCTTCTTTCTTCTTTTTTTCATTTTTAAGGTTTTTTTCTCTTTCAGGAAATGAAGTTTTGTGTATTGGAATCACATACAAAAAGGTAGAATTAGACAGAAATATACTGTGGTCATACAGTATTACATATATCAGAAATACAGAACTATTCAATAATGAAATGCACACATAAATGATAATATAAGCATATATGCACTGCACTCATATCTGGTGTCTGTAGAAACAAAAAAAAATTAAAAAGGGGCATCTGAGGCACTAGAAGTAGCTTTATAGGCAGCTGTAAGCAATGATGAGGATGCTGGTAACTAAACCTAAGTCCTCTACAAAATCAGTGGGCCCACTTGACAAGTAAACTATCTCTCTATTGGAGAATTCAATTTCTTTAATATATACTATGCTTTTATAAATCCGGAAAAAAAATAAGTTAAATATATGATTTGTTGTAAAGTTTGCCCAAACAATTCAATAGCAACATCCTCACCTTAATTCCATATCAGTAGTCAGTTATTAATGAATTTCTAGAATATCTAATCCACTTGAAGACAAGCAAGATACATAGTAGTACTTCTTAGATTAAAAGATGCTAAAGAAATTTTAAATAAAGGTAAATTGGTATATCAAATTCCACAAAAAGTGATATAAGAAAAGACTTATTGTTTGAAAAGATCTTGAAGCACAAAAAACCTGTTCATAGCGACAACATACAGCACCAAGGCCATGATTTTTAAATATTATTGACAATAAAGACAATGACATTAATTATAAAAGTCTTCAACTTCAAGGTCAAGATAAGATAGAAATCACTTGAATGTCCAGAATATGGAAAAAGGTTCTAGATGGCATAGAAGCATTCCAAATATAATCTCAGAACCAAGTTTGGATCAAGTCTAGACAATATGAGTATAAAAATAATTATATTTGCAGATTAAATCCCACTTAATTATATATGTCTGAATGCATAGGTACACATGATGGAAAATTCTTACCTTTCAACAGAATGCAAGATGAAATTAAAATGAAAATCTAGCAGCTGTTTCTATTTTCTAGCCAATTAGTAGTAATATGATCAAACTTGTATCACTAATGAGTAGTAAAACATTGTAGTGGAAAAGTTCTGAAGGGTAGAATGTTTGAATATTTTAAAATATCTCTCCACAAAAATGATTCATTAAATCATTAATGCTTATTCATAAGAGAGAAGAATATAATACATATATTAATTATTTCCTGGGGAAATCTTGTTAGGAACCCATCTGACCTTGACAAATTGTTGAAAGTATCATAGGATTAAGATGGTGTCTTTCAGGCATCTTCATTATAAAATTAGTAAGTACTTTAAAAGGATTAATTAATAAATATGCTCTAGAGAAGTTTAAAACTAGTGGAATTCCTGTAGAGTTATTATGGGGTAACAAAATGTAAAAGTTAAGTAAATAGTTTAACCATCAATATTTTCTAACATATTAAAGAACAAGTCTGCAATATTCCAGGCATTGAACATCAGTTATTCATCATCATAGAAGAGGCACAACTGTCTGTAACAGTGTTCACATCAGTTTTGTTCATTGCAAATAAAAATAGCAATTTCCATGTATAAATCAAAAGCTATTTGATAAAATTAACATTTTAATATATCAGGGTGCAATTGTACAAAGTGACAAACTACTGCTAAACAGAATATTGGTAGAGAACAAATACAGTATTACACCACACTTATCAATGTTAACAATTTTCAACAAATTAAGCTGTTCTGTAGTGACAGAAATAAAATAAAGTTTCCTTTTAGTAGAATTAGGAATGAACCTAATAATAAATATAGAAATTTAATGGACATAAAAATGCTGTCTATTTCAAATAGATTCAGAGTTACATAGTTATGTATATTTTGTAGAACTCAAATCTGTGCATTTCATAAATATTTAGTTCAATCTAGGTGAAAATATAACCAGTGATAAATATAATATACTAATTGTTGTATAATGTACTAGTCAATAGAACTAGTTGCTGTATAATACACTATTTAAGAGAAAGAGGATCAGAAATTATGACATCTGTCAGTTCAATGATAACTAATGTGGAAATTTATGAACAAGATATAGTAGATTCTAGAGTATTAAAATACCTTTCATTAAAATAAAATTGCATTTTATGAAGGGAGTAAATGCCTAAATAGTAAAGTCATTTGGCAATACATTTATTCATAAATAATAAAGCACAGCAACATGCAAATGGTTACAAAAACACTGAATTCAAATCCAGTTTTGGCCCCCATCCCAGTTTGTTATATCCTTATTGCAGTATCATACATAAACCCAGGCTCAATGAAGTTAGATACAGAATATGCAAAAAGTTCTATCAACCAGTTAAATCCATCTCAAAGACAAGCTCATGAAGAAATATAAATAAAGAAAAATGTCTGTTTTAAATGAGCTTCAAAATATTCTAGAGTCAGGATTTTTTCCCAGGATGTCAAGGAACATCTTCACATCTGTACGTGCCTATCCTGGCCAGCAAGGAAGACACGACTCCTGGAAGATCTTCTTCATGCAGTTTTAATCAGGATTCTTGAACATGCTTCTTCTGACCTGCGGAACCTCAGGGTCAGAAGCCTGCACAGGCTTAAATCCCCTTGCGCTAACCAACCCCAGTGAGCTACATGGACCGTGCAGATAGGCTACTTTAACATACAGAAGCAGACAGGCTGAACAGACTTAAAAAAATAAGGGCTTGTTAATGCCAGAGAGTGCTCACCAATGGGAAGAAAGAAGGCAGAAGCCAAGCCATCTTTAAGGCGCAGCTCATCGCAGCTCTCTACAGTTCCCCCCTTTTGTTTTTATTAACGCAACAGGCAAGGGTAGTGGTCTGGTCTCCAGTAAAGCAGAGGACATTACAATGACCCTTAATGCAGGTAGTCAGCCAAATCAGTGCCACACCTGTCCTACATCTTTTTCCTGGAGGTGGGGCCTTGGACACCAACCCACATGCAACCAGACTTGCCCTTCTCGGAGTTGCTCACTTCCAGAGCTAACTCGGAGTGCAGTGCTAAGCCATACATCCTGAGTGTGAAGGATCAATACTTGTTCATGACTGCAAGCCATGCTTGGGGAGACTGTCCTGCCTCAATGGCTGTAAATGCCTGGACAACCATATCTACATACCACTTCTGAGCAAACCTCATCTTGCAAAGGCACCACAGGCCCACGAAGGAGATAAGCAACTAGAGGACAGCCATGGCTCCCATTCCTGCCAACTCTTTCAGAAGATCCATGGCAACAGGAACCACAATGACAATCCAGCAGCCAGTCTCGAATCCACACTTGTCAAATTCAGTGGCAATGGCCATTCGCAGCTGTACCATCAAGTCATCAAGGTCAGCAGACCAATTTCGTAAAAGAACGCTAGACAACTGTCATGACAACTTAGCAGCACATAAAGTTCTCATACTGAATGCTGGTAACACACAAGCCTGGATTTTTCATATCACATCCCAATTGGGCCAGCTGTTACAAGGTATCTATTTGTTCCTGCACCAGATCAATTCTTTGGTTTACAATCATTAAACCTCCTTTTCGTTGAGCACCAATTGTGGATTGAGCATCCAAGGTGGTAGCCACA
This sequence comes from Cricetiscus sungorus, assembly GCA_030556225.1. Classification (NCBI taxonomy): domain Eukaryota; kingdom Metazoa; phylum Chordata; class Mammalia; order Rodentia; family Cricetidae; genus Cricetiscus; species Cricetiscus sungorus. The sequence goes on along the minus strand of JANBXA010000600.1, from coordinate 1,883,776 downwards.
TTCTTGGACAACTCATTTATCTTAGAGACTGTCTGCACCGATGTGCTCATAGCCATGGCAGCAGTGACTGAACCCACAACTGCAAAAGAGATAGCTGCAACTATGGCTGCTGTAATGCCAAAATCTCTCCCTGCAGCCACTACCAAACAGGCCATAAAATCTGAAAATGGTTTCATAGGGCCTTGCAGTATCTCAGTGAGGTTACCACTCACCTCTCCCTTATTGGGTAATGACTTCCATGCTTTTATGGCAATCTGATTTACTTGTTCAAAAACTTGTATTGAATATCCTGTCTGTTGGTTGACAAAGCATCCCTGTCCAAGCAACATGCCCCTGTCCCATGCTGTGTTTCTGGCTGCCAGGTTAGCTGCAGCCTGCTCATTAGCATACTCAATTAAAAACAGCTTTCCAATCCAGATACTTCCCAGGGCTTAGGCATGCTCGAGCCAAAGCACTCCAATCACTAGGAGTTATGCTATGCCCATTTAGGGCTTCAACTTGAGCTACAGTAAAAGAAGCTGAAATTCCCTATGTTCTCACAGACTCAGCCAAAGCCTTGATGACCTTAAAGTCTAAAGGCTCCTCATATCTATTGCCTTGTGAATCCTGGAAAACTGGATACACCAGACTTAAATCACTTGTACGGCTTTCCAGACCTCAGGGCAAAAGGAAGGCCCTGTACCTGGGTCCCGCCCATCCTCACAAACTTCCAAACAGGTCAGACTCCAGACTTTACCATCCCTTGTTCCCAAGCAAAATCAAGATCCCTGCCTAACTCATCCCACCACACTACCATGAGGTCTCCCAAAACTGTGAACCAAGGTGCAATGGCATCGCACTCACTCAGGAATTTTTCTAGTGTGCTTTTCTTTATTTTAAGTTTCTTTGACAAAGTAGCTCCTGAAGAGCCAGAAAAATTGGATAAGATTGAGAAGTCCGCATTTTGAAAATTTTACTTTTGGTTTGTTACAACCTCTCGCTCAATGCCTGAGACTTTATTGCTGCATATTTCAGTGGTCTTTAACTTAGTCCCAATTTACCTGGGAGTTTATTGCTCCTTAGTAGAGACCTTATTGCCTCTTTACCAAGGGCCTTAATTGGTTCCAACTTACCTGGAGAACTTAACCAGCGCTGCCCTGACTGCAAGAAGTTCTGATCTAAAAAATTCCAGTAAGGGCCGCAATTTGTACGAGCCTAACCCTGCCAGCAAGAAAGATGCGACTCTGGGAAGATCTTCTTCATGCAGTTTTAATCAGACTCCTTGAACATGCTTCTTCTGACCCATGGGGCCCCGGGGGACCCCTGCATAGTCTTAAATCCCTTTGCTCAAACCAACCCCAGTAAGCTACGTGGACCCTGCAGAGAGGCTACTCTAATGCACAGAAGCAGACAAGCTGAACAGACTTAACCAAATATGGCTTTTTTACGCCAGAGAGTGCTCACCAAGTGGATGTTGGAAGGCAGAAGCCAGAGGCATCTTTAAGGTGTGGCACTTAGTAGCTCTTTACACAAATCTGTCTTAAGGATGCACATATTTATGTGTCCTATAATTGGAGGCTAGTTTTCATACTAGAAATGATGAAAAGGCTCAAAACTAGTGATAAAATATGATGCAAGGTGTTTTCTAAAATTGGGTGCAGTAAACTTTGATCAATGTGTTGTGGGTCTGTGGTCACTCAGATTCACCATGACCATGAATAAAGTTTAATAAGAGACATTTTATTCAGGGCTGATATCCAAAATTGGTTCATGGAGGACTGTACCTGAGATCACTCCCAAGATGCAGCACCTAGCCATAACATCCCAGAGCTTGTAAAGGCAAAATTCTTAAGATACCTATGCAATACAAGAAACACACCTAAGCTACAAAGATAGACATTACCTCAGGGAAAAGATCTGGGAAAAGATCTTCCAATCAAATGGAACCAAAAAGCAAGCAGGTGTGGCTATCCTAATATCTAACAAGTTGGCCTACAAACCAAAATTAATCAAAAAAGATGAAGATGGTCATTTCATATTCATCGCAGGACAAATCCATCCACAAAAAGCCTCGATTCTGAACATCTATGCCCCAAATACAAAGGCACCACATTCGCAAAAGAAATGCTACTAAAACTCAAAGCTCACATAAAACCTCAAACACTTAAAGTGGGAGACTTCAACACACCACTTTCACCACGAGACAGGAACAACAATCAGAAAATCAACAAAGAAACAAAAGAACTAACAGATGTTATGTCTCAACTGGGTTCAACAGACATTGTAGAACATTCCATCCGAACAGAAAAGAATATACCTTCTTCTCTGCTCCACATGGAACCTTCTCTAAAATTGACGACATATTAGGTGGCATAACAAACCTCAACAGATACAAAAGAATTGGAATAGTCCCTTGTAACTTATCAGACCACCATGCTTTAAAATTGGAATTCAACAACAACACAAATGCAGAAAACATACAAAATCATGGGAACATAACAATGGGAAATTGCACCACACCTGAGTCAAAGAATAAATAAAGAAAGTAATTAATGACTTCCTAAAGTTCAATGAATATGAGGACACAACATATCTGAAATTATGGGAACCTTGAAAGCAGTGTTACATGGGAAGTTCATTGCGATAAGTGCCCATTGAAGAAAACAGTGGATAGTCTCATTAGAGAATTAAGAGCACAACTGAAAGCTTTAGAACAAAAAGAAGCAATCTCACCCCAGAGGAGTAGAAGCCAGGAAATAATCAATTTGAGGTCTGAAATCAATAAAATGAAAACCAGGAAAACAATACAATAAATCAATGCAACAAAGAGTTGGTCTGTCGGGAAAATCAACAAAATAGCAAAACCTTTATCCAAACTAACAAAAAAGGAGAGGAAAATCATGCAAATTAACAAAATCAGAAATGAAAAGGGGGACATAACAACGAACACAGAGGAAATCCAGACAACTTTTAGGTCATACTTTGAAAACTTGTACTCTACAAAATTTGAAAATTCAAAGGAAATGAACAAATTTCTTCACAACTATCACTTAGCAAAATTAAACCAAGAATAGACAAGCAACTTAAATAGACCTATAACCCCCAATGAAATCGAATGTCATTGAAAGCCTTCCAACTAAACATGCCCAGGGCCAGATGGCTTCAGTGCAGAATTCTACCAGAAATTCAAGGAAGAGCTAATTCCAATACTCCTCAAATTGTTCCACACAATAGAGACAGTAGGCACATTACCAAACTCTTTCTAGGCCACAATCACATTGATAACCAAGCCTCACAAAGATACAACTAAGAAAGAATACTACAGACCAACAACCCTGATGAACATCAATACAAAAATACTCAATAAAATACTGGCAAACCGAATCCAAGAATACATCACAGAAACCATCCATCATGACCAAGTATGCTTCATGCCTGGGTTGCAAGGATGGTTTAACATATGAAAATCTGTCAACATGATCCACCATATACACAAACTGAAAAAGAAAAACAATATGATCATCTCCACAGGTTCTGAAAAAGCCTTCAACAAAATTCAACACCCTTTCATGATAAAGGTCTTGGAGAGATCAGGAATAACAGAAACATACCTAAACATAATAAAAACAATATACAGTAAACCAACAACAACATCAAACTGAATGGAGAGAAGCTTAAGGCAATTCCTCTAAAATCAGGGACAAGACAAGGCTTTCCTCTCCATATCTCTTCAATATTGTACTTGAAGTTCTAGCTAAAGCTATAAGACAACAAAAGGAGATGAAGGGGATCCAAATTGGAAAGGAAGAAGTCAAACTGACTCTATTTGCAGATGATATGATAGATTACATAAGCGACCCAATAAACTCTACAAGGGAACTCCTATAGCTGATAAACACCTTCAGCAAACTAGCAGGATACAACAAAATCTCAAAAAAAATCAGTAGCCCTAATTTATTCAGATGACAAAGTGGCTGAGAAAGAAATCAGAGAAAGATCACCCTTTAAAATAGCCACAAACAACATAAAATATTTTGGGGTAATGCTTACCAAACATGTGAAAGACCTATACAATAAGAACTTTGTGTCTTTAAAGAAAGAAATTAAAGAAGATAGCACAAAATGGAAAGATCTCACATGCTCTTGGATTGGAAGGATAAATACAGTAAAGATGGCAATCTTGCCAATAGCAATCTTCAGATTCAATGGAATCCCCTTTAAAATCCCAGGACAATTCTTTACTGACCTTGAAAGGATAACAGTCAACTTTGTTTGTAAAAACAAAAGACCCAGGATAGACAAAAGAACCCTGTACAATAAAAGAACTTCAGGAGGCATCATCATCCCTGACTTTAAGTTCTATTACAGAGCTATAATCCTGATAACAGCCTGGTATTGGCACAAAAATAGACAGGTAGACCAATGGAATTGAACCAAAAATCCTGATATTAATCCACACACCTACTAACACCTGATTTTCAAAAAAACAGCTAAAAAATACAAGGGGGGGAAGAAAGCATCTTCACCAAATTCTGCTGACACAGTTGAATGATGGTATGTAGAAGACTGCAGATAGACCCATGTCTATCACCATGCACAAAACTCAAGTACCAATGAATCAAAGACCTCAACATAAATCCAGCCATATTTAACCTCTTAGAAGAGAAAGTAGGAGGTCCCTTTGAAAAAATTGGTATAGGAGACCACTTCCTGAACATAACTCCAGTATCACAGACACCGAGATCAACAATTAATAAATAGGACTTTCTCAAATTTAGAAGCTTCTGTAAGGCAAATGACACAGTTGACAAGACCAAATGGCAGCCCACTACTGGGAATAAATTTTTACTAATCCTACATCTGACAAAGAGATGATCTCCAAAATGTACAAAGAACTCAACAAACTAGTCATCAAAACACCAAATAGCCCTATTAAAAAATGGGGTACAAAAATGAAGAAATAATTCTCAGTAGAGGAAATCAAAAAGGCTGAAAGACACTAAAGAAATTGCTCAACATTCTCAGCTATCTGGGAAATTCAAATCAAAACAACTTTGAGATACCACCTTACTCCAGCCAGAATGGCTAAAATTAGAAACACCAATGACAACTTATGCTGGAGAGGATGTGGAGAAAGGGGACCATCCTTCACTGCTGGTGGGAGTGTAAAGTCATACAGCCATTTCAGAGATGAGTATGGCGGTCCCTCAGGAAAATGGGAATTATGTTACCACAGAACCAAGCAATTCCACTCTTAGGTATATACCCAAATGACTCACATCCATGCAACAAAGATATGTGCTCAACTATGTTCATAGCAGCATTATTTGTAATAGCAAGAACCTGGAAGCAACTTGATGCCCCTCAACTGAAGAATAGATAAAGAAGATGTGGCACATCTACACAATGGAATACTACTCTGCCAAAAAGAAATAATGCAATCTTGAAATTCGCAGGCAAGTGGATGGAATTCGAAGAAACCATCCTGAGTGAGGTAACCCAGTCACAAAAAGAGGAACAGGGTATGTACAGGCTCATATGTAGGTTTTAGTCCTAGAGTGAAGGATCACCAGCCTATAATACAAACCACTAGACGAACTGGGATACAAAGTGTATTCTAAGAGATTCATATATGGTCCCTCACAAAAGGGGGAAGGGACAAGCCCCCAGAGCACATGGGAAATGGGGGAGGGCAGTGAATGAAGAGAGAACTAGGAGAAAGAGAAGGGGAGGAGAGGAAAACACATGTGACTATATAGGTTGAGTCAGGGTGAGAGAGGGGAGCACATAAAAGAGGAAGCCATTACAGATTTGAAGAAAAAACTGAACCTAAAGAAAGGTCTAGAGAACTACAAGACTGACTCCAACTAATAATTTGAGCAACCATGGATAGGCAACCATAAATGACCTTCCCTGATAGTGAGATCATAAACTAAATTATCCACCATCATGGTGTCCTCATCTAGTACCTATTGGAAACAGAAACAAACACCCATATCCAAGCACTGAGTTGAACTAGAATCCAGATGCAGAGAGAGGGGACAAGACCAGGATATAGAAACTCACAAAGACAGCTGACCTGGACAAGGAGGAGCTTGGACCTCCCAGACTGATGGCTAGGAACCCAGCATGGGACTGCCTCAGACCCCCCCTAAATATGTGCCTCAGCTAGAAGGGCTGAGTAGTCTGGGTGACCTCAGACAGTAGAAACAGGATCTATTTCTGGTGTACAAAAGGACCTTGCAGACACATCCCCATGGAGGGATACCCCCTTTATCTAGAGACATGAGAGATGTCCTAGTCCCTACTTCAAATGACTTGACAGACTTATATGAACCAACCTGGATAGCATAGCCCTACAAGTGGAATGGGGGGGGAGTGGGATGGGAGGGGAGGGTGGCCAGGGTGCATGTCACAGGGAAAAGAAAGAAAGATGGAGGAAGGAAAGGAAGGATGCAAGGAAGGAGAGAGGGGTGGAGGGAGGAAGGGAGAGAAAACTGAGATCCACATGTAAAAATTTTTAATTATATTATTATTAAAAGAAGAAAAAAGTGCTGCTGTATTAATTCAATATGTATATATTGATTAATATATAATCAATTCAATATATATTTAAATATATATTTATGTATATAAATATATACATATATATGTATTTATTTAAAATGCTTTGACTTCAAAATTTAAGCCTAAGGACAAGTTACTGGGGAAAAGGATTTTTAATTTTGGATTCCTTCCAGTCTAATATGTTTTGATCGAGCAGGATCCCCTAAAGCAACATCAATGGGACAATGCAGCCTTGCAGACCACTACAGCCACGATTTCTGAGTCTTTTTAGGATTATCCCATGAAGAGCCCCCTACCAGCAGGAAGCAGCTTGGAAAGAATGATGCTCAAATTTCCAAATATTGTTTATAAATGTTTGTTTTCATTTAAAAAAAGGCATGTATAATTATGTCCAGCATAAAATAAATAAATGTATTTTTTTTAAAAAAAAAGATACCTATGCAAAGGCAAATGCATACCTGTGTATATGTTTAAGATATATGTGTAATAATAGACATATATACACACATTATGTATATTTCTTATATATCTTATATATAACATATGTTGTATATATGATATATATCTCTATACTTATATAGATATATGTATATATCTTTAGAACAGTAGTTAAAAAGTTAAATGTAATATTAACCATCACAGAATTGAACACTGTTATAGAGATGTATAAGAAGTAAGAAAAAGGAAAACCTATACCTCTGAATTCAGATATTGAGTATGAAGAAATTTGAGTTTTGTGAAAAGCAAAAGGTGTCGAATAATTAAATAGACATATTTATGGACAGGAACTGAGGGCAGATATTGAATTTCTATCAGCAGTTATCAATGGTAGTTAGATACTATGAGGATATATGATATCCATCTATATAGGATCTTATGTATTTCTCTTTGTGTGTGTATAAAATGTAGAACAGGACACGTTCAGGGACTCATAAATCTCATGATATTACTTCCATTGAATAATTTGGTAGCAAATGACTAGAGACAGGCTAACTCAGGATTCCTTTTTTGTAAATAAGTTTTCACAAATTGTAAATTGAAATAAAGGAGTATATTTTTACTGAAGCTGAGTATCAAAAGTAGAAAGTAAATAGCAGGTTATCTGGTGGTAAGACAATAATTGTATCTTCTTTTCTAAGGACAGAATTCTAGGAGAAAAACAAAACCAGAATGCACATTAGAAAACAAAACAAAACAACAACAACAAAAAAAAGCAGGATAAGACTATAAAGATATGAAGAAAGACATGTATTGCCCAGCATTGCTTTGAACTGAAGTCTCTGAGTAGATTTAAACAGCATTCATGAAATAAATTAATTAATTAAATAAATAAATATGTGGCATAAAAGAAACAATGGTAGTTATTCCATAACATAGTACACTTTTTAATAGTAAATGGGAGATATGAAAGATATGTATATGATTAGAATAGTATTTTTCTACTACCTCTTTTTTTAAGGTTATCATTTTTTGTTTGTTTGTTTGCCTTTTTCCATGTGTATAGGCATATATGTGTGTAAGAGTACCATGCCTATGGAAACCAGAGAACACTTTGAGGTAGTCAGTTCTATCCTTCAGCTGTGGGGTTCCTAGATATTGAACTCTGGTAACAAAGGTCTGCGGAGATCACCTTTATCTGGTAAGGCAAACTTCCTGGCTCTCATCTCTTGTTGATAGATAAAACACAGAAGGCAGATTAAGTTGCCATGACAAGCAACCATGCAGAAGGCATTCATGATCACACAAAACTTCTTGAGTCATGTCAATATTTTTCCATAAATGATACACATACTAGTATCAAGAGTAAGATGTTTAATACCATATTTGTTAAACACATAATATTCTTTTGCCCAACTGTCTTTCACGTTGTCTCGGCTCCATTTTTCACCAACTGAGGAACTTTATTCATGCTGTTTTCCTTCACCTCTTATTTTAATTCTTTACCTATTAAATGTCAGTTTTGATACTTTTCCTCAGATTCATACACATCTTCTGTCTGTGCAAATCTGGTGTGCCAAGCACTCCAAATAGCCAGGGTTTTCTACCAATTCTTTAGAAAAATACCCAGTACTTGGAATTATTTATCTTTGATGTTATTGTGTACTTTTCTAGAAACATAAGGGTGGTGTGTATGATAACAATTAATGTATATTATTTCTGTCTAACCTAGAGTTTCATTACTTGTGACCAAATCCATTATTGCATTATCTGACTTCTGTTATTTTCATTGAATATATGTAATAGTAATGTGGCCATTTTAAAATAACAGGTATTAGTCTTTGAATTGTGAAATTTGTACTACTTTTCTGATTCATTAATTCAATTTTTGTTTTATAATTATATATACTTCACTTAATTTATTTAATTTTGATTGAATCTACATAATTGAATAATTTTACAAGTATGGTTTTCATTTATTTCTATTATATTTGTCATTTGTAGTTAAGATGTCTTATTTTACATTGTAGCATTTCATTATCATTTTAGGTATTTTATAATCCTTAAATTTTATATATCCTGCTTGGACATATAGTTAGCTACTGCTTATAAACAGTAAAATGTTGAAGAAAAATGTACCACAAGTTTTTCAAAGAAACTGTAATCTCCTATGTTCATTTTCAGAACATAAACAAGCCCCAACACATGGAAGCAATAAGTAAGAATCCAGCAAACAGAAAATGTGATACACACACACACACACACACACACACAGAGAGAGAGAGAGAGAGAGAGAGAGAGAGAGAGAGAGAGAGAGTCAAGCATATCAACACAGATGTGACAAGAAATCATTATGTTAAGCGAAATAAACCAACCAGAGACAGAGAATGGTGAATACCTCATAAGCTCACTCAAATACTGAATATAAAATTTGAAAGTAAAAGGTTGATTACAAGAACTGAGTTTTCTGGGAAACAAAAGATAAATAGTGAAATCCACATTATGCTTATGTAAAAGAAAAATAAAAGCTCTTCAGTTCTGTTCCACAGTAATGGTGACCACAGAAAATATCCATGAATGTGTGATGTATATTAAAGATAGAAGAAAGTATTTTAAATGTTTTCACAGAAAAAAAAGACAGTTGCTTGAGAAAATGGAGAGATTTATTCTGACACATGAAATTTTTATGTATCAAAATAATTAAAAATTTACCTACTTCCAGTCCATATATACATGCCCACCCAGTGTCTTACCAGGGTCACCTACCATGTAGGGTGGAGCTTTCAGAAGTCTATGCTGATGTCTAGTCTTCACAATCTCTATAGTCACAGCTGGTACACAGAATTATTTTAAAGGTTTAATGTTCCCTTCTTTTTCATTAGCTCCCACTCACACCATCATTTTTCATTATAAAAAGACCTCTAAAGTGCTCTGCAGCAAAGAAAGAACTACAGCCTCATTTTTTTCAGAGAGAATCATTGTTTCAGATAAAGTCTTGGATATTTTTAAAATAATAATTAGCACAGCCACTAATAAATGCCAGATGCTATTTCTAGTGTTCTATGGGCATTGTCTCATTTCTCATTCTCTGTCATTTTGTGGATGAAGGAACACACATGGTGAGAATTAGGCATGTGCCCCTAGTTATGTAGTAACTAGTAAAAGATAGAATCAGGAGAGAAACCACTTGTCCATCTAATGTCATGTACAGACAGGCACTTCCAGATGCTTAAGTTTCTAAATGTTTCTAAAAGAACTTCTATTCATAACCTATTCTTCTGTTGTGCTACCCATCTTTCCTCAAGTCATTAATTCTCTCCTACCAGAAAGAAAACATATAAGCTTCTACATTTTGTGGAAATTTTTACACTCACAATTGTTTCTTCTTATTTTTATTTACATAAATCATTTCAACAATTTCTTTCTTGTTACTAGGTCTGTTAGTTTTTATATAGACTCTGGTATTCAAGCCCTTGAAGAGTAGAAAACGTCTGTTCCTTGTAGTGAAAATACTCTTAGCAATTGATGAACTATTTAATAATAATGTGAAATATATCTATTTACATTTGTTTAAATTATGCACAAAGTATGAGAATTTCAATCTTCACATATAAGCAAATATTAGTTTTATATACAAAACATAGTAATGATTTTCAATGAACAACTAGATATAAAATTTAAATATATGAGGACAATCTGTAAGAATGGAAAAATTTATCCTAACTCTCCATTGACCCCAGGAAGCTAGAAGTTTAAATCCCAGACCCTGTCCCCTGGCAGTGAGTAGGCAAAAGGTCACATTCTTTATTTACAACAGAACCTGTGAGTGAGTGAACACAGTAAATGAGCCTTGTCACCCCACCCTGGAGCCCGTGCAAAAACAGACTTCCTGGGCTAAGTGCAGGCTTGGATAGTTTAAATTGATTGGTCTGCACTGGATGCTATGAGATGATTGGTTTATGATGTGCAGGCTTTGTTGTAACCCTATAAAAGCTGTCTCAATTCTATACACAGGGTCCCCAATCCTCTACCCCTGTGTGGCATATGGCTGTGGACCCCAGTGCACTAGAAATATAAAAAACCTCATGCTTTTGCAACAAGACTGCTTTTTGTGAGTGATTTGGGGGGGGGGCGCCTTTCCTTAGTGGGAGCATGAGGGTCCACACTCTGCAGGTCTTTCACTCTGCAGGTCTCCTCCAGTACAAGGAGGAGGAGAGAAAATATTAAGAAAGCAATTAAGAGTCAGCTGTTTATGCCAACATGACTGCCATTATTGAGAATAAAATAGGCAATTTTTCACCTTCTTTCAATAAATTTGTATCACTTTTGATTTTTTTAAAGATATTGGTGCAAAGAGGTAGAAATTCTTGTTAAGGCTTATTTAATATGACTATAGACAAGCTGATTGTTGCTGAAGGAATAAATCATTCCTAATCTTCTTCAATCCAACTTTTGCAGCCATAAGAGTTTAAACCTACATGTAATCTGTTAAGTAAAGCTCTTTTTTTTTCTTTTGTTATTACTTTTTTTAACATGTCAATCCCAGTTTCCTGTCCCTCCCTCCCTCTTTCCCTTCCTGCCCCCTCCCTCCCTCTTTTCTTTTCCCCCTTCCCTCTCTCCCTCCCTCCCTCCTTCCGTCTGTCCCACCTTCCCATGCCCCCCCCATCCATACTCCCTTCCCATCTTCCCCCACTTCACATGTAGGGTGATGCCTTCCAGGAGGGGTCATCTAAATCTGCCTAGTCATTTGCAGTAGAAAATAGGCCCTTTCTCAGACCTCTATGTTAAGGGATTTTCACTCCATGGGGAATGTGCTCCCAAAATCCTTTTGTGCACCAGGGATAAATCCTTGTTCCACTGTCAAAAATCAGGTTTCCTAGGTGTGTGGGTAAATGTCAGGATTTTCAACTCGATTCCATTTGTCTACCTGCCTATTTTTATGCCAATACCAGGCTGTTTTCAGGACTATAGCTCTATAGTAGAGCTTGAAATCGGGGATGGTGATGCCTCCTGAAGTTCCTTAATTGTGCAGGGTTGTCTTGGCTATTCTGGGTCTTTTGTTTTTCCATATAAAGTTGATTATTATCCTTTCTAGGTCAATGAAGAATTGTGCTGGGATTTTAATGAAGATTGCATTGAATCTGTAGATTGTTTTCTTCTTCTTCTTCTCCTTCTTCTTCTTCTTCTTCTTCTTCTTCTTCTTCTTCTTCTTCTTCTTCTTCTTCTTCTTCTTACTATGTTGATCCTACTTATCCAAGAGCTTGGGTGATCTTTCCATTTTCTGGTATCATTTTAAATTTCTTTCTTTAGGGACACAAAGTTCTTATTATATAGGTCTTTCACTAGTTTGGTAAGGGTTACCCCAAAATACTTTATTTTGTTTGTGGCTATTGTAAAGGGTGCTGCTTCTCTGATTTCTTTCTGAACCCCTTTGTCATCTGTACATAGTAGAGCTAATGAGTTTTTCTTATTTTGAGTTTACCTTGCATCCTGCTAGTTTGCTGAAGGTGTTTATCATCTATAGGAGTTCCATGGTAGAGTTTATTGTGTCGCTTATGTAAACTATCATATCATCTGCAAATAGTGACAGTTTGACTTCTTCCTTTCTAATTTGTATCCCCTTGATCTCCTTTTGTTGTCTTATTGCTTTAGCTAGGACTTCAAGTACAATATTGAAGAGATATGGAGAGAGAGAGAGAGGGCAGCCTTGTCTTGTTCCTGATTTTAGAAGAATTGCCTTAAGCTTCTCTCCATTCAGTTTGATGTTTGCTGTTGGTTTTACTGTATATTGTTTTTATTATGTTTAGGTATGTATCCCTGATCTCTCCAAGACTTTTATCATAAAAGGGTGTTGATTTTTGTCAAAGGCTTTTTCAATCATCTAGTGAGATGATCATGTGTTTTTCTTTTTCAGTTTGTTTATATGGTGGATCAGAGTGATATATTTTTCATACTTTGAACCATCTCTACAACCCACAGATGAAGACTACTTGGTCATGGAAGATGATTTCTCTGATGTGTGCCTGGATTCGATTTGCCAGTATTGTATTGAGTATTTTTGCATCAATGTTCATGAGGGATGTTAGGCTATAGTTATCGTTCTTAGTTATATCTTTGTGAGGCTTGTATACCAAGGTAATTATGGCCTCGAATAAAGTTTGGTAATGAACAATTTGAGGAGAATTGTTATTAGCTCTTCCTTGAATTTCTGGTAGAATTCTGTGCTAAAGCTATCTGGCCCTTGGATTTTTTTGGTTGGGGTGCTTATGATGACGGCTTCCATTTCATTAGGAGTAAGAGGTCTATTTAAGTTGCTTATCTCTTCTTGATTTAATTTTGGTAAGTGATAATTATCCAGAAATTTGTCCATTTCCTTTGAATTTTCAAATTTTGTGAACTACAAGTTTTCAAAGGTTGACCTGAAAATTGTCTGGATTTTCTCAGTGTCCATTGTTATGTCCCTCTTTTCATTTCTGATTTTGTTAATTTGCATGTTCTCTCTCTGCTTTTTGGTTAGTTTGAATAAAGCTTTGTGTATCTCGCTGATTGTCTCAGAAAAATACAACTCTTTATTGCATTGATTTTTTTGTATTGTTTTTCTGGTTTCTACATTATTGATGTCAGCCCTCAAATTGATTACTTCCTGGTATCTACTTCTCCAGAGTGAGTTTTCTTATTTTTGTTTAAGGCTTTTTGTTGTGCTATTAATTCCCTAATGTGACTATCTTTGATTTTCTTTACATGAGCACTTAGTGTAATGAACTTCCCTCGTAACACTGCTTTCAAGGTGTTGCATAAGTTCAGGTATTTTGTGTCATCATTCTTCTCGAATTCTAGGAAGTCCTTAATTTCTTTCTTTATTTCTTCTTTGACCCAGGTATGGTACAATTATGCATTGTTCAGTTTCCATGAGTTTGTAGGGTTTCTGTGTTGTTCTTGAATTTCAACTTTAAAGCATGGTGGTCTGATAAAATACCGGGGACCATTCCAAATTTTGTATCTGTTATGTTGCCTAGTATATAGTCGATTTTAGAGAAGGTTCCACGTGGAGCAGAGAAGAAGGTATATTCTTTTGTGTTTGGGTAAAATGTTCTATAGATATCTGTTAATCCCAATTGAGACATAACTTCTGTTAGTTCTTTTGTTTCTTTGCTAAGTTTCTGTCTGGTTGTCTTGTCTAGCAGAGAAAATGGGTTGTTGAAGTCTCCCACTATGAGTGTGTGACATTCTATGTGAACTTTGAGTGTTTTTAGTCTTTCTTTTACAACTTTGGTGCCTTTGTATTTGAGGCATAGATGTTCAAAATTGAGACTTTGTGGTGATGGATTTCTCCTGTGATGAATACGAAATGACTATCTTCATCTCTTTTGTTTGATTTTGGTTTGAAGTCTAACTTTTTAGATATTAGGATAGCTACATCTGCTTACATCTTGGATCCATTTGATTGGAAGATCTTTTCCAAATCCTTTACCATGAGGTAATGTCTGTCTTTGAAGCTTTGAAATAATTTTTGTATGCAGCAGAAGGATGGATTATGCCTTTGTATCCATTCTGTTAGCCTGTGTCTTTTTTAAAGGCAAGTCAATACCATTAATGTTGAGGGAAAGTAATGCTTTCTTGTTTTAAATTTGTTGTTGGTGGTGGTATTGTGAATATGTTTGTCCTGCTTTATCCTTGGGTTCTGGTGAAGTGGGGGTTATCTCTTGTCACTGTCTTTGTGTCTGAAGATCTCCTAACCAAACATCTCCTTTAAAAGACAAAAATTAGATATATTTGATCCCAGAGAGATAACAGATTCAATATAATGTACTCCAATGAGCAAATCTCTCTCAGAAAAATTGAATATTTAGAGTGCATGAACCATAGTTATTGGGTTTCATGAACCCAGTATGAGCCACATTGGGAAAGACAGATGTTTTCTGTATAATCTCAAATATTGTAATTCAAAGTAAATACAAGTAACCCTACCCATTTCCTACTGTTAGATGAAAGAATAATCTCATTGTTTTTAGTTTGCATTGTACCCCACAAAATATTATGGGGATGTGAGTTAAATGAATGCTATATAAATCTGAAATATACCAAATATATGAAAGTATTAACAAATAATACTAGAGAATTTTTTGTTTCATTTTGTAAAGAACATATAGTTATAATAAAAGCATGTAAATTGGATTAAAATGAATCAAGCACATATTTTCAATGCCTTAATAGAGAAAGTTTTTGTAAAACAATACCACTCTAAAAATGAATGTAAAATGAATTTCCTTTAAAAGTAAATGTTTGAACCTCTGATCTTAACACTTACATGCCTTTTAAGCACAAAATAGTTTTAGAAATGAAACTATCAAGAACAATGATAATGTAACTAAATCAATGTTATATGTATCCCTGCAAACTTATTATAAGAAGTAACATTATACCTATTATATTAAGAAATTGTTTACTTAAGCCTACATTTTTATGACATCAAAGTATTCCATATAAATTTTTGGAGAAGAAAACTTAATTTTATTATTATTATAAAACTTAGCAAAATTGTCAATTCATATAGTTCTTTTGTCTCTCTCTCTCTCTCTCTTCCCCCCCTCTCTCTTACACACACACACACACACACACACACACACACACACACACATACACACACACAAGAGATGAATCAATTTGCTTGGCTTTTTTTGGTTTTAATTTTTACTGTGTCAGTACTGAATGGTCATAATTCTAGAACTTTATCTGAATGTTATATTTAATTTTACACAATGCTATCTTAACTCTCAGAAAATAGATTTAACTTGAGTCTGGTATTACAAAGGATGTTAGTTAGTCTCAATTTTCCAGATCAAGTACCTCTAAAGAAAAAATCCTTTTCTTGTTAATGTGGATCATTGTTAAATGTGATGTTCACACTTTTTAAATAGAAGCTTAGGAAAAGTATAACCGAGGAAAGTCTTTATTCATAATCAAATTAGCAATGCTTAGTATTCTTTAACAACATAGTTATTATTATTTCCAATAAATTTTATTGAACCTCAGTTTCAGAAACATTATTATAATGATTTTGTACAGAAACATATTCCACAAATATAACATACATATCATGGTAGTTTGAGCATACATTTATGGCTGTTTTAGAAACAAAATTATTAGGAAAATGGAATCACTGTGGGGTCACTATAAAAGGTGACATATGTACGTTGTGTTACATCATTTTTATTCACTCATTAACAGCAGTGTTCCATCGCCCCAAATCAAATTAAGTTCCCAACAACAACAACAAGCATACTGTATCAATAAAAACTTAGAAATTAATATAGTTTTTAATTTTGATCACCATTTTTATTAGTTTGTGCAAAAGGCTGAATCAAAGACATATATTTTGTTTCAGAAACTTTCTGTGCAAATTTAGTAGAATATGCAAGTAGTAGAATGTGCAAGCAGTAGAATATGAACAGAATATGTGACATAAAAATGAAGCTCTTAAGTTTTGATATGATCAATGAGAATGTCTTTGATATATATAGTAAAAGAATAACTGAAAATCATGTATCACATTATATTTTAATAGAAGTCTATTAACCAATGAAACAGTAATTAATATATATTAATATGGTAAAATATTATTTTATTTTTTCCTTCTGTATTTTTTTAATTTAAGTAACAATCTTGTTTCATATGTCAATCCCAGTTCACTCTCCCTCCCTTCTTCGCTAGCCTCCCACTGTCTCCCAAACCAGCCCCTTTCTGCTCCACAGAGAGGGGGGTAAGGTCTTCCATGGAGAAACTTCAAACTCTTTAATCTCATTTGGAGGCCCTCCCCCATGTATCTAGGCTCAGAAAGTATCGCTCTATGTGGAATGGACTCCCAAAGTCCATTTGCACACTAGGGGTAAATACTGTTTCACTACCTGAGGCCCCATAAACTGCCCAGGCCTTTTAACTGACATCCAAGTTCAGGGGTTCTGGGTTGGTCTTTTGCTGGTTTCCCAGCTATCAGTCTGGTGTCCATGAGCTCCCCTTTGTTCAGGTTAGCTGTTTCTGTGGGTTTCTCAAGCCTGCAAATTGCTGTGAAAATGTTCTTTTTGAAATTGTTGGACAAGTTGTTTATGGATATTCCTTATTTTATGACTGCTTATGAGTCCATTGTTATAGTTTGCTTCCTTATTTTCAAATGCTAGGAATTAATAAATATCTGTCAGTCATCCTGAATTGATAGTAACAAATAAGTGTGTTCAAATGTTTTAAGAAAAGTAATTAAACATAAGCAAATGTGATCCCCTTTGCTTATCTTGCTTCAAAATGATGTACATGTACCGGTATATGTTTCTGTTTACTTCTTGATCAAATATGCTATATTGAGATTGAAGGAAGAAAAATAATATAATTAGGGAGATTTTGTCTTGCCCTTCAACAAAACTCATTGTGTGCATCCAAGCAACTCAGAAATAGAATAAGGATATTCAAATGCAGTCATCTATAAGAAGACTGGAGTCAGATACTTAAGCAGACAACTTGACAAGCACTACACAAGGGTCTCTTCTTGGCCCTGCTGAGCCCACTGCTTGAGGTGAGTGTATGGCCAGCTGGGGTCTAACACCCCATCTTCTCCTTGAAACTTCCTTGGTAGGCTCTATGCTTATTGAACCAACCCCTCCCTGCCATTCCATTCAGAGACTGCCCTCACCTGACCCTTAAGACCCTTCGCCCTCTGCTGGAGGTGTGTCTGGGGCCATCCCATGTCGAACCTCCCCTCATCCTTTCCTTGGAACTTCCTGAGTAATATGTGCATCTTGACCACCCTCCATGCAGTCTGCTTGAGTGGTACCCCACTGGCACACAGGACCATCCAGAGCCTGCCCTCACCACATCCTGGATGCTGATGCACGCATTGCTTTAGACACTTCCAAGAGATGTTGAATCATCCAGAGTTACTGACATTAAAATCCTGACCCACAAGCATGCACCCCACCAGGAGTGGAGAATAGAGAGAGAGACACATACCACCTGAATCCACTGGAAGATGGGATGGGAAGATGTCAGTAGAAGAAAACATGCAACAATTTAAAAAAATGCAATATGATACCACCAGAGTCTAGGTACTCTACACCAACTAGACCTGAACATACCAAAGCAGATGATGCAGAAGAGAATGACCTAAAGAACAACTTCATGAAAATGAGAGACCCTCAAAGATGATATGAAAAACCTCAAAACTCCTTAAAGAAATGGAAGAAAAAACAAACAAAAATTAGAAGAAATACAGGGGGAAAATGAAGCAAAAAAATGTAAGAAATGAACAAATTTCTTAAAGAAAGAAAGGAAAGCCAAGAAAAAGCAATCATACAGATGAAGGAAACAATTAAAACAGTTCAATACATTAAAACTAAAATAGAGACAATAAAGGAAACACAAACTGAGGGAAAAGTGGAAATAGAAATGAGGGGTAGATAATCAGGAACCAAAGATGCAAGCATAACCAACAGATTCCAAGAGATCAAAAAGAGAATCTCAGGCACTGAAGATAAATTAGAGGAAATAGATCTATCAACCTCAGAAAATCTTAAATCCTACAAATCTTTAACACAAAATATCCAAGAAATGTTAGACACATTGAAAAGACCAAACCTAATAATAATAGAAATAGAAGAAGGCAAAAAAGGTGCAGAAAACATATTCAACAAAATCTATCTGATGTGGGGTTGGTTCATTGCCAAACTCTTCTTAAGAGGCTACAATTACCTTGGTTCCCAAGAAACATAAAGATACAACTAAAAAGGGAACTTTAGACCAATATCTTTCAATAACATTGATGCAAAAATACTGAATAAAATACTGCAAATCTAATCCAAGAACACATCAGAGAAATCATCCACCATGACCAAGTAGTCTTTATCCCAGAAATGCAGGGAAGGTATACCATATGAAAATCTATCAATTTAATGTACCATATAAACAAACTAAAAAAGAAAAATCATAGGATCATCTCACTAGATGCTGAAAAAGCCTGTGACAAAATCAAACACAGCTTTATGATAAAAGTCCTGGAGATATCAGGGATTAGAGGAACATACCTGAACACAATGAAAGCAATATACAGTATAGCAACATCCAATATCTAACTAAATGGACAAAAACTCAATGTAATACCTCTAAAATCAGGAGCAAGACAAGGTTGTCTAATCTCTCCATATCTCTTCAATATTGTATTTGAAGTTCTAGCTAGAGTAATAAGACAACAAAAGGGGATAAAGTGGATACAAATTGGAAAGGAAGAAGTAAAAGCTTCCACTATTTGTAGATGATATGATAGTTTACATAAGTGATACAAAATACTTTACCAGAGAACTCTACAGCTGATAAACACCTTCAGAAGTAGGATACAAGATTAACTAAGAAAAATCAGTAGCCCTACTATATACAGGTAATAAAGGCACTGAAGAGGAAATCAGAGACACTGCACCCTTTAAAATAGCCATAAACAACATAAAGTATGTTGAGTTAATGCTAACCAAAAAACTGAAAGACCTGTATACCAAGAACTTTGAATCTCTCAAGAAAGAAATTAAAGAAGATAACAGAAAATTAAAAGATTTCCCATGCTCATGGCTACGCAGGATGAACATAACAAGAATGCCAATCTTGCCAAAAACTATCTACAAATTCAATGCAATGCCCATCAAAATCCATCATAATTCTTCATAGACATTGAAAGAACAATATTAAACTTTATATGGAAAAACAACTGACCCAGGATAGCCAAAACAACCCTGTACAATAAAGGAACTTCCAGAGGCATTGCCATTCCTTACTTCAAGCTCTACTGCAGAGCTATAGTCCTGAAAACAGCTTGTTATTGGCATAAAAATAGGCAGGCAGACCAATGGAATTGAATTGAAAATCCTGATATTAGCCCACTCACCTACATATGCCTGATGTTTGACAAAAAAAAAAGCTAAAATTATACAATTGAAAAAAGAAAGCATATTCAACAAATGGTAATGGCATAACTGGCTGCTGGTGGCATGTAGAAGACTGCATAAAGATCCCTATTTAACACCACATACAAATCTTAAGGCTACCAGTAGCATAGCACAGACACTAAAATCAACAATTAATAAATGTGACCTCATGAAACTGAGAAGCTTCTCTAAGGCAACAAGACAAAGTGGCATCCTACAGAATGAGAAAATATCTTCACCAACTCATCAGACATAGGGCCGATTTCCAAAATATACAAAGAATGCAAGAAGCTAGTCACCAAAACACCAAATAACCCTATTTAAAACGTGGGGGTACAAAACTAAATAGAGAATTCTCAATAGAATAAAATGGCTAAAAGACACTTAAGACTCTGCTCAACATCCTTAGCCACAGGGAAATGCAAATCAAAACAACTCTGAGATCTCATCTTACTCCTATCAGAATGGCTAAAATCAAAAACACCAATGACAGTTTATGCTGGAGAGGATGTGTAAATAGGGGAACACTCCTCCACTTCTGCTGGGAGTGCAAACTCGTACAGCAACTTTGGAAATCAGTATAGCTGTTTCCCAGGAAAATAGGAATTAGTCTACATAAGACCCAGCAATTCCACTCTTAGGCATATACCCAAAATATGCACATTCATGCAACAAAGATATCTGTTCAACTATGTTCATGGCAGCATTATTAGCAAAAGCCGGAAACTAGAATCAACCTAGATGTTTCTCAACTGAAGAATGGATAAAGAAAATGTGGTACTTTTACACAATGAAGTACTACACAGCAAAAAAAACAAACCAAAAAAAAAAAAAAATGGAATCTTGAAATTCGCAGGCAGATGGATGGAACTAGAAGAAATCATCACGAGTGAGGTAACTCAGTCACAAAAACTGGTATGAACATGGTATGTACTCATTCATATATAGTTTTTTGACATAAGATAGTCATCAATCTCATTATCAGGGAAGGGCATTTAAGGTACCCTCACCACTATTGCATAGATTGTTAGTTGGGGTCATTCTTGTTCGTCTCTGAAATCCCACGGTATGAGATTTCTCTTTAAACCTATAATGATCCCAATATTATGGTATCTCTTTTCTTGTTTTTTTGTTTTTTTGGTTCTTGCCCTGACTCAATCGTACTGCTCTCTCATGTTCTCCTCTTTCTTCCAGTTCACCCCTTCTCTTTCTCCTAACTTATCTACCTCTCCCCCTCCCAGCATACTCCAAATTTTCTCAGGAGATCTTTTTCCTTTCTCTTCTGTGAGGGACCGTGTATGTCTCTATTAGGGTCTGCCTTGTTTTCTAGCTACATACAATCCCTGCTGCCAAAGAAGCTAGAAAACAAGGTAGTTAGAGGGGACTGGGATCTATATGTAAAATATTAAAAATAAAATGGGGGCAAATAAAAGTAAGAACCCATAACAACAACAACAACAACAACAAAATAGTCTACCTACTGAAGGCCTTGCAATAGTATCAAGCTCCTGTTTTGGGCCCCAGCAGTTCAAACTAAAATGGAGAAGGTTCTCTAGAAGTCTGC
Source organism: Cricetiscus sungorus (assembly GCA_030556225.1). Taxonomy (NCBI): domain Eukaryota; kingdom Metazoa; phylum Chordata; class Mammalia; order Rodentia; family Cricetidae; genus Cricetiscus; species Cricetiscus sungorus. Next base: position 1,862,272 of record JANBXA010000600.1, on the reverse strand, counting down.
ATCACCAGAACAAAGCTTTTTAGTTTTTAGTTTTTCTGAACTTCCAAGAAATAGGTAAGATGAGGGCCAAGTTTCAAAATAAGTTCTTTTTCCCCTAGGGAACCCATTCTTTAGTCCTTGCAAGGAAGGTAAGCCAAAATATTCTGAGCATTTTCATTCATATTGTACTTAAATTACCATACAAAACAAAGTGGTTTGTAATGCTCAGTGCCTAGCCTGCCCTCCCTCCTTCCTTCCCTCCCTCCTTCTTGTCAACTTCTTTCTTTCTTTACTTCCTTCCTTCCTTCCTCCCTCCCTCCCTCCCTCATTGCCCCCATCTCTCCCTAACAGATAGTGATAAAGGGATGATATATTCATTAATATCTTAGTAAAACCAATTCATTCCTTAAGTTTGATTTTTTAAAATGTTTCAATTTTTTTCTGTTTTAAAGAGAAGTAACATTCAAGGTTCAAGATGATCCTTGATTCAGAGCGCTAATGTAAGCTTCAGAGGACAGAGGGCCCTTGAAGTAACATTGGAGAAATTACATTTGAGTCAAGAAGACAAAAATCACAATAGCAATTTTAAACACAGAAGAGAAGAATTAGGATTAACAAAGGAAATCTTAGTTATCAATGCATAAATTTCTCATGGTAACTGAAGAACAAACCCAAAGGGAAATGAATATAGAGGAAACACCTATCCAATGCTCTAGGCACTCTCCAAAGTAGTATGAGTTCTTACAGAAAAAGGAAATACAGAGCTAATAACCCTATGTGTTAGATGTATTCTACAAAGAGCCCTTCATTCAATAGTAATTACAACTTTAATCTCTACCTTTGTCAATCCATTGAAATCTTAAGCCTCATGTCATAAAACAGTCATGAGTGCATAGGTAAGCCAGCGATAACAAAATAAATGTGGACTATAGAGTGGGTGAAAAATGACCTGGTTCTTTTCTTCACTAGATAAACAACAGTGGGAAAGTAGTTTAATCAGATATTTTCCCTATTTCTTTCATCAGAAAAAAAATAAGAATACGTAGTTACAAGAATGGTTATTCCTTGAAGAACAAAAGACTTACATTTTTTAAACATTTCACAGACTTTTGACATATTGTTTTATGATGTTAGAGCCATTGATTCAGTAATTAGAAAATATGAACAACCTATTAAAATAAGGACCTACCTTCTTTTATGAGAATTGTTTATGACATTAAAATCATCAACCTAGGAAATTATTGTTTATGGTCTCAATTTCAAAGGGAGAAATGATTCAGTTCATTCAACTGAAAAATGACTAAGATTTTTTTAAAAACTGAGAATACATAGGGGAAAAGGACACCAGGAGAGCAGATCTACAAAATCAATTAGAAATTATTTTCATTTAGGAAAATGAAAATTAGAGGTTTTCCTCTAGGGTCTAAAAGATGATCCTTCCTACTATGAGTACTTAGCTAGAATTTTCAGACTTTCAAAACAACATTTCATGTATTTGGTAACCTGATCATAAATTTACTTTAATTTTAAGTAAGATTATTTCCTTAAATGATTCATTGTGTGTGCTAACACATACATTTTCCAAAAATCTTGCTACGTTGTGAATTAATTTCTGAAGAGGGAAAGAGTTCCCAGTTTCATCCAGCTTAGTGAATTGTATCAGCAACTGCAGACCAAAGAGCTCTCCTTATCAGTCTAGTTGCATAGAAAACCCTGCTGCATAAAGCTCCTGTTTTTCTGCTGCACCCAATACTTAAAGTGATACCAAGCACAACACAGTCTCTTTATATGAAGGAGACAATGCAATTTTCTATTAGCCTCATTGTTACATTTATTCTTAGAGGGATTCTATGAATAGACTAGAACTTACTGGCAAAGGAAGCCCTAACCAATTAGATCTTCACCCTATGATAAATGCATACATCAATAAAACTGTGGTTGCATCAGAATGTTTATAAACCATCAGAGCTATACATAGGTATTCCAGAAGGGAATAGAAAGAACCACGTGGGAAGGAAAGGCAGTAGCTAGCAAGGGATAGAAAATTCCAGGCTTATGAAACTGGCTGAGGTTTACTTATGAAATTACCAATGTTTATCAATTACATGCTAAAATATCAATGACTACCAAGACCAAGAACACTTTAGAGCTGCTCTCTAGTACAGTTTAACACCATCTCAGTCCACAGCCTCCTTTTACCTCCTCCATGTACAATCATGCTTAGACTGTAAGCAAGCAATGAAACCAGAGAAAGCCAGAGGCTTGCACTAGAGCTACAGTTTCACTTTGTGTTTTTTATCTGTCTTCCCACAGCCTCAATTCTTTTAAGTCCGACTAACTATTTCAGTTGTTGCACCTAGAGGTGTGGGTTCATTCACCTAAGGGTCTGGGGAAGGAACACTTCATAACATTTCCAACTATAAACGAAAAGACTTCTATGAAATGCACTAGTTAAACCTAGTGATAAATTCATTTTTAGCAGCCATCTGCTTTATTTCTGTGAAATGCAATGTGGTTCCACTACAAAAAGAAATGAAGTATCGGAGGGGGGATTATGTTTTTAATTGAAAAATATAAAAAGTTGACAAGATTTTGCCAAGTTCCTTGTAAAAGATCCCTCAATATTTTGCAGGAGTTGTTTTGCTTAAATTGAAATATATGCATGTATGGATACATGAGAAAGTGTTCATTGATGCCATAGCTAATCTGTCATTAATAGTTACTTCCATAATTAGAATTGAAAAGACTAATTTAGTTCTTATTATCTTCCCACTTGAAAGCAATTAGTGACTGTCATACCAAGGATATTTGAGAACAGTTGTAAAGCCTTAGAAAGTGTCACAAAGAAGCATAACTTATTTTTTAATTTCCAGCATTTGACAATTAATAAACAGATTGTAAGGTATTTACCTTTGTCTGATCATCACATAAAATATGTGTATCAAAACATCACTTAGTAGCTTATAAAAATCTATAATTTTACTTATAAATTTAAAAATTAGTTTAAATGCTTTAACGCTCAGGTTAAACCAAGTTTGACCAATAACAGTGAGCACACTCCCTTACCATTTTATGGTAGAGTCCTCTCCCTATTCTAAGCAATAGGATATGTACAGGTAATTTGAAAGTATTTAAACAGTTTACTTACACATTCATCAACCCCAAACATCCTAAGAGGCCAAAAAAAATCCATTGTAGTTTACTGGAGCCATACATGTATTTATTTTGTGACTTGCTTTGCTTAATTCTCCTTATTTTCTTCATTAAACATTTTACTTTTCATTTTACATACCAATCTGTTTACCCCCTCCTCATTTCTTAAACAACTTCCCCTTTCCTACCCACCATCCACACCTCAGAGAGTATAAGGCCTTTCTTGGGGAATCAACAAAGTCTACAATACCAAGTTGTAGTTGTCACCCCCCCCCCTGCCCCAGGTATCAAAACTGAGCAAGGTATCCTACCATAGGAAATGAGATCCAAAAAGCCAGTTCATACACCTGAGGTAGGTCATGGTCTCACTGCTACTGTCCCCTACCCCCAGCAGATCAAGCCACATAATTGTCACCCATATTCAGAGGGCCTAGTTTGGTTCCATGCAGCTTACCCAGCTATCAGTCCATAGATCCTAAACTCCCACTACCTCAGGTTAGCTATCTTTGCAATTTTCCCCATCATGCTCTTGACATCCCTTGGTCATATGATTCCTCCTCCCTTTATTCAACTGAATTCCAGGAACACAGCCCAGTGCATGACTGGGTTACTGAATCTGCTTCTATCATTTATTGGATGTAGGTTGTATAATGACAACCAAGGTAGTCACTAATCTGATTAAAGAGGAAGGCCCATTCAGACACCCTCTCCGCTATTGCTAGGAGTTTTAGCTGGGGCATTCATATGAATTCTTGATAATGTTTCTAGCACCAAGTTTCTCCCTAACCCCATAATGGCTCCCTCTGTCAAGATATCTCCCTGGGGCATGAAAGGATTTTGGGAGCACATTCCCCATGAAGGGATACTCCCTTAGCCTAGAGGCAGGAGGAAAGGCCTAGTCCCAACTTCAAATGACTTGAGAGATTTTGATGATCTCTCCTGGAAGGCATCATCCTCCCTGTTAGAGTGGGAGGTGGGATGAAATGAGAGGGAGGGAGGGAGGGAGGGAGGGAGGGAGGGAGAGAGGGAGGGAGGGAGGGAAGAAGGAACTGGGATAAATATGTAAACTAAGAATATATATACATACATATATATATATATATATATATAATGTATCTTTTATTGTTCTCCCCATCCTCCACCAACTTGGTCTTCATGATACCCCCATGTTCCCAAGTCCCATCCCTCTGTCCCCACCAGTTTCCTCAGGAGATCTTAACTATTTTCCCTTCCTGGGGCCCTCCATGTGTTTGTTTCTAGTTTATTGTTTATGAGAACATTAAAGATTTTTACTAAAATTTTCCCTGAACAGCATCATTTATAAATGGCTTCTTTATGTATCATGCACATGAGGGCACTTCTCCAATGTGATACAATATAACCATTAATAATTTTTCATATATTTCAATTTAATCTCACAAATAATAAAAGCTAAGGGGCTTTTATTATGGACTGTTATGTTATTTTGTGTCTTTTTTCCCTATTGTTCCTTGGGAATCATTAACTCCTTTGAGCATGATGCTACAGGCTTCACTGCAAAAACTCTTCTCGTGGCTTAATGAAGAAGTGGTGTTAGAAAGTTACTGGCTTAATTTAGTAAACATGCTTCTAACCAGAGTGAGCTTATTCCAGCCACCTTATCGTAATATTTCTATAGATGGGAGGGAGGGAGGGAGAGAGGGAGAGAGAGGAAACTGGGATTGATATGTAAAATAAGAAAAAAAAAAAGAAAACATAAAAAAAGAAAGGCTCCTAATTTGATCAAATTTAATTAGGTCACTCTGAGTCTTTTTCCTAAGCCTTGAACTTGTTAAGTTCAACAAAGACTATTTCAACCTGTAAATATTAGACTAATATACCAAGCATATTTGTATAAATGTGAATAGACAATATCCATGACATCAAACAAAATATTGAAAAGAGTAAAAATAAGGGTACAGAAAATATCCATTTCCTTTGAATGGGCTGGAGTTGATAGGAGTCATGTTTTTATCTCTTTCATGTCTTACTTCTGTTTTATTGTTTATAATAATAAACTAATGCAAGCCAAAGAAACAGTTTTGTTTAATATTTTTCTATGACAACTGTCACAAAGTTCAACCAGATCCCTATATAGTTTCTTTTATAATGTTTATGCAAATAGAATATTCTCTGGGTCTTACTGTGAAATAACCTGAAGGTGGAGTTAAGCAATTTGGTGATAATTATTGTCCAAATTATCTTCTGACTATCAAACTCTTTTGACACAATGCCTAAAGATATTTACCATTTTATTCTCACTAACTATAAGGCTAAAAACAATTAGGTATCTATTAATTAATTTTACATTTTATTAATACTGCTTATATCGGTTCAAACTATAAGTCCAAACCCAAGTAGGTATAGTCATGAACTGACCTATGTCTGATCTGATATTTTCCTGTGTTTCATCATTGCCTATAGATTTGACACTATATACAAAGCCGTCTTCCATGTTCCAGAGTTGCTGGAAAAAATTACTCAATACTGGGCAGCTGAGAAAGACATTAATATATTTTCTCATTTTTAACAGCTAAAAATACATACAAAAATATTTTATTTCCTGTAAGTGCTCCAAGAAATAGGCCTTATGCCTCTTGATTTGGAAAATAGATTTGGAATACATGTCTTGTTTTTTGGTTTTTTGGTTTTTTTGGGTTTTTTTGTTTTTTGTTTTTTGGTTTTTTTTTTGTTTTTTTTTTTTTTTGTTTTGTTTTGTTTTGTTTTTTGTTTTTGGCATTGAGATGTGACAGACCCTTAGTCACAGGATTTTCTTTTGTGTATGTTTCTATGACTTAATTTTTCCTTTTTACATCAATCATGTTAGATTAGTATTCACCATAAGAACTTAACTTCATTTCATTTCAGTATAAAGATCTGATTCTAAATCAGATAACATTCTATAGTAGTAGAAGGTGAGTTTTCAGTTAATGCTCATTTGAATCCCCTGTTGCTGGTCATAATGAGGCAAAACACCAAGATGGCAAATGCTTAGTGAAACAGATGTGTTCCTATCTTAGAGAGAAGGTAAAGAGAAATACACGAGGAGAGGCCAGGACGAATACCCTTCAAAAACCCACCCTCAGAGACCTACTTCTTGTAGATATTCCACCTCCAAAATTTCTACCACTTCCCAGTAATGCCATCTGCTTATTAATCCATTATTGGATTTATGTGTTTCTAGCTCAAAATCCTCCCTGGATGTGATGGTGCATAGTTTTAACCCCAATCTTCAGGAGACAAAGGCAGACAGATGTCTGAGTTTGAGGCCAGCCTGGTCTAGATTGTCCCTTCCCGCACTAACAAAATCAAAATAAGACAAAACAAATTCCATGTTATCAACAAAGACTCCAACATGATTTTGTCTATGAGGTGTGAATGATCCTCCAATAAATAACCCTTTTGTGGAGATTGCTTATACATAAAGACAATATTTGTCTCAGCTTGGTACAAAATTTTGTACCAAGATGTAGTGAACTTTTTTTCACTACATACCCATATTTTGGTGCTTTTTTTCCATCTCGACTGGAATTAATTCTCCTTTACTTAGAGGGAGAATATGAACATCAAACTCTGAAGAAAACTAGGATTCTTGTGAGAAAATTATTGGGAAAGAATATTTTAATTTATTTAAAAGATCCTAATGGCACAATCATCTCTGATAGGCTTCACTTTTGAAAAGTTGCCCACTAGTCAACATTGCTGCACAAAGTACCAATGATCCAGTATATGGACTATTAGCAGACACACTAAAACTATATCCAATACTTAGAGATGAAAGCACAAGGGCATACATTGTGCACTCAAAACCCATTGTTTGAATTCTTCTAAAATCTTTCAAATTTTATCTAAAACTATGTTCCATCTACATCTTCATGTATTTTGTATAATATGGTGATAAAACTTCTCAGCATTTACATGTATGTAATTAAAATTATTTCATTGAATTCCTAAGCAAAATAGCTTCAGAACATAGAATTACATGTTAAACATTAGTTTTAAAGGTAATTTGATTTTTCCTCCTTTAAGCTGTTTTTGTTTCTAATTGACTTTTTTCCTCAAATCCTTTGTTTATTTCTTTATTTATTGTTCACTGCTTGATCAGCTTTGAGACCTGTGAACCTAAGGTTGGCCTCAAACTCCCTGTGTAACTGAGAATTACCTGGAACTTCTGATTCTCTCCTCTCTACCTTCTGAGTGCAGGGATAAGAATTAAGCAAACAAATTAAGTTTGTGTGGTGCTGGTGATTACCCCATGGCTTCATTGTTCCTAGACAAGCACTCTGTCAGTGATTCCTACCACATTTCTTCTTCAACATTCTCAAATATATCTCAAAGAAGCATCTCAGAGAAGGGATATCAAAATATGTTTTTTAAATATTGTCATACATCTATATAGTAATATATTTTATGAATTGAAACATGAAATAATTAAATCTTTCATTTTTTAGCACCCAATTTACTGACTAAACCTTGTCAATCTAGAGAAGCTTCCATGTTATTTCTAAGTGGCTTCATATCATTTACTGTCTCAGATACAATCACCATGACTTTTAAGTTTTTCTTTGCCCAGCTTTTTTATTGGCTTCTAAGCTTCTATTTTAGTAGCATATATTTGTTTTAAACTATGTTATTTCAGTTTTTATCATACTCTAGCCCAAATGCCATCAGATCAACTTCATCCAGCAATTGATGGATACTGATGCAGAAATCCACAATCAAAGATTAGGTAGTGCTCAGGGAATCCTGTGGAAGGGAGGGAGGAAGGATTATAGGAGCCAGAGAGGTCAAAGACAGCTCTAGAAAGCCCACACAATCACAATCAACTAACAACTGACAAACAGAGTGCCTGCATGCAACTGGCATTGTCCCTCTGTATATAGGGGACAATTATGCAGGTTGGTCTTCCGGGGTTTTGTTGTTGTTTTGTTTTATTCTTTCTTTCTTTTTTTCTCTTTATTTTTTTTTTATTTTACAATCGATCACAGTTCCCTCGCTCTCCCTCCCTCCCTCTCTTCTACCATCCCATGCCCTCTTGACCACCCTCCCATTCCACCACCCCTACACACACACAAACACACACACACACACACACACACACACACACACACACACACATGCACATTCCACAGGTAGAGTGATGCCTTCAAGGAGGGGTCAAGAAAATATGTCAAGTCATTCGGAGTAGACACTAGGCCCTCCCTCCTGTCTCTAGGTTAAGGGAGTATCCCTCCATGTGCTCCCAAAGACCTTTTGTGTACCAGAGATACATTCTATTCCACTTTCTGACTCAGACCCCCTGAACATGGGTCTCAAAAGGCCTGGGCAGTCTCAAGGACTTCTGGTAGCTTGGACTTTTTATGATGAAATACCCTAAGAGCATGGACCTTCACACCCCCAACTCAGGAAAGGCAGCCCCCCCAATCACTCACAAGAAGTGGTTTTGATATAAAAGCATGAGGTCCTTTATATTCCAAGTGCACTGGGGCCCACAGTTATGTGCCATGCAGGGGTAGAGGACTGAGGACCCTGAGAACAGAATTGAGACAGCTTTTATGGGGTTACAGCAAAGCCTGCACATCTTAAACCAATCATGATATAGCATCCAGAGCTCGAGCAGTGTGGACTAATCAATTTAAACCATCCAAGCCCGTACTTTATAGACCAATCAGTTTTCTATTGCCCCAGAGGTCTGCATTTGCGTAGGCTCCTGGGTGGGGTGACAAAGCTCATTTCCTGTTATTTTATGAGGACAGGATCAGGTACTCACAGGGCTTGTCATAAACAGCAAAGAATGTGACCTTTTGCCTACTTATTGCCAGGGGACAGGGTCTGAAATTTAAGGTATTTAAGGCTTTTTTAGACTTCTAGTTTCTTGTGGTCATTGGAGAGTTAGGGTGTATTTTTCCATCTTTACAATGGGACTCCTTAACAGTTAGAGCAGGTTTGGGGGGGGGACTCTTTTCCTCATCCTGGGTTGCTTTGTCCAGCTTAATATGAGGGGAGGTACTTAGTTTTACTTTAACTTGATATGTCATGTTTGGTTGATATTCACGGGAGATCTGACATTTTATGAATAAAAGTGAAGGATTAGTTGATGAGGTGAGCAGAAGGAAGGGACTGGGAAAAAAGGAGGGAGGGAAACTGAATGGGAGATAAAGTAAATAAAAGGAAGGAAGAAAAGGAAGGAAGGATGGAGGAAGGAAGGAAAGAAAAAACTAAAGAAGGAAGAAAGAAATAAAAACAAAAGAAAAGGAAAGGAGGAAAGAAATACATCTAAATGGGAGATTACAGTTCTAGATGATCAGAATCTCTAGTCATCATGTGAGGAGCACTGACTGCAGGAGGCAAGCAGACTGGCGCTGGAGAAGTATGTAAGAGTTTTCACTCTGACCACAGAAAAGCAGAGGAATGTTGAGGGGTTTAGGAACTTTAAAACTTACTCCCAATTACACACCACCTCCAAGAAGGCCACACCCCTTATTTTTTCCAAAACTAATATCATTCTCATTCAAATGAACACCATGGGGAATATCAGAAAAGTGGGTGCTGACAGGTTCAAGTGACAGAGTCAAAAGCCTGTCTGTAATGTTTTCTGAACAAAAGGGGGGCTGTTGAAAATGTGGACTCACAGTTGCTGTCACAAAATTCACAAGATCTATGCAACATCAAGCTAAACAATCACAGAATCCCCAGATGGATGGAGAAGTTGATCAAGAAATCCTATTCACAGCTGAGGGTTTGTTGGAATTTGAAAGTTCTTTGGAAAAAATAAGGGTTTTGTTTTGTTTTACAGATTGCATCCCTCCACCTCACTACTAGAAGCTACCCATGCTCAGGTAGATGGTTCTACATCCATGCATATACTGTCAGCATTAAGCAGACTGTAGGTTTAAAAAATAGAGGAAGAACACCTGAAATTGGATATAATAGTGAGGATGTGGATAGGAAAAACAATGGAAAGGAAAGCATGAGTGTTGGACTTGGTCAACCCACATTGGGCACACATATAAATTCTCAACCAATAAAGGAAAAATGAATGAAAACTATCTATATGTGAGTGTGATTGCTGATGTAATATGACTAGCTAATTCATGTTCGTGCCTATTTCATGAAAGTTAACATGGTGTACCATCATGATGCACTGTAACCTCAAAGTACGAGTTAGAATACATGTTTTTCTTCCCTTAAATTGCTTTTGTAAGTTTTTTGTATTAGCAATTGAAAGTATCTAATTCAATATACTTCCATAATAGTGATAGATTTGTTTAGTCTCATCATATTCTTTTTTTATATCATTAATATAGATGCTACACAAACTTATATACATATTGCTTGCTGTAGGCTATTTGATATACAGATCCATCTCATATGCAAGCTTTTCTCTAGTTAATATTAAAAAGCAATATTACCTTACATTAACATATATCACGATTAAACTTCATTCTAATTGTTTAATGTAACATTGATCAAATTACACTGCCTTATGACTTGAATCAGTTGTTACTAATGTATACAATCAAAATCAAATACATTTAGTATTACAGTGACTTCTTAAAGTTGATACAGTTAATTATCATATAAGCTCACTAATTGTCTTCTGTGAGATACTTCTTAATGTCTTTTGATAACAGTTCTCCATTTTTTTTCCATGTCACTTTCTGAGCTTATTATATTTTTGCATCATTGATTTATTGCAGATACTTTTTCTGGCCTAGGTTCGTGGCTCTACATAATTCAATTTCATTTAAATCCCTTTGTTCTCGTTTGAATTCTGGCACTATAATAAAACACTGTGACCAAAAGAAGTTAGGAAAGGAAAGGATTTATTTCAACTAATGACTACAGCCCATCAATGATGGAAGTCAGGAAATGAAGTCAAGTATGAATTTGAAGCAGAAAGCACAAGCACAGAGGATCACTGGCTGGTTGATTTGGTCATGTTCAGGCTCAGCTAGCTTTGTTACATAGCCAGCCTTTCTACACAAGGAATGGGGCCACCCACCATGGGATTGGTCCTTCCACAACAGTTAATGATCAAGATAATCTGCCAAAGACTTGATAACACATTAGTTTAGTTTAGGCAATTCTTCAATTAGAGGTTTCTCTTCTTACAATATTTGAGGTATCACATTGGCAGTTAAAACTAACTTATACAATATTCTAGTTTCTCCCTCTCTCGTTTTTAATAGCTAAATGCTATTTTGGTTATTAAATTGTTACTTATTCTGAAATTGTGGAATTATTTTTATTTCTCTTTATTTTAATGGCTAGTGTCAAACATTATTTTATTTGAAGGATAACTTGATCTATTTATTTTTATACCTTTCCCTTTCCATACCAGCATTTTAAAAATAGCCAATGAGTTTAAGTTTAACTTCATAGTATAATGGCTGAAGATTATATCAATACTTCGTGTTCATTCAATAGTACACCTATTTACTGTAGTGTTTATTTCCCAAAGTCCATATACTTATTCCAAGTCTAATGAATTCCCATTCTGCAAGCTAAGGATACCTCTGCAATAATGTAGCTTACTGATTAGAAGATAGCATCTGGTCCTATATAAATGGCCCAGTGGAAATCAAAGCAATGGAACAAAGTCAGTATGATATGCATGTTATTTCCTGACATGAATAATGAAATCTATTATCTCTCAAACATCAAGTAATTTACATCTTGTAAATGGTGTAAAGTAGCAGACATTTGGGAACTCATGGTATACTGAATTTAGTATTACATGATTGAGGAATTAACATTCCTACTATTAAGCCACTTATTTTGAGGGTTTTTAAGTTATTTCTGTAAACCTATTGAAAGCTTATATGGAGTAGCATTAAATACTCTTTTGATTCTATGTGCCTTGTGGATCTTAATTTATTGGCCTCTTATAGTGCTTACATTCTCGAGTGTAGTGTTAAAGAAGAATGGAGTAGTAGAAAGCATTCTGTTTTCATAATTCAAAGGAAATGGCACTAAAACTTGTCCATTACTAGTAATAAATCATCATAACTTTGAAAGATAGATCTCAGTAAGCAAAAAGATCTTTCTATTTAATTAAGATTTTTTTCCATAATGAAAGGGTATTGAATTTTATCAGAATTTTAATAATTGCTGTTAGATTATCTATGTCTTCTCCTTTAATATGTTATATATTTTCTGATGTTACATGATCTGTGCTTTAAAGAACAAAAAAAAATTATGTCATATTGTGATATCCTTTTGTACATCAATGGCTTTGTTTTGTTAATAATTTGTGTGTATCATTTCATAAATATTCATGAATATAATTTTCTTACACTTAATTATTTATTTAGCTACCACTTGCAGAATAATTATAGCTCCAAAGACAAGAACCATATCTAATTTATTTTTATATCTTTAATACTAAGTGAAACACCTGCCACATATATTGTACTAACTAATGTGTCTGAACAGATGTGCAATTGAGTAACCATATTTTAACATATAAATGAGCCCATGGGTAGACTTTATGTATTGTCAACTTTAAGTGAGATATTTCATACTGGTTCATTCTTGGTGTTGATATCCCCTGTTCTCTATGAAGGAGACTCATGAACAGGATTATTTTGATAGTTCATCCTCAGCATACTTCTTAAATTCTACCTCCAAATGCCATTTCTACACTATTACCTAGAATCACTCACTATTCCCTTCTGACTGGACTTAAATAAATATCTCCTGAGTGTCTTCCCTACATCCATCAGATAACTCATTCATCTATCCTAAAAAAACATCAAAAATCAAAATTATTTCTCCTTTCCTAAGTCTTTCTGTTGTATCCATCTATATTGCATACTGTCATATGAAATGCTCACTATGATATCTACATCATTGTACTTCTTGCCTAACTCTTTTCATGCTTTAATTTACTTTATCAAGCTCCTAAAGCTCAATGACTTCCTTTCATTTTAAGCATCCTCAAGGAGTCTACTGTAGCATTCTATTTTTACTATTTGCTGAGAATGATTTGATACTCAAAATTTATAATCTTTATATTCTCATATCCAAATTAGAATTCTTTGCTTTATACATTAATGATTATAATAATTGGTATTTATATACCTAATTGTTTAGTGATGTTTTTATTTTTATGTTATAGTTTAAATGTGTAAAGCACATCTAATTTGTCTAGCAACCTCTGTAAATTCATACTTTAGTGTTTTGAATTTTTAGGTTATCATCATAACTTCATAAGAAAAGAAAAAATATATTAGGTATTACAAGACTGTTGGTAAACTTTGTTCTAGTTATTCTATTTTTAGAATAGCATACTAGATAAATAATGATTATAGGCATTAAAATTTCACAAAATGTTATTGTTTTCTTAAATTAAAAGTGTCAAAATGCATTAAAATATTTTGTTTATAATAATAGATGTTTTCCTTGTCTCTACATCTGTAGCTTGTCTGTTTTCCACCAGCCCACCCACCACTAGTCTGGGGAACCAGCCCCAAATAACACTCAGAGACTCTGTATATGATACAATCCTGTTGGCCAGTTACCATTATTGTTTATGGGCTAGCTCTGTCTTAATTATTAACCCATTTCTACTTATCTAAGTATTCCCACGTGGGAGCCCCCGTTGGCATCTTCTTTCTCCAAGCTCTCCATGCTGAGTCTTCCTTACTACTTCCTCTTTTCTCCTTGTCTCCTAGCCCCACCTATCTTGCTTTCTCTTTGGCCTAATGGTGCTTTATTAATTAACCAGTATGAAAAACATATTTACAGAATAACATCTCCCATCATACATCAGAGGAGCATCCTTTTGTAGTGGGAGGTTATTAATGCAGTGACTCATAACTGATCAATGTTCTTGGTCTAAATTGAACAACAGAGTATTTAGTTGTGTATGGGTTATCTGTATCAACTTCCTTCTACTAACCAAGTTCTGGAAACTTCTAAGAAAAAAGAGGCAAAAAGAATGTAAGAGCTGGGTGATAGAGAGAACAGCTGTGAAATGATGATTTTTAGACATGATTCTTTCGTTGTTTTCATCAATTTACAGCAGCTATAATTACCCATACACATCCAAGCCAGTAGAGGGAAAGAGGGATGGATGGAGGGAGGGAGGGAGAGATGGTTGGAGGGAGGGAGAGGAAACTGGGATCGACATATAAAATAAAAAAATAATAAGAAACCTATAAAAAGGGACAATTATTTAAGAGAGAGATGTGGTTTAGAGTTCTGTAAGGGCAGTGGTATATGAACATGATCAATATGTGATGTGAAATTAAAATTTAAGAAAAAATACTTACAAAATAACATTTAAAATATTGGAGTATATAATAATTGTCTGCAAGTAACATTCAAAAGTCAAAAGAATAAAGAGCAGGTAAAGCTACAATAACAAATATTGTAAACACAGTGTCCACAGCACAGGTATTAATAAAGGAAAGTAGTCACACAACAAAAATGTGGCAGCTTTCTTTCCTATGCACTCAGCATTTTTAACATTAAGACATACTTATTAAAAACAGGAAGAATTCTAATAGAGGAGTCTTTGAACCAAATGCTATGGATTTGAGGATAAAACCTCAGTTTGTGCAGGAATTACATGTCTTGATTAAGAACAACTTGAGTTTGAGGAAAGCCTAGTATTGTCATTCAATCTGTTCCCTGTGTCCTGACAGATAATGTTATATAGTTAAACTTTAAAATTTAAACTCTTTCACTGAAATTCCCAAATTTCTATTTGAGAATCTTATAGAATACATGAGTTAGTAGACAGCTCAAGAGAGATAATATTATGTGGTCATGGATGTGACATAGTTTTCTGTGTCACCAAAAAAGGGAAAAGTGGTGGTATCAGCTTGCACAAGAACATCACATTGAAAATTTGGGCAGTGCTTTAAAAATTCATTCTAGATTTGTTAGTCAGCTTCCCATTATTGCAATAAAGTTCCTGCTTTAATCAAGTTAATAAAAAAGAGAGTTTATTTTTGTTCCTGTTTTTCACAGTTACTTAAAAGGATCATGGATATTCAGACTTTTGTTCAGTAATACATCATTATAGATTGGTGGAGAGAGTTCTTATAACTAAGAGATAAAGAAAGAGACAAGGAGTGGTCAGGATCCCAACATCTTCAATGATATCTATGTGAAAATTTTATATATGTTTCCATCAGCATGTATTCCCAGACACTGAGATGTTATGATGTTCCACAGGAGTACTGCCCAATCTAATTGAATACACAAAAAATGTCACCATTTTGTGAGTACTTTACGATTTGGTGTTGGGATACAGTCATAGCAGTCCTGGTCTAAATGAATGGACACACCTTTATACTTCTACCAGGCTAATAATAGTGCCAAAGTGGAGAGTCAAATCTTTAACACAAGAGGTTTTACAGACATGCAAATTATAGCGAACACAAGCTGTTTTCTACCAAAAGGTTTTATAAAATACAGTTTAAGCATAACACACACCCAGTGTCCTTGGCCAGCGTATCATGAAACTTTTTGCTGAGTTAAATATTCATTTATATGTTAAGTGACTCCCTTTATTCAGTCCCCCAGGCAACCACTTCATGGGTGTGATGTGATATGATAAGATAAATTTTTGCATGATGAAATTCTCCTTTTTATATTCCTAACCTGAAGATGCTAAAGGCAGTTTACAACCCCCAAGTCAGAGCTCACTTTGTCTCTGCCAGCTTTAAAAAGTGAAGATAGAAAATAATAGAGCTTCTCTGGCAAGGATAGTTTCTCAAGCAGAGCAATGTGATGGACTCCAAAAAGCAATAGTGAGAAAACAGGTTCCACAGAATAACAGTGGTACTTGGAGGCCACAAATCTCCATCAACTCTAAGTCCCTACATCATTCTTAGGACACCTAATAACTAACTGCAATGGCTCTCAAAATAATTGATTAACTTTTTTTCCAGTGTGGAGGATTGAATCCTGGAGTCATGCTTGCTATGGAAGTGCTTAACCACTGAACCAAAATACCGCTGCTACTAGCAATTTAAAGACAAAATAGACAAAACAAGAATCCTACATAATTCTATAAATATATCACATTATACAAATGATGTTGTAAGATAATTTAATAACATAAATTTCTAAGGTTTTGTTTATTTAAATTTTTAATTTGTTTATATTTGCTTTTAAATTAATACAAGGTCTATAATATAATCACAAATAATATATGCCTGTTAGTATGATATATTGTAAATATCCTGATAGACAATGCTGAAAACTTTCCAAAGATAAATGGGAGAGTTTGTCATTGTTCCAGGAAAAATGATTTGAGCATGTAAAATCTGAGGCTATGATTTTCTAGTGGCAGGTAGCCTAAAAAGATGTGGGCATACTGCCATCTGGGACTAAAGATAGTATGTATGTCTGTGGCCTAGCTAGACCAGGTTCAACTAGAGTGTATGTCTCTAAGTGTGTTATAGTAAATGAAGCCGTAATCTAAAATAAGATGTTGGAGGTTTTATTGCAGAGAAGAAGGATAAAAAAAGAGTTGTGCACCCAAGTAGAAATAGTGGCTTCAAGCAGTTCTATAGAGTATGAGATACTCTGTTACTACAGACAGATGAGATATTGATGACAAATATTATACCCAATCATTTATGAAAACCATAGTCTTGGATTGTCTAGGCTTCCATAATAGACACAATAACTTATAAGGGATAAATAATTTTTTGTCCTTATTATGCTGAAAGGGAAACTGTAGAGCAAGGGTGATTTAGGGTCTGATGAGAACTTACCTCCTGACCTGTATGTGGTCTAGGCACCTTTATGTATGTCTTCTGATGGCAAAGAAGAAACTCTGGTCTCTTTAACCACTTAACATCAATTATGAGCATTATCCCTTCATGCCCTAAAGAAGCTTCAGTTCCAACGCTGTCACAGAGAAGATTATGTTTCAATATATTAATTTAGGGAAGATACAACATGAGTAGAGAAATTAATAACTTGTTTAAAATTATTTGAACTGTTAGTAAAAACAGAGCATAAATAGAAAAGAAAATTGTATATACTAAGTGAATAATACAATATTGTGAAACTCATATCTATTTTTATCATTTATCCATATTAGAAATTCTTTCTTCTAGTTTTTTGAAGGAGATACTGCATTACTCAAAACAATACTTATCCTACTATACAGCTGACATAAGAATGTCCTCTTTCTATGACTTAATATCTATTGAACAACTTTCCCACCTTCCATCTCCCAGACTCTGTTATCAACCATTCTGTTCTCAAAACCCATGAAATTATTTTTGTTTTCTTGTAAAGGAGACAACATAGTACTCATCTTTTTCTGTGCAGCTCCTTTCATTCAACATAATAATTGCCAGCTCCATATATGTAGTATCAAATAATAATATCTCTCACAATATATGGCATGATAAAATGTAATTATGTATACATGCATATTTTCTTTATTCATTCATTTACTAGTGGATTCTTAAATGGTTTCAATTACATGGACTTCTTGATAGAAGGAGTTGTGTATGTCATGATTTTTCTCCATATTGATTTCACCCACTTTGAAGAATAGTTAACGTCTGATAATGTCTTTCTTGCAAATTAAATTATATTTATGCTAGATTATGCATGATTATTAACTGTAGCAAAGGGGATGCATTAACAATTTCATCACCCCCCGATCTTATACAGACCCAGAACATATAAAGTGGTGCATACTTCGAACTAATTGAATATAAAAGCAGAGCTAGAAACAGAAATAGTCTCAAGGAATACTAAATGCAGAAACAAATAATTGAGACAGTATGTTATCAAGGAGTTTATGTTACAGAAATAATTTGTCTTAATATTGTTCCATTAGTAGTTGAGATAATTCAAATAAAATATTAGTAGAACATTCTAGATCAATGAAAATAGTGTATCAGAAGTGAAGGAAGAATGCGCAATTAGTTTAGAGACACAGCACTGCAGCTATAAGTAGTGAACATACATCCTATCCTTAATATAGTTTCCTCTTGATCTATTATTGTAATATTTCCTTTAATTGAAAATGTAAAGTTCTTACTCAAGCAGTTACTAAATTTATTCTTTGCAAGTCATGAGGCTCTATCAGAGAATCTCATGCTTTCTGAAAGGCATTGTTTTTTCTTTTGAGGAAATCTTGCATTTTAGGGTGTACTGAAAGTCACAATGTAGTTTAGTATATCCTTGATCTCCTGTAGACCTTACCCTCTAACTCCCTAGTATATGGATGCCAGATATGAGGTATTAGGGGTTAAACTGTTAGTTTCATGTATGCTAAAAAACATGCTAGTATCTGCAACCTGCAACACAACTCTAACCCATAACAATTCAGTTTAGTTATGTATATATATATATATATATATACATATATATATATATATGTATATATATATATACTCAAAATATATGTTGTCAAAATCTAATTAAATTAACATATTTATATAATAAAATATTTGAAGTTGACTTTCTCCCATAATATACACATGTTTAAATTATTTTTTTTAAGTATTCATTGACCTGGCAGTGGGGGAACACTTGGGAGGCAGAGTCAGGTGGATCTTTGTGAGTTTGAGGCCAGCCTGGTCTACTAAGTTACACAGAGAAACCTTGTCTCAAAAATCCAAAAATAACATGAGGCATAACTAAGGTTGGTTTGTGAGAAGAACAGAGAAGGGGAGCAAGGCAAGAGATACCTTAATAGAGGGAGCTGTTATGGGCTTAATGAGAAACCTGGCACTAGGGAAATTTCCAGGAATCCACAAGATTGACCACAACTAACAATCTAAGCAATAGTGGAGCAGCTACTTTAAATGTCCTTCCCTAATAATGAGATAGATGACTACCTTAAATACCATCATAGAGCCTCACCAAGTAGATGATGGAAGCAGAAGCAAGATTCACAGTGAAATACTGAGCCAATCTCTTGTAATCCAGTTGTAGAGAGGGAGGAGTGATGTGTTAAGAGGTCAAGGCCATGATGGATAAACAGACAGAAACATGAGCAAGTAGTAGCTCATGGACTCCAGACAGATTGGGAACCTGCATAAGATCAAACCAGGCCCCAAGAATGTGGGTGTCAGTTGGGGAACTTGGGCAGTTATGGGGCTGCTGGCAATGGAACCAGAATTTATCCCTAGTGCATGAATGGGATTTGGAAGCCCATTCCCTATGGAGGGATACTCTCTCAGCCTTGATACAAAGGGGAGGGCCTAGGTCTTGCCCCAAATGATGTTACATACTTTGATGATCCCCCTGAGGTGTGGATGGGGCTGGAATGGGGAGATGGGAGGCATGAGAGGACAGAAGGGGAAGGAAAATAGGATTGGTGTATAAAATAAGATTGTTTTTAATTTAAATAAAAAGTTATTGAAAAAAAGAGAAAACAAAAAAACAAAACTAAGTAAATAAATAGGTAGATAAATAAATAAAAAGTATTCATACATTTTAGCATAATATATGGTAAGATTTCACTTAAATCATCAAAGATCTGAAGCAACACTGTCAAGTTACAACTGTCTAAAATGTAATTATATTTATGAATTATTATAAATATAGTTTCATAGTAACTTTTAATTTATTTTACATATAGTAATTTGTTCATGCAAAGTAACTATGTTTTTCAGTTCCAATTATAAACAAAATTAATTATTTATATATAAATAAGCTAGTCAAAACCACTGAGTGGGACTCAGTTAATGTGTCTGACTGTCAATTCCTTTGTTTTCTGACTGCTTACAGTAAAGAAGACTTCAAATCACATGGGTTTTACTGAGGCAATGCAAAATAAATTCTTAGGAATATTTTATCCAACGTATTATTTAAATAATCCGTTTCAGATGTACACAATGTATAAATGATAAATCACTTTATTAATAAATAATGTTATTTAATATGAATTATTTTTTTGTAGACAAGATCCTTGCAAAAAGATTTCCTAAGGTCAAAAGAACACATGATGTCTGTAATAGATAAGCATTTAATGAGACAAATAGTATACTTTGCTTTCTAATCCCTTGTCTCCACCATTTCTCCACTGTAGAAAGAAATACCTGAGGAATAAGAGGCACTAAAACATGCAAGCTGTTTAGCAAGCCAGTAATTACAATACCCCTGAGAGAGGTTTGAGACAATCCTGAAATAAAATAAGAACAAATAAAAGAGTCAGTGTTTATTTGATTGTAACCCAATTTTTCCAAAAACTGTTTCTTCCCCCTACCACCAAAAGAGCCAAATTAAAATTAAATGACTTTCTTTTTATTTAAGTTCTAAAAAGAACTTATGGTACTTCTTCATTGTGCTTTTCTTCTGATCTTATCTCAAATAGGAAAAAAATTGAAAATGTGCCCCATCAACAGCTTACTTCTGAGAAGATAGCTTCAGTTATCTCTCTATCACCAAAGAATGTGTACCTGAGAACAGCAAGAGTGGTAGACCACCTTCCCCATTATAGGAAGTAAAAGCTACAGTTGAAGAACATCATTCTGAAAAACCCAAGTAAGGGCCAAACAGAACTGGGGTGTGTGTTTTATAAACAGCCCCATATTGTATTTGGACACTAGATAATGTCACTCATCATGAGTGATAGCTTTGTCCTCCATGAATGAGATTAATAAAGATTCCCTAAATCAAATCATGTCCAGGGATGCTAGAGAATCCCTAAAGAATATTTATTCTCTCAAGGGCAAGTTTTTGTTGAAAATGAATTTCTGCAGAGGGACAAAGGCAAAGAGGTTGACAGATACAGTCTATAAAAGCAGCAAAAGCCTTAAACACCTGGCAGCATTAAGGTTCTCTGATTTAATTCTAGCATCAGATTAATCCTAGCTGCAAAGTTGAATGTGTTAGGTTATTATTGCCTTTTCCTGACAAATAATAAAATCATCCATCTCATGTCTGTTATTAGAAGTACAGTCAGCAGGCAGTATTTGACCATTCTTTAAATTTATTACATTTAAACACCATCACAAGGAGAATACAAGAAAACATGCTATAGCCTGGTTCTCTCCCAAATGCAGTTCTAATTCTCATTGCACAGCAATTTTTTATTCTCGAATGAAGCTGGTTGGGGATTAGCCACCCTTGAAAGGGCCTTTAGGATTCGCCCTTCCTCCTGTTATTTCCTTGTCTAATCCTTTCTCAAATTGGCACAGAGAAGGGCCCATAGAACACAATGTAAAATATAAAGCATGGCTTCAAAACATATATCTTAGACTCTTGTCTCATTCCTAGGTAAAAATCAACCCATGACACTAAGTCTCTGAAGCAGGAGCATAGAGAAGTCTATATGGAATTAAATGGGCCTCTAGCTAACAGCAGCCTGTGTATCAGCCACTTAGAGTACAAATTTTACCATTGACAGTCTTAAGAAGACCATAGTAGTAGTAGACTTTGGACTTTAATCTCATAAAACACCCTAAATCAAGATTGCCTAACTGAATCATATAGAAATTCCCCAATAATAGTAATATAGCCTTAGGTATTTAATTCAAGTCACATGCTATCTTCTGATATGAATACCCACTTAGTTATAGATAGATAATATTTAGCAACTTATTTATGGAACTAGAAAGGTAGTTCAGTGGCTAACAGCAATGGCTACTATCCCAGAGAACATGGATTCAGCTCCCAAAACCCCTAGTTGGCTAGCAGCTCTCTTGACCTCCTATGTCCCTCTGACACCTGAGGGTAACACAGAAAAATAGACAGGGAAAACATACATACATATAAAAAATGTAAAATATTATGTATTTAAACTGTAGTATTTAAACAAAATGCAGATATAAGTACAGACATAAGTATAAATATGAACATGAAAATTTATATAAGCATCAATATACACTATCTTACTTTCATTACTACCTTCAGTTGTCAATTTGGTATACTTAGGATGAGAAAAATCTCAGTGGAGAAATTGTTTATATCAGTTTGGCTTTGGGGAATATTTTAGGACTTTTTTTTTCTTATTTTTCATATTGATCCTAGTTCCCTCTCCCTCCCTAGCTCCCTCCTGATCTCCCACCCTCCCTCCCTCTTATGCCCCCCACCACTACCCTCCCATCCAATCCCCCCCCTCCACACACTCCACGGGAGGAGGATGCCTTCCTGTTGGGGTCATTTAAATCTGTCAAGTCATTTGAAGTAGGGACTAGGACTTCTCTCCTGTCTCTAGATTAAGGGAGTATCTCTTTATGGGGGATGTGTCAGCAAGATCATTTTGTGTATCAGGAATACATTCTGGTTTCACTGTCTGAGGTCCCTTAGACTGCTCAGTCCTTCTAGCTGAGACCCATATTCAGGGATCTATGTCAATCCCATGTTGTATTCCCAGCTATCAGTCTGGGGGCCCATTAGCTCCTCCTTGTTCAGGTCAGCTACCTCTATGTGTTTCTGCAAACTGGTCTTGTCCTCTTGTCCTCTCTCTCTCTCTGTATCTGGACTCTAGTTCAACTCAGTGTTTAGTTAAGGATGTTTGCTTTTGTTTCCAACAGGTACTAGATGAGGGTTAGTTGTCGATCTCATTATCAGGGAAGGGCATTTATGGTAACCTTTCCACTGTTGCTCAATTTGTTATTTGGAGTCAGTCTTGTTGGTCTCTAGACCTTTCTTTTCTTTTCATTTTTTTTAAACATTTATTTATTTTATGCTGGACATAATTATACATGCCGTTTTTTTTTTAAATGAAAACTATCTAGACCTATCTTTAGGTTCAGTTTTCTCTTCAAACCAATAATGGCTCCCTCTTTTATGTTCTCTCTCTCTCTCTCTCTCTCTCTCTCTCTCTCTCTCTCTCTCTCTCTCTCTCTCTCTCTCTCTAGTCACACGAGCTTTCCTCTCCTCCCCTTCTCTTTCTCCTAGTTCTGTCTTTATTCACTGCCCCCCCCACTTCCGATGTGCCCTGGAGGACTTGTCCCTTCCCCCTTTAGTGAGGGACTTTATATGAATATCTTAGAATACACCTTGCATCCTAGTTCCTCTGGTAGTGTGAATTATAGGCTGGTGATCCTTTGTTCTAGGTCAAAAATCCATATATGAGTGAGTACATACCATGTTCTTCTTTTTGTGACTGGGTTACCTCATTCAGGATGGTTTCTTCAAGTTCAATCCACTTGCCTGTGAATTTCAAGATTCCATTATATATTTTAGCAGAGTAGTATTTCATTGTGTAGATGTGCAACATCATCTTCTGTTGAGGAGCATCTATGTTGCTTCCAGGTTCTTGCTATTACAAATAGTGCTGCTATAAACATAGTTGAGTACATGTCTTTGTTGCATAGATGTCGATCATTTGCATATATGCCTAAGAGGGGGATTGCCAGGTCCTGTGGTAAACTGATTCACATTTTCCTGAGGAACCGCAATACTGATCTCCAAAATGGCTGTATGAGTTTGAACTCCCACCAGCAGTGCAGGAGTGTTCCCCTTTCTCCACATGCTCTCCAGCATAAGTTGCCATTGGTGTTTCTAATATTAGCCATTCTGGCAGGAGTAAGATGGCATGTCAAAATTATTTTGATTTGCATTTCCCTGATAACTAAGGATGTTGAGCACTTTCTTAAGTGTCTTTCAACCTTTTTGATTTCTTCTATTGAGAATTTTTTCTTTAGTTCTGTACCCCATTTTTAGTAGGGTTATTTGGTGTATTGTTGACTAAGTTTCTTGAGTTCTTTGTATATTTTGGAGATCAGCCCTTTGTCGGATGTAGGACTGGTGAAAATCTTTTGCCAGTTTCTGGGCACCGAGAGCCTGCCCTCCCCCTACCATGTGCCCTACCCTGCTCACTGTCCCACAGCTCTGGTTGAGCACTGAGACAGAAGGTGGAGCCAACAATCCGACCACCTTCAGGGAACCTCCTGTGGCTGCTCTGAGCACACTAGACTAGTCATTAGTTTTTAATAAAGTGTATAATGATGTTTCAATTTTACAAGCTAGACTCAAGACATGCATTTTTTCCTTCATTCACATTCTTGTTCTTATAATTAAGCTTCCATGGTGTAGTGGTGTAAAATGATCCATTTAAATTCATCGTTTTTTGCACTTTTAATTGCCTACTTTTAATTGCTTAATAGGCCTCAATTTCTTTCATCAATAACATGAAAAGAATATTGTGTGATCTCTTCTGGGAAGATGTGAGTAAAAGTCTATTCACCTCAGATAGGACACTTAACAGAGACTATGGGAACAACTGCCCCCAGTGTAGTGTATTTGACCAGTGAGTTTGTCAATGTTGCTAACAGCAGGAGAGGTAAAAAGCTACTACTTGCAGGTGGAAGGGTCATCTATAGGCATCTGCATCAATGAAGAACCCACGCCAGCACTGGTGACTACATATAAAAACTGCTTTCTTTGAGCTTTATGAACCAGCTACCTTAAGAACCTATGGAAGAGTTCCTTCTCCCCAGGAACTGTTTACTGGTTGTACAAACTAAGGGAAAGGAGCTGTGACTCTTTTGTAACTTTCTCAAGGTTTCTAATTGGCATGATTTGAATGCCTTCCAGGAGAAATTTCAGTTTGGAAGAAATAGCTATTTAACTTACATGTAAAAAAAATTAAAAAAATATTTTTTGCTTTCAAATTTTAACATACTTCTTTTTGAGGAACTATTTTTCAATACGGCATAAATATTTGATTGTACAGTATTCATAACTACATTGTACAAATCAGCAAATTTCCTTTTTTTTTTGTTTGTGTTCACCAAAGAATTCACCTATAACGATACTCTCAAATTCTGTTAAAAAAAAAATACCACTAGGTAGTTAGAATTAAATTTTAGACTATATTGACTATGACATCACCTTAAATTGGAAGTACTAAAAAAATTTCACTGTATGTATAGATTTGTTTGTATTATTTTGGTATATTTAACCCCTGTCAGGGGAAAATGTAAGAGATTTTCACAGGTTCTATTAAGTAGGGAAATCCAATGTTGGCTGTATTCTAATGCTCATGTTATCAACATTTCAATAAGTTAATATGCATAAAAGAGTTTGTTACATAAGGATATTTTTATTTGACAAAGAAAATATTTTCTCTTTGTTCAATACATCATATAAATATATCTAAGGAACCCAATGATGAAATAAAATTAGGAATATATTGAGTACTTACAAATAGTAATTCAAAAGTGAATAATCTTTAGTAAGATGGTAATAAACACACTCAATTTTGATGAGTTTTTGTGTCCATAATAAATTATTCTGTGAAGCATATGCTTCTGGCACTATTATGCTGTATTTAAAAAAAAAAAAAACCAGAAGGCATTGCTACATGTCAGCCATTTATAAGTGTGAATTTGTTTATCCATGAAAACATCTATAGAATATTATTTTCAATGTCATGCTAATTATTTTCAGAGGTTTATATGATGCACAATAAAAGTAAGAAAGATTTCATGACTACATTTGTCAAAGTTGGGTGGAATTCTGTTTGTAAAGCCATTGTTCTTCCCCCCTTATGATATGTTGTCATCCAAGAAAACATTCTCTTTAAAACCCTAAAGAGAATAAAACAACCTATGAAATTAATATATTTTCAATTTACATAATCAACTACACATCTCAGCTCAGTCTTAAAACAGTTATATTTTCAGGGATCCTACCCCCATGCAATTTTGACAACATAGCAACCTAACAGGATATGAAGAAGGGTGACACCAACAGAAGTGTTTACATGAAAGAGGGTAACCTCACTATCTTACAGTCCTAGATGAAGAATTACAGTGGTTCTTTCTTATAGTAGAGAAATATTCTTCCATGGGAAAATGCCCCTGGATCAGTTATCCATTTCCAAATGGTTGTTGCCTAAATTATATACATAGAAGTAACATTATAGGGACAAGGGACATACATGAAAACAATTAAAACAGGTTATAAACCATGAATGTGAGAAAGAACAGGTATGGAAGGATACCTGGGAGGGGTTGACAGAGGAAACTGAAAGGGGAAAAATGCTGTAATTCTATGTTAATTTTAAAAAAATGAAGAATGAAATTGACTTTTCAGTGCTGAGTTTTATATTCTTATTTTCATCTTATGGGTGAAAATCAGAGTCAGAAGGGAAGATTCAGGAAGAGTCCTGCCAACCTAGAGAAGTAGCTTTCAGGAATTCAGCATTCCAGCCATTGGTGGGAAGCAAGACATTAATTGCAACTTTCATCTCAGAGAAGTGGTCCATGGTATTTAAAATGGTGCATTACAAGTTACTGCTGGGCTCAGAATTTAAGTTTATTTCTTTAGACTCTGATCTTCCAAAATCATAAAATTACTTGCCTAATAAAACTATTCCATCTCTAGCTATGGTATTTCTCCTGAAGTCTGTGCTGTGAACTACAGATGATCTATGATTTAATAAATGTATATTTCTTGCTAAGGATGATATTATAAGGCCAAGATTGTGTTCATCTTTGATAAATAAAATAATGTGTTTTTTTTTACTGTTCTTTTCATGATACCAAGAAAATGAAATTAGCCAGAAGTCCATGAGCAGATTAATAGATAAAGAAAATGTATATGGGATTGGATTTAGCTGTGAAGAAAATTAAAACAGTGAAATTTGAAAAAATAACAACTACAACAAAAAACAAAACAGGTGGTTCAAGAAAACAATATTTTAAATGAGGTATACTAGGTTCAGGAAGACAAACACTGTACATTTTATCTCATACATGAATCCTAGCTGCTATTAAAGATGTGTATCAGGCAAGGACAAAATATGGGTAATGGCTAAAAAACAAAAAAGAGAATCATGAGACTGAGTAAGTAAAGGATTGAATGGATAAGGGTTTGGAGAAGATGATGAACATATTGGGAAGAGAGAGTACTGGACATAGAAGGGTCTAGCAGAGAAGCAGGGTAGGAGAGGGGCAAGAATAAACCAAATAAAATCTGCATTAAAAACCCCACATGGAAACCCACATCTTTGTAGACTAACTTAAAAAAAAATTAAAGTTAAATCAAGTAAACAGTGTGTAGTTCTTAGGTTGGATGTGTTGGAACACTGAATCTCAATGCATATAATAAATGCTAAATTTTCATATTAAATGTTCACAAGTACAAGATGACTGTTTATTTGAAAACAAAACCTGTAAGTACGAAGGTACTATCTTTATTCATATTCAGTTCTCATTTAAGGTAGTTATTTAGTGGCCTTGTGAAGCATAATGACACTGTGAAGCAACTACTCAAACGTAGCCAACGATGTATTTCTTCACATTCCATAGGATAGCTCAAGTCATATCATCAAGCCAAATGCTAACATGGAGAGAAGATATAATTATTTCATGATAGTTCTTCATCAAAAATCTTGGGTATGTGGTTTTCATACAGAGTGGAAGTAAATAGTTGTGTTTAACTCAATGGGTGACAAATGTGGGTTTAAATTTAAATCTTTAGATTTTTCAATCAATTATCTTTTGAAGGGCTTATTTTATGAAATTAGTCAATATTATAAAATATTTCTAATTATCCATGCATGCTCATGAAGAAATACACTGACTTTTAATTTCAAGGCATTATCAGAAAACGTGCAGCTATGTTTATTTACAAATTTCAAAACTATTTGTCAAAGAATCATTTTCTTTTCAATATCTAGTATTTCCATTGATTATATTTGCATACTTCATATAAACTTAAAGTAAAATGAAGAAAATGACAATTGGTAAATAGGACAGATATTTCTGCAATTTACTAATTTAACAAAGCTACTATTTTTGTCAAATTAGCCTACTGTGTCTGAGAATCTTACCAAATAACTAAATCAAAGCACTCTGTTTTTGTTGCTGGACCTATCAAGGGAAAAGAAAATATATAAAACTTGATAGGACTCCACATCAATGTCAAGAAGCCACTCCATGACTGAATCAAGCTGTGATCAATTGCTGTGAGGTTAGTAACTTGATCGTGAGGTCACTGCAACAACTCTTTCTTTCATGAACTAAAACCATACTATGATATTATGAGGAAAGAGTTGTACCTTTCAGATCCTCCTACTCAACTCTTCACATCCCGTATAATGAAGAATAATTCCTGTCTTTCCTCTATCAGGCCTGGAACATGACAACTTGCATGTGCTTGAGAATGATGTACATGTTGCTACATCTCTGCAATTCAAATTCCATAGTTATAAATGCCAATATTTTCTTTCTATTGCTGTGACCAACATAATAACCAAAAGAAGCTTCTAAAGCAGAGGGCTTATTTGCCTTATGCTTCCACATCACAGTACATCATTAATGTAAAATAAGACTGGATCCTTTTGATGTGAACTGAGGAAGAGACTACAGTCTTACTGACTTGATTTTCAGACTTGCTCAGCTGCCTTCTTTGTGCAGGCTAGAGACACTTGCCTATGAATGGCACCAACCAAGGTAGGCTGAGCTCCCCCTACTTCAAATTTGCAATCAAGAAAATGTCCTCCCAAAGTCCTTGGGAGCACATTCCCCAGGGAGGGATACTCGCTTAGCCTAGAGTCAGGAGGAAGGGCCTAGTCCCTATTCCAAATGACTTGACAGATTTTGTTGATCCCTCCTGGAAAGCATCCCCCTCCCTGTGGAGTGTGTGGATGGGGGGGATTGGATGGGAGGGTAGTGGTGGGGGGCATATGAGGGAGGGAGGGCTGGAGATCTGGAGGGAGATCGGGAGGGGAGATCGGGAGGGAGAGGGAACTGGGAACGATATGTAAAATAAGAAAAAGAAAAGTCTTAAAATATTCCCCAAACTGGATGGCATACATGTGGAATCGGGGAGGGGGAATGGGAGGGGAGGGTGGTCAGGGTGCATGTGAGGGGGGGAGAGAGGGTAAGAAGGAGGGAGGGAGAGGGAACTGGGATCGACATGTTAAATAAAATAATATATAAAAAAATACAAGTGAAGACTGAAGAGTACAGTTACATCTTCCAACTAAAACCTTTAGTTTTGAGATAATCATAAAAATGATAAATTTTTATTTTACTTTCCAAGAAAATAATGATATAAAGTATCTGCTACATGTCTAAAATTAGTCAAAAATAATTACACAAATATTGTCATTTAGATCATGTTTTCAAAATTGTTAACTTTATGTCATCTCTGTGTCTTAAAAATTAAAAACAATTGAAGGTAAGTTGACATCTATTATAACTAATCCCCAGAAACTTACTAAGAAAAATTAATTTGAAAAATGTGTTTGCTCATATGCCCAACAGAGTAATTTAATTAATTTGTAACTAGTGTTTATAATACCACATATCTTGAGGAATTATATATATTTGACCTGTAATTGGCAACACAAAAGCCATATATATATATATATATATATATATATATATATATATATGTTAAACTAGGTGAGAGCATCATTGTACATTGGTCAGTATTTGAGAACTGTTTTCATTCGATTATTCACATCCACACACCTCCATTTATCTGGAAGTCAAATAAGATTAAAATGTAATAGCTTTTCATTTTTAAGTTCTAATTCCTTGATGCATTTCACCATTACATTTCATAGCAAAGATACAAACCACTGCTGTCTTGAATAACTCCATTAGTTCCTAGGCAAACTAAAATACCATGTCATTGATTATGTCCTCATTCCAGAAGATAACCAATTATTTTTGTTAATTTGTAAATCCTGCTTAGTCCATTGTTTTTGCTAAGAGAGAAAACATTAATTCTCATGATTATTTCTAAATTTTTGGTGAAGTGTTAAAGAGAATTGGGTGAGGTTTCTATTTATGATTGTCTAACTGCATTTTTACAATATTGGCCTATGTACTTATTTTCAAGAACTAGTGACTAAGTAAACATACAAATAATCAAGGCTGTATTTATGAACAGAAAGTAATACAAATAAATCTTTTGTAGTAAATTGATGTGTATATTATCACAAATTCATAGTTAAAATGACTTCAGGGGTGTATGGATATGCGTTTAAGACTATAATATATTCTTTTGAATACTGTTCACTCTCTCCCTCCTCTCCCTTCTCTCTCTCTCTTTATCTCTCTATCTCTCTCTCTCTCTCTCTCTCTCTCTCTCTCTCCACACACACACACACACACACACACATGCACACAATTTATATTAGAATCACCATAATGAACTTAAAATTTTATGGGTTATTTAAATGACAATCTTTCCAGAAAATAGATTTTAATTTCACCTAAGACATTTTGTTATTTTAGGCTGTGTGTGTGGGTGGTTTATAAGTGTGTATCCTCAGATACCCTCTAGTCAGCATGTACTACAGAAGAGAAACTAGATTGAGACCCAGGTGCTTATTATTATGGATATAATGTCTACTTTTTATCCATTTCACAAAGTCTGTTTCCTTGGTGAATTCATTGTGAGATTTCTTGGCACAAAAAGGGAAGAACCTGGTGAATTACTATTTTAGCAGAAAGCACCTGCTGCTTTATAAAAAGTGGGTAGAAAAAAGATGCAGTCTACATACATAGACTTGTGTGTCTATATGTGCTGTAACTAATGCATACTTAGCAGAGAATAAGGACATTTTCTTTGGTATTCATAAATGTGTTCCTCATACAGTGAATAAATATCTATTGAACATCAAACCAAATGGTGCTGTTTACTAAGATATTCAATGAAATCTATGTGACAAAAGGAGCGTCACAAAAATCCCAAGACTACTATAAAGACTTTTAATTAATTTGAGCAAGTGGTGATGGCACATGTGAAGATAGAGGTCTTTTTGGTTAAACTGTTTACAAACTAGTTTCTACATAATTGGGTCTAAGGAAAAGGAGTAAAACAAGTCATGAATCAGCATAATAAAAGGAGATATACAATGTCATAATAAAATTAAAAAGATCACCACACATGCTAGAAAGAAGTTACAGTAATTTTTCCTGTTGTTGGTTATTTTGCTGAAGTATCATTGAGTTATGTTTTCCTATGTAGCCTGGTTTGACTTCAAACTTTTGATAATCCTTTTCAGACTATTAAGGCATGGGATTAGAAACACGTGGCAGCCTAGCATGTTGATGACCAATATTTGACTTTGAAATTTCATAGAAGGAGCCAAGTGCAGCTAAGTCAGAGGCAAAGGCAGAGGTAAAAATAAGGAAGAGAAATGAAAGAGATATAAAATTTAAGGGACTAGGAATTGTAATGGTAATTAGTGGCATGCTATTGACATGCACACAGTTGTGCCTCTACTGTGATATGGACATACTGTGTTCTCTCTGGAGCATGTCCTTTGAGAGGATCTCCAGTTATCTAACCTGGGGATTCAATTTCAGCTCCTTTACTCACAGATGAAGAGTCTTAGTGAATGGTTTGTCACTGTTCTGACTGTAAGCCCTGAACAGGAAGCATTAAAGCAATAGGTCTAATCCTTTCTAGAAGTCAGTATTCTAAAGCTCCTCTTAAAACAACCTGTTTCAAAAGAAAACAAAACAGAAAAACTTCCTAATGCAAACAGATGAATAGTGATTGACACCTGTACTGTTCAGTTCTATGTTGCTATGTTTACTGAAAGAACAAAGTGACTAGGATTTTTATTCTTCATTTCAAAGTAATGAGAATACTTTTATTCTGTCTCTCCCTGTATCCCTCTCCTAATGGAGAATACTAATAAGATAAGGTCTTTAACAAATACAATTGGATATAATATTCGTTTTTCTTAGAATGAATTAGGTAGCCTCTTCTTATGTGAGGCAGATCTCCAATGACAACCTAATGACCAATCCTCTGTCTTTAGTCATTTTGTTGACCAGAGATGGATCTCTATAGTTACAATTCACAATTATAGTTCTCTCCAAAGCCCATCAATGTCATATGAGAAACATTTCCTTTCAAGGTTTTTTTTTTATTGAAAGAGACAGAATCTTATTTTATATATTAATCCCAGTTGTCTTTCCCTCCCATCCTCCAATGCTCCCCTCAACCCCCCCATCTCATTCCATTTCTGCTCTCCAGGGAGGGTGAGGTCTTCCATGCGGGATCATCAAAGTCTGTCATATTATTTGTGGCAGGGCCTAGGCCCTCTCCCTGGTAACTAGGCTGAGAGAGTATCCCTGTTTGGAGAATAGGCTCCAAAAGTTTGTTTGTACACTAGGAATGAATACTAATCCCCTATAATAGGCCCCATAGAATTCCCAGGCCTCATAAATGATACTCACATTCAGGGGTCATGATTCCATCTTATGCTGGTTTCCCTGCTGTCATTCTGGTGTCCTTGAGCTCCCCCTTGTTCAGGTCAGCTGTTTCTATCAGCTTCCTCAGCATGGTCGTGATCCCTTAACTCATAACTCCTCCTTCTCTGCAACTGGATTCCAGGAGTTCTGATCAGTGCTTAGCTGTGGGTCTGTTTCTGCTTCTATCAGCTAACAGATAAAGGCTCTAGGATGGCATATAAGGTAGTCATCAATCTCATTAACAGGAAAGGGCACTTAAGGTAGCCTCTCCACTATTGCTTAGATTGTTAGTTGGGGTCATCCTTGTAAGTCTCTGGACATTTCCCTAGTGCAAGATTTCTCTTTAAACCTATAATGGCTCCCTCTATTATGGTATCTCTTTTCTTGCTCTCCTCTATTATTCCCCTAATTCAATCCTCCTGCTCCCTCATGTCCTCCTCTCCCTTTCTCTTTCTCTTAACTCCCTTTCTCCTCCCCTCATACCCCCAATTTGCTCAGCAGATCTTGTCCCTTTCCCCTTCTCCATTGGACAATGTCTCTCTTAGGATCCTCCTTGTTTCTTAGCTTCTCTGGTGGTGTGGAATCTTTCAAGGTTTAAGTGTTTGTGTGTGTATGTGTGTGTGTGTGTGAGGGGGAGGTATATGCTGTGGAATCAAATCAACACTCTGGGGCCCTACAACTGGAGTCACAGGCAGTTATGAGCAGCTTGATAGCTTGATGTAGGTTCTGGTAGCTTAACTCAGGTACTCTGCAGGAACAGCAAGTGCTTTTCACCTCTGAGCCAACTCTCCAGCCCCAAAGGAGGTTTTCTTTTTTCTTTTTATTTGTTTAATACTTTTAAAGGTAAGATATAATTATATAATTTTCTCCTTTATCTTCCTTCCTCCAATCCTTCCCATGTACCACCCTTGCTTGTCAGGAAACATTGAAACTCATGTAACAGAGCTAGGCAGTTGTCACAGTGACATCTGAGTGAGACTTGAAGATTCAAACCACTGAGGCCTTCATGTCCTGAGGACCTCATGCTGTTATTGAGCATAGTTCTTATTGCTGCCTTTATGGTTACCACATCCTTCTTAAAACTCTCAGCAGGTTTCGAGCCCCTGCATGGGCAGTGTTACTAGTACTTAGGATAAGAGTGACTGACTTTTTCCAAACATTGCGGCTGGAGCATATTGGTGATTCAACTACCATACTTAGAAAGAGTTTAGATATGTAGAAGTTTTAGTAAGATTAGAAAACGATTATTGAAAATGACTCCAAGGCAGAAGATCTTGGGGAACAATTTAAAGTTTAGCAAAGCACATACTTGAGTACGGGACTTATTGAGGTCAAAAAACAAGAAGCACAGCCTGGCTATTGCCGGATGATGTACCTTTCTTGCTGGGATGGGTTGGTAACCAAAGGTGATGATTAACTCCTTGTACCTATTTCTGCCCTCAGCTTCTAGATATAAAAATAGGTTGATGAGTAAGTATGTACTGTGAAGATCTAAAGTACCAACTATTGATGGTTCTTCATATATCAATGGTTATATTCATGATTCTTTTAAGATTTTGTATAATATTACCTTTTGAGATAAATAATTAAGTGATTGACCCTTTCTTTATAAAAGCAAAATGCAGCCTTCCAGTCAAATAACTGGCTGAGAAAAATAACTTGCTTGCTTACACTTTGTTAATCTATAATAAGCTGCTTGGGTATGAATGTATGTGGGTTCTTAGGAAAACTTGTTTATCACCTGTAATATTTAAAATGTTTAATCATGTGATATGGAAAGTATGTTGTTCTTATATTCATTGTAATCATTCACTTGAAAATTAGAATATAGCCACATTGTAAATTTTATGCTGCTAGAAAGATTTTTCTGGATATATAAGTATATAAGATGTAAGGGGAAAAAATAAAATTAGAAGGAAAACATAAAAAGAGAAGGGACACACCTGGATAAAGGTAAGAAAAGACACAAAGAAGAGAGGAAATGATAGAGACACCCTAAAGGTATTTGTGTATTTTTTTCCTTTATTTGTCAGTTCTCAGAGAATTAAATTTTACTTCCTCAGATAGAAAAGTCAGCTAAGTGATTTTGTCACTGACTCCATGGATTTCCTTCTATCTGTCAGCTGCTAATCATTACCTCATTTTCTTATATTTTTGTTGTTATATTTATAATGAAAATACAGGTTGCTCCCTTTGTTAGTGTTGCTTGTATTTATATGATACATGGATGGTCACTTGGTATTGGATAATCAATTATTGTGTCATTCCTGGAAGGACTATTTTGGCCTCTTTGGACATTGCTTAAATGCCTGTCATATTGTTGGCATGTCTAACTTAGGTATAGCTTTCCTGTCATTTCTAAAACATACAATTTCACACCAGATTTTCTGGTCCTCTGACTGTTATAACTTGTCTACCACCTCTTACAGGATGTTTCCTGAGCTTTTGGTCCAGGAGCTGTGTTGTATTGACAAGGGCTGAGCACTGTACAATAAATTGTTCCTTGTCTTTTGGCCATTTGGAAGATTTGTTTTTAGAACCATCTCTATCTATTACAAAGAGAAAATTATGGGCCTAGTGTTGGTGGCACACACCTTTAATCCCAGCACTTGGGAGGCAGAAGCAGGCTGGGCAGGCAGATCTCTGAGTTCAAGCCAGCCTGGTTTTCAGAGGGAGTTCCAGCAGGACAGGCTCCAAAGCAACACAGAGAAAAACCCTGTCTGTAAAAAACAAAAACAAAACAAATTAACAACAACAGCCAAAAGAAAACAAACAACAAAGAGAATATTATTTAATGGGTCCTCAGAGCTAGAATTTTTGGAAAGGCATTTGTAGATTATATAAATTAAATGTGATTCCTTACTCAATGTATATGTACACACTTATGTGTGCATTTTTCTGTCAATATGTAAAACCTAAAATATATGTCTTAGAAAATAAAAGAGTGTATGACCACATACATAAATGTGGATATCCTTTTCTGTTTATATAATCTTAGAAATTATATTCTTCCTATAGATAAATTCAACTTTCTTATGAGAATGAATTTCAGATCTTATCACTAGTTCTTACTCTTTTCTGAGAACATGACTACTTTTTTTAGAAGTGTACTTTTTCTTTACATCATTACTTCAATTTTCTTTCCCTCTACTCCTCCTAGTTTCTCCACCAGGACACCTCCTGCCACCTCCACCCCCAGATCCTCTGTTCTACTGTTTCACTTGAGTAAAGAGCAGCACTCCCAGGAATATCCATTGTACATGGCATAATAAAATGCAATAAGACTACTCACAAACTCTCATATCAAGGCTGGGCAAAGCAACTCAGTTGGAGGGAAACAGTACCCAAAACAGCCAAAAAACAGAGACATTCGGAGAGAGAAAATATTGGGAGAGGTGAGTGGCACTGGAGCAAACTGGAAGTGGGAAGGAGGATGTAGAAACCTGGTGCTGTAGAAACTCACAGGAATCCACAAGGGTGACCCAAATCAGGACTGCTGGTAATGGAGGATTTGTATCCTGAACTGGCCACCTTCTATAAACAGGCAAGGCCTCCAGTGGTATGGCTAGACAGATTTTGGGAAATATGTCTTTCTCCATGTTGAGATATTCATATACACACAAGAGATCTACCTCTTAAAGACATAGTGAGAACTGTATCTATTTCTGAGGTAAAATTTAAAACGCTCTGATGCATTAGATTTCCTTGACTAAGTTTTGAGAGATCATGTCAGAAGCAAAGTTTGGCCTGAGTACCAAAATTAAGTGTGAAAGTAGCAGAAGCATGAGGAGCTCATGGTTCCCACAGCTCCTTGCTCCATCTGGAACTTCTTCCACGCAGGCTTGCTAGGAATGCTTCTTGATACGGGTATCTGACAACATAAGAGGAAAACATTAACAAACCAGGTGACTGACTTCATTGTAGCCACAATAAGCACTTATTATTATGAAAGTTCAAAATTAAAAAGCATTTCTTTCTTTTTTCTTTTCTTAAAATTTGTATTTATTTATTTACTTGTTTGTTTCTTTCAAGGCAGGGCTTCTCCATACAGCTTTGGAGTCTGTCCTGGATCTCATTTTGTAGGCCAAGCTGGCTTCAGACTCGCAGAGATCCATCTGTCTCTGCCTCTCAAGTGCTGGAATTGAAGTATGCTACTACCATCCAGCATGTATTTATTTCTTTATTGGTATCCACTGATCATAGAATCACCTTCCACAGAGCTCCTATGAAACTGTGTGAACCATGAAACAGAATATTATAGAAGAATTATCTAAAATGAAGTGAGCTACTGCAGACAGCCACAATTATCTATTTTAAATAAAAATCTAAATGAATGGCTAAAATTTCCTGGAATGTGAACCTGGATTATATTGCACAGAAAAGTAAATTGTGAGTATGGACCTCTGCAAAGACTGAGGACTTCCCTAAACTCACCACCCTTCCAGAAGAGCTAACTCCCTGTCCTTCTACAATAGAAGATTTTGAAGTCTAAGTTCCTTATGAATTAGGACAATAATTAGAAATTTGTCTTTCTGGCTGGAATTGAATAAGTCTGTATTTTTCCTAAATAAAGGTTTTATGTGATTCTTAACTCTGTGTATGCATGTTGTAGAGGAGCTACAAGTATGTGGGCATAAAAGAGGAGTAACATGAATGTGAGTACAGTTGCCTATAGATTCAAGAAGGCATAAGATGCCCTGCAGTTGGAGATATAGGCAGCTGAGCTTTGCCCCAGGTGAATACTGGCAAACAAAGCTACTTCACAGGCTATATGTGACTAAACCATTAAGCCATTTCTCCAGCTCCACAGATTATGTTTAATCATTTTTCTTTTCCTGTTTTCAGGACTAATATTCAGTCAAAGCCATTTAAAAAACAAATCACACAGTAATTGTGGCAGTGTGTTTCCACAAGGCAACTTATATCTTTATCCTAAGGTCACTGTTCCAGCAGGATCTACTTGCACTTGAAGTTTCTTCCTGGACAACTTTTTAAAGCATTTAAAATAAGCAGAAGCAGCTTTCTCAATGTACATGAAAGAAAGTGAGATTTTCACCATACTAAACTTTAAAAAGTATCTCTGCACTCTGTGAATATGAAAAAAAAAAACAAATTTGGGAGTTACTTCATGCACAGTGGACTGATACTGATTTGTTACATTATGTCAGTGTACTGATGGATTAAAACAATTTCTAGATGTTTGCAGCTTAAATAAGTGACATAATCCTTAGATAACTAAGGTGATGTTACACTTGGATATTTACACTAACCATTACTATTCTTATTTTTCTCACTAGTAATTTTTAGGAAGCCAAATCAAGGATAATCCTAAAGCCAGGATATGGTAGTACACACCTTTAGTTCCAGCATCCAGGAGACACAAGCAGGTAGATCTCTGAGGTCAAGGTCAGCCAGGTCTACAAAGAGAGCTACAGGTCAGTCAGGGGTACACAGAGAAACTCTATCTCCAAACCAAACAGCAACAACAAAATTCCTTAAATTTTACATTTTAAATTATTCTGATAAATGACATTACTTTGTACTTTATTGACAAATATTTCTACTTTATTTTCAAACATTGTCAAATATTTTGCCTCAGAACAAATGCACAGAAACCTACTGAGTTGCACATTTGCCTTCATCTAATGGTCCTTGAAAATAAGACATTTCCATAATGAGGAATAGTTATAAAAGCCAATTACTACTAATAAATATGACCTTTTGCCATTGAGTAAGCTAATAACCTTTGAGATATGGTCTAGACACATAGTGCTAAAATGAAACTGAAACTCAGTGGAAAGTAAGTCCCTTTATATAGAGAAATGAAGAATATGTTCTGTTTCAGCTGAACCCTTAAAATAGGTGCTAGTTAGTTATGCAGTCAAAATATAAAATTTAATTATGTTCCATTTTCAAATAAATAAAATTAAAAGTGAACTATATGTAAATGATTAAAACTTGATGCAAGAGTGTTAATTTTACAAAATA
The DNA here is from genome assembly GCA_030556225.1 of Cricetiscus sungorus. NCBI lineage: Eukaryota > Metazoa > Chordata > Mammalia > Rodentia > Cricetidae > Cricetiscus > Cricetiscus sungorus. The sequence continues at coordinate 1,824,014 of JANBXA010000600.1, read as the reverse complement.
ATGTCTAACAAAGTAGAATTTAACATTAAAGACTAAGGTTCAGATATTTGAAAGTATTAATTTGTTCAAGTTCATTAGCATATAATTTATATCTAGACCATATTTTGGGAATTTTATAATTTGTAGATACTAAATGTAAATAAATAACAAGTAATATTACATTAAATTTTGACTTGTCTTTTAAACAAGCATAATGAGTTATCTGCATACATACAGTATACTCTTTCTCATTATGTTTCATCTAATGTTGGAAGGACTACAGCTCATTTCCTATAGACATTTTTTTTATGTATACCGCATTTCAAATTGTTTAGAGTTACAAATCATCTAGCTTGAAAACCTAGCCCTTAAGAGATACTAAAATAAAACTGGAGAATGGACTGTATAACACAGATGGATGCCAATATGATGTGTCCTGGAGTTTGGACTTTACTTTGCTGCTGTTTTCATTCATACCTGAGTTATTGCAAATCATAATTCAATTCATTCAAACACAAATAGCATATGGAACAATTTCTGCTCTGCAAACATTATCACCATTTTGGTCTTTTCCATCAGGTCTACTCTTCCTTCATATTGCCACAGTAATAACTCTGAAAAAGAATCTACTCAGATATTTTACCTTGTCTTCAATATTTGTTGCCCTTGACCTCATATAACCTAAACTTTTATAATTAGTCACCCCAGTATGTCAGTCTGCTAATTCAGCTCCACTCATAAATCTTCAGTCAAGTTTCTTTTATTCTCTTTCTGTGACAACACAGTCATATATATTAGATTTGTCTCAACACATTATTTAGGGAACCACCAACTAATGTGGCCAAAGAATTGCAATAATTTTACTTCTTAAGCCTGACAGCATTCAAACCCATTGGGAGATGTCTGCCTGATATATAGTGTTGCTTTTCCCAATACATAAAGTCTACTCATGATGTACAAGTTTTCAGCCTTGGGTACAGTAAACAAGAAAGGACAACTTTGATGACAGTAACACTGATATTATGTAATGATTTCTAAGTTAGTGACAATTGCTGCTCATAGAATTCATGTGCACATGGGCATAAAAGGTCATTTCCCACCAGGACTGTAATAGGTGTAGTAAATAAATAAACATTTATTCTTTCCATTTCAGAAAGTCTTTGACTTCAAGAAATAGAAAATAAAGGTGACAATTTTCAGGCAAGCTTGGGATAAGTCACTAATTTATATATGTATATAATCATGAAACATGAGAGATTTGCTTTGGAAAATAGGATCAAACTTTTCTAAGAGTGGACACTCAGGCAGTTAAGTTCATTAGTCATCAAAAGCAATTATTACTGTACATTCATGGAAATAGTATGAGCTGAACTAATACAGTAATAGAACATTCAGGACTGGAAGACCAAGTATTATAGTTAAGACACACACATATATATCAACATAGAGTCACTCATCCACTCTATGGGATAGAAGTATTTTTAATTAATTTTTTATTTAAATTAAAAACAATCTTATTTACATATCAATCCCAGTACACACTCCCTCCAGTCCTCCGATTCCCTTCTCCAATCCCCTTTTTCACCCCCTATCTACTCCTCAGAGCCAGTGAGGCCTCCCAGGGGGAATCATCAAATCTGTCCCATAATTTGGGGCAGGACCTAGCTGCCCACCCCCATCCCATATCTAGGTTGAGAGAATATCCCTTCATAGGTAATGGGCCCATTCATGCACTAGGGAAAAATACTGGTTGGACTGCCCGAGGGCACATAGAATTTCCAGGCCCCCCAACTGACACCCACATTCAGGAGGCCTGGTTCGATCTTAGGTTGGTTCCCCAGCTATCAGACTGGGGTCTATGACCTCCCACTTGCCCAGGTCAGCTGTTTCTGTGGGGTAGATGTACTTTAAATGTAATACTTCATGGGTGTACCCTCATCACAACAAGTTGAATAGATGCTAACAGAATAATTTTAGGGAAAACATTATACCAGATTAAAAAGTATTCAGGTACAGGATTTGTGAAGAGTTTTGAAGAAGGCTCAAATAGTCATTTTCTATGTGATTAATATAGAGTATGTCCTGTAATTATTATGTAGTCTATTGCTGGGAAGAGACACCATGACCATGGCAAGTCTTATGGGGGAAGCATTTAATTGGGCTTACTAACACTCTCAGAAGTTTAGCCCATTATCATCATGGTGGGATATGACAGCATGTAGGCAGACATGGTGCTGAAGAAGGAGCTGAGCGTTTTATGTCTTGACCCATAGGCAACAGGGAGTGAACTGAACAAAGCACAGCTTGAGCATAGGAGACATTAAAGCCTATCCCTACAGTGACACTTCCTCTAAGAAAGATGCACCTACTCCAATAATGCTACACCTCCTAACAGTTCTACTCCCATTGGGGACCATATCCTTTCAAAGCACTACAACTCCTATAACTAATTTTTTAAAGCAGTCTTCTGTTTCTACTTTCAAAAATGTGTGAACATGATAAAATATAGACTATCTAAAAAGAATAAAGAAAAGTGTTAATGAGTAGTCTGATAAGGGATGTCCTTCTGTATATATGCTTCTCTTATTGATGATGAATAAAACACTGGTTGTCCATGAGCCAGTCAGTAAGTATAGGCTGGGGTAGCAAAGGGATTCTGAATGGTGGATGCAGAAAGAAGATAACAGAAGAGACACAATGTAACTACTGGGAATGACTTCCAGGCATTCTCTAGTAAGATAAGGCCAGGTGGAAATGCACAGATTAATAATTAAAGGTTAATAATTAAGAGAGTGCTAGCCAATAAGAACTATTGGCCAAAGAGTTTATAATTAATATAATCAGTGTGCTTATTTGGCAATCAATGGTTGTGGAACCAGGCAGGCCAAGAAATTCCATCTACAAATGGCTCCCAATAGTAGTCTCCTCTACTCATTCCCTTTTTCTAATTTCTCAATTCTGTAACTATTTTGTATGCTTCCCCAACTGTTTAAGCTCTGGGTCACTAAGTGAAATGCTTCAGATATTTTTAACACAAACCCTGAAGATTGAATTCTCTACTCTGAGAGAGCACAAACATCTTTAAAACACAGCTGAAGGGAAGACAAGGAAAAATGTAGGTCAAAGAAGTTATGTTGTGCCATTTTCAGAGGAAACATTTATGCTGGAGAAAAACACAGAACAGTTAACTACCATTTCTGCAGGTTACCTAGTGCCTAAGAGCAAAAGCAGTACAGGGTCTCTGTACTGCTGGTGTTGGTAGGTGCTTGGAGCCCTTGCTAAGCAGGCTCAGAAAGCCACTATTTGAACCACAAGTCTCTGCTCTTTGCATGCTCTTGGTTGATTCTTAAAGTCTATGTCCCAAACACACCATACACAAAGGCTTTTTTTTAATCTCATTGTTGTGTTTCTTAAAAAATATTTTTAATTAAAATATAAAAAAGGAAACATCTAATTATACTTACAAGAAGGACTTATATGTTCACTGTGGTCAGTTCTCTAGACAGAACATATATTTGTAATAACAACTGGGTAAAAAAAAATAGGATATCCCAACATTTTTGTGATGAAAGGCAGAAGTGAATATATGTATTATATATATATATATACATATACATATATATTATATATGTATTATATGTATTATATATGTATTATATATATATGTACTATATATATATAATACATATGTATGGTATATTGCAGTGGAAGGATGGTCATTCCTCACCATTAAAGTCATGTATATACTGACTTTAGAATGCCATTTCCAAAACTTGATTTGTGGAAGACTTAAGAAATAATGTGAATAATTATACAAAAACAGTGATAATAATTGACATTTGGGTCTATAGGAAGCAGCTAGTCCAATAGGTCTGTTACCTGGCCATAAGTGACTCAAGTCAGGAGAGGAGTGAGAAAAACACTTCCCATGAATTCAAGAATTATTACTTTTAACTTAAATAGACTAGACCTGCTACTATTAACTCTGTCCTTATCTTGGGAGTAAGGTAATTCAGCAGTAAGCAGAGCTGGCTTCATGAGTATTGCAGACATGTAGTCAAATGACCTGTCACCTAGAATAGCTTGCTGTACTGCTGTCATTGTTTCCAACTGCTCAATTTTATTTTACAGTTTTTGTTGTAAAATCTAAATCAGACAAGATAACATACCTTGCATCTAAATGTATAAACAAAGTATACATTTTAGCTGTTGCTGCTCTCTCTTATCACATGAATACCCACAGTATCCCATGAACACAGAGTTCCTGTGAACCTGCCATGTGTGGAGGTTCTGTGCAACACAAACAAGATCAAGGGATTCCTGTTAAAACCTCACATTGTAAAAGGAGAAATGTAGATAAGTTCCATAGGTTGTCTACTTCAACCAGAACTCATGTAGAGTGCAGGAAGAACACAAAGAGGAAAGTGAAATAACCCTTCATATTCTGTATACTTTTGGAATTCCAGTGTTTGCCAACGACTCGACTTACTAGCGATGCAATGGCAAAATACTGATAGAATGTCTATCTCTTGAGGAAAAACAAAACATTCAGTTAAATTTGTGTATTGTCTACAACACTAAAGTAAAACAAGAAAAAAACAACACATGTCAATAAATTATATAATCTTGATAATTCTGTAAATGAGTTAAATTATTTTATATTTGCATTTAAGTTATTGCAATTACAATGATTAAATTTATGCTGATACCAATTTTCTTTAAAGTTAGAATATTACTAAATAGTGAGTAGATGGACCATGGATAGTAGAAAACTAAAACCATGGGAGAGAAAAAAAGATATGTTGCAGTATAATGAATAGTAATTCATTTTCATTTCTTAAATAAAAGGGCTACATGTTGTGCTGTGGCTTAGGTAGTACTAAGCTGAGCCTAGAGTTCCTCTCTCGCCATTCAGAGACTGTGGTTATTTCTGCCACATCTCTTTTGCGATAACTAATCTGCATCGTTTACTATACTACACAGTCAGCTTCAGTCCCAGTTTCATTTCGAACCATTTGGTCCTCACACAGAGACATGTCATCATCCTTGCTCCTGTGACTGTGAAAGAAAATGCCTGAAAAATTCTTCCGGTTTCCTAAATTGTTCTTGTTTTTTCATGTGTTGAGAAGTCAAACAATTGATTGATGCAGGTTTTATTATAAATGCCCTAAACAAAGATACATAGATGTAAATGAATTTCTCTCTACTTTTCGACTACAGGACATAAACAGATGATCAGATGTGAAAAAAATCCATAAATTAGTCCAGTGTTGATTTCTTGATGGTGAATAACATTTTAAGGAAACAAAATATATTTAGCAATTTCCTATACCTTATTTTGCAAGTAGTTCCAAATTTAATAAATTTAAATAAAACTACTCTACTTTAGTCATTTTTCTAAATGATGATAATATAAATATTTAAATTAACAATTTAATATTTAATATCTTTAAGATATGTTAAAGGTATTATCAATTTGGGACATATTAAATATAATATTTAATTATGGAGTATTTAAAAATATTTGAGTAAATATATGAATTACATGTAAGGAAACTAAACTGTTAAAGATAAGCAAGCTAGAGAAGGAGGTAAGGAACTAATATATTACACCAACTGAAAGGAAGAAAAATGCAAAATAAATGTTGCTTTTAATGGCTAGAGAGAATTACTAAGCAATAAAATCCAGATGAGAGTTCAACTAACTCCAAATTTTAAAATACAGTACATTTCCACTCCCAAATTTCTAAAATACTTTTGATTAACTTGCAAACATTATTTAGATATATAAAATCACAATTATGAAGGGTTAGAATTTTTCTTGATTTATATAGAAGATCACAGTGACTAAAGAAATACAGTTTTAGAAAACTGTTTTTCAAAGTTAATGAACTTCCAATTGAATACAGACAAGTTTCATAAAATTGATCCTTAATAATCTAATATCAAACTTAATAATCTGGTAGTTGCTTTAGATTATTAAATGAGGTACGGCTAGATGTTAAAATGATGTAAGTTGTGTTTGGGGGTATGTTGTACATTTGGGGGAAAATGAAATGTTTAAGAGAAGTCATTTCACTGCAAAACTATATTCATTAGTATGTAAAAGCATTTAGATTATAGAATTATGCAATGTGTTTTTAATTGCAATTCATATTAACATTTGCAAGGTTTTGTGTTTTTTTTTTTCAAATTAAATGCCTTCTCTTACAGTTGCATTTTATTGCTGTAGTAGCAAAACTGATTTTTAAATACCTGTAACAATCTGTTTCATTTCTACAAAAATTAAAGAGATCCAAGGATAGAAAACAAGTTTGGTATTGACATTTTGAGATACACTGAACTTGGTAGAAGAGAAAGTGGGAGATAGACTTGACCACATTGGCCCAGAAGATAACTTCCTGAACAGAATATTGTTAGTTCGGACATTAATATTGTGAAACTGAAAAGTTTGTTTAAGACAAAAGATATCATCAGTAAAATGAATGACAGCCTACAGAATGAGTGGGCAAAGATCATCACCAACCCCACATCTGACAGAAAGATGATTTCTACAATATATACATAGAAATCAGAAAACTAGACATCAAAAACACAAATAATCCAATTTAGAAATACAGTACAGGTCTAAACAGAGAATTCCCAATCCAGAAATTTCAAATTGCCCAAGAAACACTTAAAGAAATGTTTAATATACTTAGCCAGCAGGGAAATGCAAATGAAAATGACTTCAGAATCCATCTTATAAACTTCAGAATAACTAAAACCCAAAACACAAGTGATAGCCTATGCTGGCAAGGATGTGGAGCATGGGGAACTCTCCTTCATTTCAGATGGGACTGCAAACATGTACAGTCACTTTAGAAATCAATATTGTGGATTCTTAGAAGACTGGGAATAAATCTACCACAAGACCCAGCAATACTCCTCTTGAACATATACCCAAAGGATGCTCAATCATATCATAAGGACAACTCAACTGTGTTCATAATAGCTGTATTCATAATAGCCAGAACATGGGAACAAGTTAAATGTTCCTCAGCTGAATTATGGATAAAGAAAATGTGATACATTTACACAATGGAGTACTACTCACCTGTGGAAAAAAAAAATATATCATGATATTTGCAGGCAAATTGCTGAAACTAGAAACTATTATCCTGAGTGAAGTCAGAAAATTGGAAAGACAAACATGGAATTTACTCATTCACAAGTGGATATTTGATAATAAAGATAACCATGCTACTATCCACAGCCCCAGAGAGGTTTGGTAATAAGGATGACCCAAAGTGGTATGGAGCCACATGGATTTCCATGGAAAGGGGAAATAAAAGAAATTTTGGTAGACTGAGGGTCTACAGGAATGGGAACTTCAGGTATTGATTTAGGGGTTAGATAGAGGAGAAAAGTAATGAAAGAGATGTCTTGATTGGCAGGAGAATGTATGAGGGCACATTTTGTAGTCAGGTAAAAGCCTGGAGCAAGGGAAACTCCTAGGAATCTATAAGATCAACCTAAGCTAAGACTCCTAGCAACAGGGGATACATAACCTGAACTGGCCCTCTCCTGAACAGTCAATATTTCTAGTGAAGGGACTGGAACATCAAACCAGCCACTTAACCTTCAATTTACAGTCTGTCTTACCTATGACATATGCTGAGGTAAGGGTGGCACAAAGATATGGGAGTGGCCAACCAAAAACAGGCCCAGCCTGAGACCTATATCATGATGGGGAACCCACCCTAACACTTCTTAGAGCGACTGGATCCAGAGGCTGTATAGCCGAGAGCCATAGGATAGACCCAAAATAACTGACCAAAACAAAAATATCAATGTAATGAAGACTAATGATAGTCCTCTATACTCATAGATTGTGCCTAACCCAATTGTCATCAGAGATACTGCATTCAACAACTGATGGAAACAGATGCAAATTCCCACAGGCAAACATTAGGTAGAGCTTGGGGAATCCTGTGGGAGAGAGGGAATAAGGATTCTAGGAGCCAGAAACACACAAAAAAAAACTCATATACACAACCAACCCTGCCTAAAAGAACCTCACTGATACTAACCTGTCAAGCAGGGCGCCTGCATGAGAGTGACATAGCTTCTTTGGTATATGATACAGTTGTGTAGTTTGGTGTTGTGGAACTCCTAAGAGTGGGAGCAGGGACTGTCCCTGACTCTTTTGATTTGGGGGCCCTATTTCTAATACTGAATTGCCTTGTCCAGATTTAATATAAGGGGAGGTGCTTAGTCTTACTGAAACTTGAAATGCTAAGTTTTGTTGATAGCTATGGGAGGCCCACCTTTTCAAGAGTAGAGGAAGGGTAGATAGAAAGGCAAATGGAAAGTGGAGGGAGGTACTGGTAAGTGATGAAGGATGCGAAACAACGTTTGGGATGCAAAATAAATATACTGAATAAAGAAAGCTAAAAGAAAAAAATGAGAAAAGAGACAACTAAGACAACAGTAAGGGAGAGTGATAGAGAAAACTAAGCATATCATAGATTAAAATTTGGTAAAATAGCTGGATTTATAATAAAAACAATATTAATAATAAACACAAAATGTTAGCTTTTCAAAAAACTAGTAGTTCACCCACTAAGAATAAAACCAAGAATATTCTCATTCATAGGACTAAAACTATATACCTCGCAATAAACATAACCCAAAATGTGAAAGACTACCACACTAAAATCTATAAAACACTAAAGAAAGTATAGAACATATTAGAGTACAGAAAAGCATTCCATGATTATGCTATTAATAAGACCAGTACTGTGGAAATATTAACATTAACTAAAGTAGTTAACAAATTCAGTGCATTCTCTATCAAGATTCCATTGACAGGGATAATGCTGTAACTCAGGGGTAATATGATTACAGAGAATACATGAAGTTCTGTATTTGATACACACAAATACACACGCAATTCTGTTAACGTTTTCCATACATAAGTAAAAGCAACTTCAGTAGCCAAAGAAATTCTGTGTAAAATGGTAATTCTAGAGCTGTTACATAGTTGATTTAAAATGTTTATATAGAGTCATAAAGAAAACAGCATGATACACTTGTCAAAGAAAGAGATAATAATGGGATAGACATTAAACCAATGCAGTAATCTAGGGAACCTAGTAAAAATAGTACAGCTACTGTTAACAATTAGCAAAGCTTCCAAAAGCACACGTTATGGCAATGAAAGCTTCTTTAAGTGGTACTTGCCAAACTGGACAACAACATGTGGAAATGTGGGACTACAACCTTATCTCCCAACCTACATAAAAGTCAACTTGTGTGTGTGTGTGTGTATGTGTGTGTGTGTGTGTGTGTGTGTGTGTGTTTTAAAGATTTGTCTTAGTCTTTTTTGAAAATGTTGTACTAGCATGAATCACACTTTCCTTGTTTGATCTGGTCCCTCATAACCTAGTAGAGGAGCTCGTCTAAAACAATGTCCTTCTATATATTTCATCTATCATAAATTGGAAAAGAAAGCACAAATGCTATGTTATTCTTCTGAAAGAGTTTGGAAAACTTCAGAAGTAACATAATGAATTTTATGGTACAAGACCCTGGATTTTGTTTATTGCAATATATAATTTTAATATCCTTTAACTGAGAGGAACTAGTAATGAATGTTATGAGCATTACATTTCTTTCTTACTTAGTTAGCAATATTTTCCTTCCTTGCTTATATAAAAATTATGATGCATCATTTAAACTTGTGGCCCATAGATTCAATGAAATATGATAACTTTGAAAATATTTGAAGAAAAGAAAAAATATTTGTATAGTTACTTACTACTGTGAAAGCTTCTTAAAATATGTACATTTATGAAAGAAATGTAAATAGAGTCACTAAATAATGGGAAGAAAATAGTCCAATTAGACACCAAGTAAAATTTACAGTGATGGGGTAGATTTCATCAGGTAAGAGTTTTTGTCCAAAAGGACTCAATAGAAATCAGTAAACACCATGAGCTATTGCCAGGGCTATTGGTTGCTCTCCACGAATTAATGGTAAAGATCCATTGTTGAAGATAACACTTACATATCTCATAGAATGTCATGAGATGGGACCCACGTTTGAAGTAGCTCTGGTTGCTGGGAACCTAAGACTAGATAGATCATAGGCTTAGAGGAAAATGAAATGTATTTTCTTTCTAAAGTAACAAAGCAATTAAATGAATCTTAACAACACTCTTCTATACCCATAGACAAGTGTCTCAGTTAACCATCATCAGAGAAAAATCCCCTTGCAGTAGATGGAATCTAGTAAAGGAGCCCACAGATGAACAATTTATAGAAGGTAAGAAAAATTGGAATACACAGAAATAAATAGATTGCCTTCAAAAAAATCCCATTTCTTCATAGCTCAAGGTGCTATGTACAGGAGGAGGCAGACAGAAGAGATAGATGATATCAAGGGAACAGTAGCTTCCTGATACAACAAGACTGATGTACATGTGCACTTGCAAATTCTGTGACAATAATGCTCAAGTCCTACAGAGGTTAGGGTCAGATCAGACCTAGGTGCTTAGAGTGGGAAGTAGACACAGTCTCCTACCCCTAACCAAGAAGCTATCTCCAAATGACAACCACATGCAAAGAAAAATTATTTTCCTCCAGTAGAGACTCACTTGGTAAACCAGCCACAGTTAAGGGTAGGCCCAATGTCCAGCACTAGATGGCCAACACAAAATGACCTCAGTTGTGTTTTTAAAGACTTTATTTCTTAAATAGCTTTGTTTGGGCATATTTTATTTTACTGACATTTTGCTTGTATATTATGATCTTTAATTTTGTGTTTTTCTGGTGTGTGTACATGTGTATGTATGTATGTGTATGTATGTATTTCTTGTGCTTCTTTGCTGTCTTTGCTGTCTTTTAGTTTCTTATTTTTTTTAGTTGCCTTTTGTTTTCTATGGAAAAAGAAAGTATGGTGTTGATGAATGAGGGAGGTTGGAAGGGTCTGGGGGATAGATGAGGGTATGGGAAAGAGTGATCAGAATATATTTATGAATTTTAATAAAAACAAATAAAAAGTGAAGACACATTCAAAGTCAAAGCCTAAAGAAAGTAAATAAAAATAACAAAAATATTTGTATGCTTGTAGGAGAGAAGTGATTTTTGTGCTTCAGAAACTGAAGCAAAAAAAAAAAAAATTAGAAATTGCTGACTCCAAAAATGTTAAGATAATGAAAAACAACCAAGGAGAAAGCCATGAAATAGAATAAAATGATAATTAGATAAACCATACCTCTTTATTAAAATTAAGCACATCATAGGAATGGCTGTGTTCTCATGTCAGTCCCTCCAAACACAGCCATTAGGAGAAGATAAAGTTAAGAAGTCTTTCAATCTGAAACAATGAACTCCATATCTTTTGTTTAACCTAAGGAAGAAAAAGAAAACCACCATATACTAGATTAGTCTCAAGGTGAAGAATTCATTAGTCTAGGGGAAACAGTTTCAAGATATATATATATATATATATATATATATATATATATATATATATATATATGATGGCTCAATGATTAAAGCCGAATGTGAGGACTAAAGCTAGGACCCTAAGAAACTTGCTTAAACATCAGATGTGATTGGCAGCCCCCTTCTACAGACAGCGAAGAGCAATCTGGCTAGTGAAAGTAGCCATATCTGAGTTGTGAGGGTTTAACTGAGAGTCCTCAACTGACTGCATAATGTAGAAGTGTTGTAGGATATGTGTACACTGTGTGAATGCATTTTGCTGGGATTGCTGTAATAAAAAGCTTAATGACCAATATCTAGGCAGGAGAGGATAAGTGGGATTTCCAGGGGGTCGACAATGGAGCAAACAGGATGGGCAGAATGGAAGTTAGTTAATGTCACCTGACAGAATGTAGTTTAAAAATATATGTTAATTAAGTTATAGGATCTAATTAGGAATAAGCTTAAGCTAGTGTCAAGCTTTTATGATTAATAAGTCTCCCTGTGGAATTTAGGTGCAAAAAGTGTGCACTCAGTATTGTGTTGAATCTGGGCATTGTTGTTCTTTGCTTGTTTTCACGCTAGCTCTACTTTTATTTCTTTTTAACAATACATATTTTTGATTTTTACATTTTTCAAGAAAAACACATTTATAATTCTAATGAGTAAAGCTAACAGTATGTTTAGCTCATTTTCTGGGGAAACAGTAAATATAGCTTACTAAATTACTGTGTTGGAATCTGTTAATTGCCCATATTGCTGCCAGTCTCAAGCATCTTTCTCACTACTGACTAAGAGTCTGTGTCACAGACTATATGTTCTCAATTCTCATCTGTTTGGCTATGTTGAGTGTCTTTATTGCACTTAATTCTCTTGTTCATTCATACTCATTGAGGAAATGTCCACAAAAGGAAGCTATGCTAATTGGGAAAAATAATCAATGTATGTACAGCAAATGATACTTCTATTGAAAGGCATGCCAGGTCAGTGGAAAAATAAAAATAACTAAATGACCTAAAATAAATATCTCTGTCATTGTACATATATATTTACCATAAATATAAAATTAAACACTGCAAAATCCCTCCAATGATCTATATTTCTTACTAAAATACATAAGTCAACCTATGAAACTCTTCAAAATAAAAAATTCTATTATTTTATACTAATAGAAAATTTTAAAATAGTTATATTGAGAGTTAATTAAAACTAACTAAATAGAATTTAAAACTAAAATCTTATAAATAAACAATTTAAAATTAAGTCAGAAAAGAACTTTATCTTATGTGGAATATAATCTTGATAAATAACTACTCATAGTCCATTGGATAGCTTTTTCAGTCTGTAATGAAGTTGGAACCAGTTCATTCTGCTTCATGTGAACACGATGATCTGGTTCCTTAGTCTGAGTGAGTCTGGTAAAAGTCACAAGCTATATCCAGAATTAAAGTCTGAAAGAAAAGGACAAAAATCTATTCTTGGGAGTGTAGGCACATTATCACAATCACCAAAGCTGATTAGATTATATTAGCCATATTTTCTTACTCTTCTCAATTTTTGCAAAAAAGAAAAAAGTGAACATGTAATCAAAACTATAGCCATAATAGCAAGTTCTACTAAAAATTTACTTTAATATTTCATGCTATGGGGATCACAACTATAGCCATTTCCTTATTCATAGAAAAAATAAAGAAAGGGAGGAAGGAGAGAAGGAAGGAAGAAAGAAACAGAAAGGAAGAAAGAAAGAAAGAAAGAGAGAGAGAAAGAAAGAAAGAAAGAAAGAAAGAAAGAAAGAAAGAAAGAAAGAAAGAAAGGAAAAAGTGGTAATCAATTAAACTTGGCAAGGAAAATACATTTTCCTTGGGTATAGAGTACCTTTCCAACTGAATGTGTTTTACTCATAACCAGTTCTTCATGGGCACTCTCATAGATTTTAATGGCTTTAGAATTCACATTTCATTACAAATAATGGCCTTTTTTTCTGTTATCTGAATGTACTCCTCCAAAAAGTAAGAAGCATATTCTACATATTGTTAACTCATTTTATGCTTATGAAGTTTATATTAAGAGTAAAAAAAGTAAACACCACTTTATTTTAAATATTGAGTACAGTTTCAGTTTTTGTTAGGATACATGATAGTACATATCAATTCAGGGCACAAGTCTGGAGGGCAGAAGTGATTGCACAAATCTTCAAATGTAAAGGAAACACAAATTTAGAGATCAGGATGTTTTGTCAGAAGTTCTAAAAAGTTATTCATGAAAAAGAACTGTTAGAGTTTCATAGGTAAACACACTACAAAAGAAGTGTTTGTCTTTTGAATGTCTAGTCATGGAGGTTGCTCCATACATGGGGCCTTGTTATTGAATGCTTACATGAAGAAAAGTATTAATGGCCTCCTAATATTTTTAAAAGGAATCCTATATCATATAGAATATTCCTCCAGACAGTCTTTTATTCTGAATGGCCCCATCTCTCAGTACCACCGTATGGGGATGATTGTTTCAATATGAATTATCCAAGGATACTGCAGTCCATAGTTTGCTGGTGCTAAAAATAACATGAAACAGAAAATATTTGGAATTGTGAGTTAAAAATAATGTAATTCTGTGACAGAATCAGTCCTGGATTATATAACCTCAAAATAAGACTGTCTCTGAATTCTTTCCAATATCAAACCATAGAAAAAAAGAACAGGTTTCAATAACTCAAATTATCACAAAGACATAAGTATAATACCAGAAACATGCTGTTCATAAAGTAGTTTGAGTTAAAGTTAATCTAAAACATTAAGAAAGAAAACAAATGGCACCAGTCCCTGCCTTGACTATTTCACTGATAATCTGTTTTCAGTAAGAGATGTCCTCCACAGGCTTATATATTCAAGCACTTGGTTCCCAGTTGCTAGTGATGTTCTGAGGGATGTGGAATTTTAGGGTCAGAAGATATGGATAACATGGTTACTGGTACAGTTTGGTGACTGAGGCTGAGCTGTTCAAAGTTGTTCTTCACCCTTTCCTTCATTCTTGGTGTTAGCTACTTGAGGAATGGTACCTGGAAGCTACCATAACCAAGACCAAAGCACCCAGCCACCATACCTTCTCCACCAAGAAGGACTGTTTCCCCTGAACTGTGAGCCAAAACTAATCTCTCCACCTCAAGTCAATTCTATCAGACGCTTTGTAATAGCAATGGGGAAAGTGGCCTTCTAATTTTCATAAAGATAATAAACATTTTTAATATTAAGCAGACATTTATCTTTTTCTTATTTAGGAAAGCTATATTTTGCTTCTGTGGAAATTTACAGTAGCTATCTCTCTGTTCCTCCCCCAGCATATGACAGGACATTCTGACAGAAGCCATGAGTGTAAAGATATGTCCAGTGAAAGTCCAGCTTTTCCACATATACCCTATTCCCTGTGAGACAGCTGGTTTTTATTTACTACTGCAGTGAATCAGAAGAAACAGTATCTTAGTTTGGAGTGTCCATAGGTGTATTCTCTTCATTTTTTATAATCAACTGGTACTTGTTTTTATACTTTTTATTTCCCCAAACTGGTAAATATATTGCTTTTGCACATAAATTACCCAGTCAGAGATATCTGGTTATGGCAGTCTGAATAGAATAAGATATATCTCTAGCTGCCTACGCTGGAAGTTAACGCTGTCATTGGAGTTCAAGTAATGAAACAACTTTAGGTAAAGTTGTTCTGTACTAAATCAAGGCAATAAGATAGGGGAAAGATATTAGTGGAGGAAGGCTGTGGACTATTGGAGAGATGGAAGTCATCGTTACTTGATCACCGGGTAGTATTACAGTGAAGATTAAACTATCAACAACCTAAAAGACATTGACTTTAGTACTAACTGATAGCTTGCACAGTCTTAATCTGTTTTTAACCATTGTAATAAAATATCACAAATGATAACCTAAAACATTAATTCCTGTATCAGATTTCTGCCAACCTGTAGTCCAACTTTACACCATAGAATGAAAAGGATATTTTGTTCTGACTCAGTGAAATGATTAGGAAGTAAGAGGAAAAGAGCAAGTACTTCTTATAAGTACCACTCATGACTCCATCTCTTTTCCAGCACCTTCATACCTGGAGGTACTGCTGCAGTGCGGATTAAATTTCAACAATAGTTTTTGAGTTGAACAAAATAAATCTAAGTAATAGAGAAGCTTTGTCTCTGAACACTCATTCTAGAATTCTTTGTCCTTTGCAGAAGGAAAATTTTAAAAATTTATTATGCATGCCACTTATGCTTTTGGTGATAATATACATGTGAATGAGGGGTGAATGTGTGCTGCATTAACTATCAAAACAGTAAGACACCAATATAAAGTGCATCTATTTATCTTGTATGCACACCTGTATTCTGAATAACAGAATTCCATATGCCCTATGGCAAGCACTTAATTATTGAATAAATCACTCACTCTAATCCATCGAACAGAAACAGAAGGAAAGTGTAGCATGGATCTTGTTCAAGAAGACTGTACAACTGCACTTCCCTACTTGATTGAGTTGGATGACAGATGGCTAAAACCCCAAAGATGTGAAATACAAATGCCAGTATAATCTGAGAGATGGTATAGTTGTTATGCCACAGAGGGGAGACAAATATTCAATCAGAACTTTTTGGGTGAAAAAAAAACAGGAAAGGAAAGGACATTACTGCCACTAAGTATGTTGGAGTTTATTGTAAATAAAAGGAAGACCATAACTAAATTCATGGACAATCGGGAGAGTTCAGAGTGAGCATCACTAGATTGAACTGGGTCATGTAGGGAGATGGGGAAGAGAAGGGTGAAGGGAGAGAAGAAACCATGTGCAGCAGCCAGGAGGCCAAAGGTCCAAAAAGAATGGGTAACAACATGCCTGGATTATATAGGTAAGAGCCCTTGAGCTGAAGAGTTCAGTAGAGGACTGAGTATGACAGTCATGCATATCCTGTAAAAGGTAGGACTGAGGGATGTGGACAGAACATAGAGGCCATTTATCCTAGGTTTGAAACTTAACACTTTTCTTCTTCCAAAACTTTAAAGTGGCACTTCTTCAAATTCACTAAATTAGTGCTTAGACTATATCCACTGTCTATCAATAAACTCCTAAAAATAAATGAAATATTCAAGGTAGAAAAGAAAGTGTTAGTGTATATTTTGTGTTAAATATTGGAATTCTGTTTATTTCTCTAAGACTGTTTTAAAGGGAAAGATTTTTTTTATCACCATACTAAAAGTCTGCTAAGTGAATTTATAAGTATTGAAGTATATAGCAAAAAAAAAAGTTAAATATTTTTAAATATTCTTTAACAAAAGAAGACAATCATGATTTGAATCACTGGGTATATTTATTATTTTTATTACTTCAGTCTGTGATAAGTATGTAGTATAGAATTACCAGTTCATTGCTAATTGCCATTAAACAATACCATATTCTGTATCTTGAACTTTCTTATCAAAATTTAGGTGAAACTACATGCAAGTCATAGACTCCTCTACCTTCTAGAAGGCTACAGTTATTCCATTGCAATGATTTTCTTAAACCCTTTTCTTATATCAGACAGTTACATTTGTCCCGCTAATCCCTTGGCCTCTCTCTGCCTTTCAGGAACTCTTGAATAAGGGCCTGGATACCACATCAGCTCTCATCCAGTGCCTTTCATTGCAATTTGCCTTTCTTCCTTGTTCACAGCTACTGACAGGGGAAGCAGCTAGTTAGAAGTAGCTACAAGAGTTAGAAAGCTCCTAAGGCCCCAGAGATAACTACTTGAAAGATTCAACTGACATCAGTTAAATAGGAAAGCTAATTTTTGCCTGCTAGAAGCCTTAAAAAGCCAACAGAAAAACCAAGTCAAGTGATAGAGTAACTAATAATAATACCAAACAGAAAGAAAGAAACACCTACACTAGATTATAAAAGAGGACCTTACATTCCAAATTTCAGAATTTCTCCTGTGATCAAGAAAGAAAGAGAGAGAGAGAGGGAGGGGGGAGGAAGATAGGGAGGGAGGGAATAATAAATTACCTTCCAATGATTATTACACCTCTACAACTGTGTTCCACCCTTAGTCACAGAACTAATGGGCTTGGTTATATCTGAGACCATAGTAGATATTGAAGAATTAAGAAATACATCTTCCTTTATAAGATTTAAAGTTTCTGATTTATTGCACACGGAAAGACAGAGAATGCTAAACATGGAAAGAGAATTAAAAGCCATTTGCAGCCAGCTGTTTGTCAAGTACCATTTAGGATACAATGCATATTTATGTCAGATTTTCTTTGGTACTATTGGCTTGATGCATTGCTCTCAAAAGTCTTTTCTGATGCAGATGATGATTCCCCGCACTCCATTATTTGGATATCTCACTAAAAGATATGAGTAGCAAAAACCATGGTAAATGGTCAGTAATCATTTAAACACTGGGTGAGAGCTTGATGACACACTTTAGTGAAAACAATCTATCCCAGATGAAGCCTAACCTCCTGACACAAAGAGAAAATCTTTTTTATGGAATCAAAATTACAAAGAGCAACTAAACTGGACACAGAGAAATGACAAAAACTGAAAATCTAATAAGAAGGCGGGAGCACAATGCCCTTAAGATGAGGTGTGATGAGGTATGTCTTTGTTGCACCAGAATGCCCTCTTGGAATCACTTTATTACATACCTGCTGGCAAAACCAGACCACTTCCTGAATTCTAGTTCGGCTCCTTTTATCTCCTCCCTCCATAATGTATAATAGGTGATGGTCTTAAATAATTTCATTGATAGTACATATTTAGAAGATGTACTAGTATAATTATCATTGTCCCAGTTTTTGTCTCTACTATGGAAGCTACATTTTCACCATCCACCTCCCATGGCTCTAGTATCATTCTGAGCAGTATGATTCCATCCTTGATATGCTACTTACAAAATGAAACAAATGTTTCTATATTTAGATAAGACTTCTAGAAACTCAGTGATTTTCTGTTGGTATTTTTCCAAAATTATACCAAAAATTACTTAAAGTAAATGAAGGCCCCTTTTCTGCAAATATTATATTGCTTTACAATGCTTTATTTCTATTCTTGTTACATTGCACAATACATTTGAAGTTGTATGATAATTATCACAATTGCAATTGTTAGGAAGCAGTTTTTCCCAGGAAACACTCGTGCCTTTGGTAATAGCAACCTCCTTTTGTAGCACGAATAGCCCAAGTTTAATTTGTAAAATTTGCCTGATGATTATGAAAATACAGATGTACACAGATCAGAAAAGAGTCAACAGAGTAGTCATATAGCAATATCTTGAGTATTTTATGCAATCAGAGTTTTAATACAAGTACCTCTTTTGTTTTTCCTTGTTATAAAAGAAATGGAAAATTAAGTATGCAGAACTGAAATAAATACTGATCAACTAACAGATGGCTAAGCTCTAATATGTCAATGAGTGTGTCTTTTACCCTTTACCTCTGCTTTTGGTCTGATTCTGGTGATTTTCTACTCTGTTTATCACTCTGTTTTTGAACAATTGATCTAAATTACAAATCAGTACTGCAGCAGAGAACATAAAGACTGCTTTAAGTAGTCAGTTGGATGGTTTTTGGGCTTACTAGTTTTATGTCAAATTGATGTAAGCCAGGGTGATCACGGAAGAGGGAGATTGGACGGAGAATATTCCTCCATAAGATCAATAGGGCTGTAGATAAACCTGTAGGCATTTTCTTAATTAGACAATGATGGAGGAGGCTCAACCCATTGAGAGAAGGCTTACCCCTGGGGAAGTAGTACTTTAAGAAATGGGCAAAGCAATCCACAAAAGGAAATCCAGCGAGCAGCACCCCTCTATGTAAGTCCCTCTCTATGGTCTCTGCATCAGTTCTTGCCTCCAAGTTCCTGCCCTGTTTAAAATTCATTCCTGACTTCCTTCAATAAGGGACTATGATGTAGAAAGGTAAGCCTAATAAACCCTTTCTTTCCCAAGATGTTTTTCATCATGGTGTTCAATCATGGCAATAGTAGCTCTAATTAAGATAATTTTCATTTTGGGAAATCAACACACACACACCATCTTCCTCAACAAACTCTCCTTTACTGTTTTATGAAAGGACTTTTTTATATGCACCAAAGAAAATTTGAAATTCCCTATTTTTTTTTCATGCCGAATCATGCATGATTCCTATCATAATGCCTCTGTAGGATTGATGGATGTCAGCTAAGAAGGTAGTATCTCTTAAAACATATTTAGAAACCAGTAATAAAAGCACCTGCTAACAAAATATTGGTCTCATTTTAAGCCTATAAACTTGTTTAGCTTATAAAGTTCCTCCTTGACATAAAATAATACAAAGCTTATTGTTAAAATATTGCATATGATTTTATTATAAAGCAATAGCATTATTGATTTTTTTTAACAAAAACATGTTGCTTTTTGTAAGCAGCCTAAATCAAATACTCAGTTTATAAAGGTAATGCCATTTCAGATGACTAATATCTAAAATAGTGTAGAGAAATACAGTATGTCTATTGTACAACTAAATGTAACACTGGAAAGTACAGCTTGTTAGACAAGGTAGATATAAAGCTGAACACTATGAGATAAAAAGTGGTTAAATTATCATGATTTTTAAGGAACAACTTTAATTAAGGAAAAAATAATGTTCTTTATTAAAAGCATCTATTATTTGTGGAAAATGTGGGGGTAGGAATATAAGAATGGCCTAAAGATGATAGATATATGATTCAGATAATCTAAAGAAAGTGATCATTACAACAAATATTTACTTTATTTTCTCTTATATGTTCCCCATCCTTATTAATTCTACAATATACTGCATTGCAGCATTTAAAATATCGTTTAAAATAGTGTTTGAATAAAGGTATTTTACACACCATAATAAAATCATATGATGTAATATTGCTAAATACACAATACTTAGACAAGGAAGATTAATTTTCATGATGAAAGTTTTTGGCTTCTTATTGATGGTTGTTGAATAAGCAAGTAGAGAGGACTGAAGGCGAAGCTGGTAATGGAAACTTCTTAAGAAAAGACAGCAATAAAATTTGACATTCTGCTTGACTTAATTTTATTAAACATTACTCTGTGGCATTTTATGATATTTGGTCATTGGTCACTTCTGATAGAATTTTTTCAAGACTTGGAGTCAGGTTTTGTAAACCATGCCATTGTCAAATCAGATAAATTTATGGAAATAAAAGTCTGCTGCAATAATTTGTTGACATTTATGATAGCCACAAAGTCTTTTCTGTAGTAGATCAATTTCAAGAAACCAGTTTTCTCCACCATAAGAGTCCTTATTTGTTATGCCTTTGTCATAAGATTTTAGTATCACAATCCCAAGCAGAAGATGGCATTTCCAATTTTAGTTATTTCGCTATTTGGATGTTTATTTACTGCTTCCTCCAATGAGGGATGAGGTTGGAATTAGGTATTTTCCAAAGTACTAATTGATGTATTTTTACATAGATTGAGTGATTGGTGGGTTGACTGATTGATACAAAAACACACCTACATAAACACCTGTTGATATCAGGACAGTTTTTGGAAGTTGGTAGATTTTTTCCACCATGTGAGTTCTGGGGATTGGTCTTAGAAAATTAGACTTTAAACCAACCACTTTTAGCCAGCAAGCCATCATTCTGTCACTCAAATTATATTTATTGCTGCTTCTGCGTTGGTTGTTTGTTGACTTCCTCCCCTGAATTACCATTCTTCTCAGTTTCAATATGAAGGATGAATTACTTCTGGAAAGTTGAGTTTGTACAGATTCATCAGCAGAAATTGTATATAGCTGTGACTGCCTCATAAAATATATTCCTAAAATAAAAAATTTAAATATTTATGGACTACAGTCTACAGCAAATAACCTGTGGTTCCTTAAATAGAGGAGTACATATGAAGAAAGTGAGATATGTTTCTAAGGATTATTGATTTATTTGTCTTTCCTAAAACATCATAAATCAAGATGCCTGTGTAGACACTGAAAAAAAATTTATTACTTATCAACCTAACTCCATAGAGTGAAGAAGAATCAAGTAATACCCTATATCTCTAGTCAAGATGTGGGCAGTTTGAATACCACGATTTATCCACTAGAATTTTACTTTCTATTGCAGGACACACACACACACACACAGAGAGAGAGAGAGAGAGAGAGAGAGAGAGAGAGAGAGAGAGAGAGAGAGAGAGACAGAGACAGAGACAGAGAGACAGAGACAGAGACAGAGAGAGAACAAATAATTACTTTGGATGCTTTGATTAAGAGTAAGTGTTGAGCCATCATGGGTGAGTTCTCCATATTTATCATCATCATCATCATAATCATAATCATGTGTGTGTGAGGTGTGTGATGTGTGCGATATGTGCTTCTATGTGTGTGCTAGGAAATTGGAAGGAGGGTTTGAGAGGAAATAAAGAAGAATTCTTTAGTAGATATAAAATATGGTAATGGGATATAACAGCAATAATAAAAACAGTAAGCAGGACACTACTGAGAGGTCATAGTGGAAAGCACATGAATGGGGAATAAAAATAGAGTACAATGAGCTATAAGGATGAAGAAGTCATAACAAAACCCCATCGCTTACCATGCTAATTTCAAGCATGATTTTCAATTGACAAAAATAACACAATACAGAAATCTCTTAAAAATATGTTAAAGTGGAACAGTATTAACAAGTTCTTTCCTTGTGCAAAGTGAGAAAATCCATACTATAGTAAAGTTTTAGAAATAGCCTTAATGAAGGGATGTATTTAACTAGAATTCTGAGAAAATTAATTAACACAGCATCTATACTGAGGAAGTGTTATGAGTACATTCAGTGTACATAATCTTGTAGCCAGATCACAAATCATTTTAGACATCAGAAGATTCCAAGAAAATGTAACAAGAAGAAGGAGGATGAGGAGCAGGAGGAGGAGGAGAAGGAGAAGGAGGAGGAGGAGAAAATTTCTCAATGTTCTGAAAATCTAAGAAATTACATAAACTATTTGCATATAGTTTTATTTTTTATAATTTTTAATTTAAATTTGAAACAAGCTTGTTTTACATATCAATCCTAGTTCCCTCACCCTCTCATGTTCCCCAAACCAACCCACATCTCATCCCTTTTCTGCTTCCCAGGGAGGGTGAGGCCTTCCATGGGAAGTCTTCAAAGTCTGTTATATCATTTGGAGCAAGGTCCAGACCCTCCCCCATGTGTCTAGGCTGAGGGAGTATTCCTCTAGGTCGAATGGGCTCCCAAATTCCAATCATATACTAGAGATAAATATTGATCCACTACCAGAGGACCCATAGACTGCCCAGTCATCTGAACTAATGTCCAGAAATCTACAAGGATGACCCCACTAACAATCTAGGCAATAGTGAAGAGGCTGTCTTAACTGCACTTTCTCAGATCATGAGACTGATGGCTACCTTAAATGCTAGCCTAGAGCCTTCATCTAGTAGCTGATGGAAACTGAAGCAGACACCCACAGCTAAACATTGAGTCGAATTCTTGAAATTCAGTTACAGAGAGGGAGGAGTGATAAGCAAAGGGGTCAAGACCAGGCTAGAAAAATCCACAGAAACAGCTGACCTGAACAAGGGGGAGCTCATGCACCTGTCTGATAGCTAGGAAACCAGCATTGGACCAAACCACAACCCCTAAATGTGAGTGTTAGTAAGGAGGACTGAGCAATCTATGGGAACTCTAATAATGGATCAGTATTTATCCTAGTATATGAATGGATTTGGGTAGCCCATCCCACATGGAAGGATACTTTCTCAATCTAGACATATGGCAGAGGGCCTGGGCCTTGCCCCAAATTATATGACAGACTTTGAAGACTTTCCATGGAAGGTCTCACCCTCCCTGGGGAGCAAAAAGAGAATGAGCTGGGGTTTGATGGGGGTGATAGGGGAGGATGGAAGGGTAAGAGAGAACTGGAATTGACATGTAAAACAATTTTGTTTCAAATTTAAATTTAATAAAGGGAAAAAAAGAAAATTCATGCAATATATTCTGAACACAGTTTCCTCTCCCTCATCTCTCCCCAGATTCCCTCCCCAACTCCCCACCCATACAATTCAATTTTTTCTTACCTTCAAGAAACAAACAACAGCTACAAAAGGTATGAAAGAGCACAAGAGCACAGACACACTGAAACACAAAACCAATACCCATAAAAACACAAGCAGAAGCCATATACACGAGTAAAAGGCCAGTAAGTTAAAAACTGCCCAATCAAAGCAATATGCAACAGAAACATCTATAAGAACACCCTTGTGCTTGTTTTCTCTAGGCCAGGTACTGCTGAGCATGAGTCCCTCCCTTGAGTGTGGTATATATACTCAGTAAAATTCTATTGGAGAAAATTAAATTTCCTTTGCAATGAGTTGTCAATTAGAGATTGTTTTAATAACTGTAATTTTGAAATAGCATTGCCAGTAATTTATTCAGAAAATTGTTTTCATTTTAAATCCTACATGTAATTTTACTTCAGGGTGAGCAGGTGTCTTTGGCCCTTACATCCTAATTATTTACTACATTCTTAAAGCATGAGGAGATGTGTATCTGTAGACTGTGTGGATAATCAGTTAAGCAAATTACAGAAGAGCAAAGAAGAAACATACTTTCTGTGCATTCCAAGCATTTAGGAAGGTCAACTGAGTGTTCAAACACAAAAATTAACAAAAATATTTATGAAGAACACCAAGATTCTTGCATTTAGTAGGAGCATTATACTTAACATCAACTCATGTCCCATACGTTCCTTTGTTTGCTGAACATCACCTTGGGATTTGAGTTGGAAGCATCCAGATAGTTCTCCATTCAAAAAATACCAAACAGGGAACCACAGTGAATAACTCATGGTTAATTTTGAACACAAGTATTTATGACAGTAACTGACATTTAGTTTGAGGTGTTTATATGGGCATGTTTCAAATAAAACTTAAATAAAGAGTTATTAAAGGATAGGTTAAATGGGAATCTTTTCTCCAATACCAAATGACTTGTTGGTGTGCAGTATCTGTTCCTTAAAGCTAAAGTGGAGTATTAACTCACTTGTTGACCTGGTATTCATTTTTCTGGAATAAGAACCACAGGCAAGTTTGTTTCACCATGAAATAGGAACTGAATATAGGGACAGCTTTCAAATTTAACAAAGTAACAAAGGTGGAGATCAGGAATTTATATTCTCAAAATAGTAACTAGGTTATAGAAAAAAAAATAAAGCGATTATCTTTAATTGCCTGTGAGAAAAAGGATTTAGGATGAAAGTGTAGGTTATAGGCCTAAGGCAAACCATTCACTATTTAAAAAAAAAAGTTATGCTTTTCCTTTACAGAAGTATTAGATTATTTTTTAAAGCTGAGATATTACATAGTTTCTGTGTATTACTCATCAACTTTCCACCTTAGAAACAACATATTATTGTGGTAAGTTACCATACGTTTAATTGTTTATTAAAATTTCACTTTCACACTTGCCTAGTTTTAACATGTTGTTCTTTTCATCCCCAAGGCATCCAGGATGCTATTACATTGATTTATCAGGTCTTCTTTTCCCCAGCTTTCCTGTTCATGACTTTGACACTTTGAAGAGAACTAATCAGGAACTCTGTAGAATGCCCTTTAGCTAAGGCAAGCATGCTGTTTTATCAGGATTAAACTGGAGCGATATATTTTGAAGAAGAAGACTATTGAGGTAAACGTCCTTCTCACACATCATATTAAGGTATATAGGTATTAAATTCCATGTCACTATGATGAAATGCCTAACAAAAGCAACAGGGAGTAAAGGTTTACTTTGGATCATGCATTCAGATAGATTCTGGTCCATCATGACAAGCCAGTGACAGCAGCCAGCAGCCAGAAGGACTATTCCCATGGCAGCTAGAATGCAAGGCCATGGTTAACCACTCTTCTTGAACAGAGATCTCAGTCAAGAACCAGGGGCCAGAATAACTTTCAAATTCTCTACCCTAATGACCTACTTCCACAGGCCAGGCAGCTCCTAGAAGCTCCGCAAGCTGAAGCCCAAGCATTAAAGCCAAGAATCAGAAAAGGTATTTAAGACCAAAAATAGAAACAGAGTACACTACAATTATAAGACTTAGCACTTAACACTCTGAGTGTTAACTTTGATTAAGCATCTGTAATAATGTTAACGTTCTATCTAATTTTGAGTCATTAATCCCCACCCCATTTTATTCATGTCACATTCTTTGACAAGAAATTCAGACAACACATATAAAATGAATAATTTATACTGCTCCTCTCTGAAGAGAGCTGTTTACATAAATTATTTGAAATTATTCTACAATGGTGTTTTTTTCAATATATTTTATTTTTTTTTCCTTCAGATATAATCCAGTACTATTTTAGAACACTTTGCTACTCAACTTTTTAAAACCTCAGATGAACCAAGCACTTGCTGAGGGTTTGGTTGCCTTGGTCTCTGGTTTTGTCATTAGCTTGAAGCCCTTGAGCATGTTATAGGATTTAGTTCATCTTGTATATTTTCTCTGTCAGTGCCGAAATAAATCATTTCTCCAAAGAAAACTAGTTCCCTTCATGGGAGAATAAAATCAGAAATCCAAATCTAGAAGTGTAGTATCTTTTCTGGTACTCTCTTGTCCTAGAAAGGCTGTGTATAATGCAGAGTAATTTATTATTCACACATAGCTACTTTTTTATTTACTTTTTTAAAATGTACTCATTTTTAATTTTTTTCTTACTTTACATCCATATCCGAGTTTTCTCTCCCTCCCATTCTCCCACACCCCCCCAAAGACACCCTCCCTGTCCCATTCCCCATGCACTCCCCAGGGAGAGTGAGGCCTTCCTGATGGGATCATTAAAATCTGTCAAGTCATTTGGGATAGGGCATAGGCTCTCCCACCTGTCTCGAGGCTAAAGGAATGTGCACCTGGGATAAATACTGGTTCCACTGTCGAAGGCCCCATAGACTGCCCAGTCCTTCTAACAGAGACCCACAACATTCAGGGGTCTCAGTCAATTCTATGGTGGTTTCCCAGCTATCACTCTGGGGTCCATGAGCTCTCCCTTGTTCAGGTCAGCTATCTCTGTGGGTTTCTGCAGCCTGGTCTTGACTTGCTCATCACTTCTCCCTCTGCAACTGGATTCCGGGAGTTCAGCTCAGGGTTTAGCTGTGGGTGTCTTCTTCTGTTTCCATCAGATACTAGATGTAGGCTTTAGATGGCATATAAGGTAGTTACCAATCTCATTATCAGTGAAGGCATTTAAGGTACCTTCTCCATTGTTGCTCAGATTGTTAGATGGTGTTATCCTTGGAGGTCTCTGAACATTTCCCTAGTGCCAGTTTTCTCTTCAAATCTATAATGGCTCCATCTATTATGGTATTTCTTTTCTTACTCTCCTCTACTCCTCCCGCGACTCTGTCTTCCTTATCATTCATGTTCTCCTCTCCCCTTCTCTTTATCCTAACTCAATCTCCACTCACTCCACTCCACTCCTGCTCCCAATATGCTCAGGAGATGTTGTCCTTTTCTCCTTATGTAGGGGAACTTGAATGTCTCTCTTAAGGTCCTCCTTGTATCCTTGCATCTCTGGCAGTGCTAATTGTAGGCTGGTGATGGTTTGCTCAATGTACATAGCAACTTTTGTTTGTTTTGAAATAAATTACTTCTGTGGGTCTTAAGTTAAACCTAAATTCATTCTTATGCTCCATCATTATCTCATGGATCGTTTTCCATTTTCTTCCCCCTTGCTTAGAGAAACTCTTACCCTCAACTAGATAGAAATATAGCTCCAAATGTGAAGAGCTATTCATGTATTGTTTAATCTTTTAAACAGGCATAGTTATGAGTTGAGTTATGTTTTCTTAAACTTCAAATGTTGATGTCCTAATCTTTGTACCTCACATGTGAGCTTATTTGGAAGTAAGGTTGTTGTAGATGTAAATAGCAAAGATTAGTAGGCCCCAATCCAGTATTATTGGAGTTCCTGTGAATCTGAATGATTTGACAGTCACCCAGGGAGAACAATATGCTAAGAGTGACAAGTCCATGCAAGCCAAGGGCCTAAGAGAAGCACAAAGTCAGGGCCATGATGAAGAATCAGTTCACAGTAACTTTACAGTAGGGAAAGTACACTCAACCTTTAATCTTAGAATTTTAGGCTGCAGGATCAGGAGACAATAAATTCCATAAATTAAGCTACCAAAATATGGTGTTTGTTATTGAATCCTCCTAAAATTGATAGCAGAAAGGTAAGAATTCTTGTCCATACAGTGTGAGTATTAGGAAGGACAGTTTTTCCACCTATACACCATGCCATGTGATACTTTGTCTTGATTTGGTATGTTTAGATTCTATAAAATTGGGAAGTATTCAGGAAAGCAGATTTTCTGCTTCATTCTTTACTTCTTTTCTTTCAGCTGATTGTGATGTTCTTAGATTTTCAGTCCTGCATCCATACAAGAGTTACCTAATTTTTAAATAATTTTTAAAAACTATAAGTTTATAATTAACTCTTCATATTGTTAAATTCTTCATATGGCTAACCCTTCATATTATCAAATTCTAAAGGTTGTAAACAGCCCAGTTCCATTTACCAAGTGGATAGCATTATTAAGAATACTTTTACCATCTTAAAAATAGCCGCATTTCAGAAGTGTCCTGGCTTTCACACTCTGTCTGATAGCAGGTTCTATGGATAATACAAACCCAGAAACAGATATTGAGTTCAAACTGATGATCAGAAAATCAAAATGGCCATCCACTGCTCTTATCTCTACTCAGACTGAATAGGTAATCCTGTCTCCATAATTAATTGCCCACTATGAGACCCAGTTCCTGTCTTATATACCTCTCTAGTGCTGGGATTAAAGGTGCAAAATCTGTTTCTTTTTTAGACTTATTCACTCTTATGTAGCCCAGAGTGTCCTTGAACTCACAGAGATCCACCTGCCTCTGTTTCCTGAATACTGGTATTAAAGGAATACACCACCACTGCTTGCCTTCTATGAATATGGCTAGCTTTGAATTCTGATCTTCAGGCAAGCTTTATTAGATCATAAACAGTATATCATCACAGTAAACTGAGACCTATTTGCTATCTGTACTTTTCTTATCTAAAATATAATTGGAAGCAATATAGTATTTCCTAGTTCACTGAATAATAGGTGTTAGTCATGTAGTCATGTCCTGTTTTTTAGAATGATTGCTTATTTATTGATTACTGGATAATATTACATCTCATAAATGGATGAGCCTCCTTCTGAAAGAAATTTGCATATGGCCTTTGACAATTTTAAACATATTAATCTTTGTGTATTACTTTTCTCATTACTGTAAAACATACAGAAATAGGAATAAAATAAACATATGGAAGGAAGAACTGATGTGTGTTCTTCCTTCCATGAGGGAGGAAGGCCTGGGGCAATTTAAAGATAGGAGCATGTGGTTAGGATTAAGCACATCTTAGTGGACCAGGGAGGAGGAAAAAAAAATGGCGGGAGGGGATGCAAGAATTCATCTGGCTTTCTCTCTATTCTGTTTTACTTAGTCTGAGCCCTAAACACAAATGATACTATCCATATTTAGAATAGATCTTTCCACTTTTGTTTATCTTGTTTGGCAAAGGCCTCAAAGACCAAAGACACTATCTGGCTGTTCTAAAATAGGTATATTGACTATGAGCATTAACCATTATGCCATGCATGTATATTGTAAGTAGATATATGTTTTCAATAAGTTGATGGAAATATAATACTGTACTGATGATAGTCACACATGCATATCTTCATGGGATCCATGCCAATCTGGACTACAAAATGAGACCCTGTTTCAAAAAAAAAAAAAAGAAAAAGAAAAGAAAAGAAAACAAACAACAAACATCTATCATTCTAGGTTATATGGGGAAATCAATTTTATCTTTATGAGAATCCCTTTTTCAAAATGGCTTTGCATTGTTTCACTATTGCTCAATAACGTTGCCAGCATTTTATAATCCATTTTTGATTGCCACAAAATGTCAAAAATTGCCTAGCTTAAGGTGGCAATAAAGAGTATATTTTTTTGTTTATTTGATTGGGTGGGTTTGAAAGTTGTTTGTGTGATTTTTTTATAATAGAATTATAAATGACTTTTGTTTCTTTTCCTCTTAAATGGAGTAGATTCTACTTGAAAAGCTTGCTCTTAGATTTTAGAATTCCTTTTTTTATCAGTGCTAGGAGAATTTCATAGAAATTACTTTATTCATATTCACTGGATTTTGATACCATGGTATATTGTGTTATGTTAAAATCTCTGATAAGGTAAATACTTCTTTCTTTGTGCTTTTAAATCAAATTCCTTACTTTGAATTTTGTAATTTTTTTAAAACTACTTCAGACATAACCTTTGATTCAATATATGACTGATAAACATTTACTTCCACTAAGTGGCTTTTTCATTCTTAGTAATATTATACTTTATATTATATATATATACACATATATATTATAATAGAGACTATGTTACTATATAATGCATATAATAGTGCATTTTAGGGAAGTTTACTGTTTAATCAAGTTCAACTGATTTATTATTCCTTTCATGAATCTTTGTTTATTTCTCATGTTTTTCCTCTATAACTATTGTTTATTTTCATTTCATATTTGGGTCAACATATCTTTGAGCTAATTTCTGTTATATGTGTATGGATATGTCACTGGGGACTGTGTTGAACTTCTTCAGACTCATTTTCAATGACCATTAGATTGCTTTTGCATGGGTCTGTTTCTGGGGTCATTATTCTCTTCCACAAACATAGACATCCACTCTTTCATCTTCTCACAGTTATTTTCATTCTCATCTTAACTACATGTGGAATTACCTAAAGCCTACGTGGCTGTGATACAGTTATAAGGGATTCTTTTTCTAAAATTATTTGAAGGGGGAAAACCCCACTTCTAATCTTGATCTTTTGAGGTAAGAACATAAACCATTAATCCAGATTTTATAAGGTATGAAGATCTATCTTTAATCTGGGTAACAACTTCTCCTCACAGCTTTTATGAAAGACATAAAAGAAGGAAGCTTATTTTCTTTTTTGTCTGCTTGCTCTCACTCTCACTAGCAAGCCTATTTCTTCACTGAGATTAGAGTCTACTTCTACAGGATTCTGGCATCTAAGGAATACCAGCTGAGATACCCTTTGTTGTAGCCTGAAGAACTACTAGATTCTTGGACCTTCCATTTGTTAACAGCAATGGTTGGACTAGTTGCACCACAGCATGCAAACAATTTTAATAAATCTCCTCTGTAAGTTCTGTTCCTTTAGAGAACCTTGATTAATACACATCTGTACCTATCTTTCTCAGTATATCTTTACATAAAACAAAAGTTAATCAGGATAGAAAACAGACTGGTAACGTCCAAAGACATCTAGAACTTACAGTAAGAGTTTTCGTATATAAGGAAAGAGGGAATCAAAGTGAGGAAAGAGATTAATTGCATAGTAAATTATTCTAGATTCTTACATTCTTACAAGCATCTTTAAAGTGGAAGAGAGAAGTATTCTCATCAGAGCATTCTGGGTATCCTCTCTGATTTCTGCAATTTCTCTCAAAGAATGCAGTCTTGTGTTGATGAAAGTGAATCCCTGCTCGCTGTACATGTTTTAATGAGAACACATAGGATGAGGAAGACCCAGGATGATGAGTTATTTTTACAAAACACATCAACTGGGACTGCTCAATATTTCCACAATACCCATTATTTCTTACCTGCTTACTCCTGGCTCTCTATCACTAGGCCTAAGAGAAAGGACTGCTGTGCTAGGAGACACGGACCATGTGAAGGACTAGATCATCACCAGATGGTGGTCCGTCTCATCAAGCCAAGAGCAGAACAGTTTTCTGGAGAGTTACATAGCATAGCTCTGCTCAAGTCACTAGGACAGCTCACCTCCTGCCGGGACATAAAGATACTTGGCTGCAGTCTCAAACTTTGTTCCTGATTTAAATTGTAAGTGAAAATCCCTGCTTGATTCTGACCCTCTGAGTAGTTGATGCATAACATTATGGGATCTATCTACTTTAGAACTTTAGCCACTTCTTCCTCCCACAGTTGAGTGTCTCCAGCCATTTGTTATGTCTTATGTCTCCCATGGGTAAGCTTTATCTCCTTTAAAAAAAAAAGAACAAAAGAAAAACATAGGTTTTAAAAATTCTTTTGCCTGGTGGTAGTCACCCAACTTTTTGATCCCAGCACATAGAAAACAGAGGCAGGTAGATCTCTGAGTTTGAGGACAGCCTGGTGTACAGAGAGAGTTCCAGAATAGATAGGACTATACAGAGAAACACTGTCTTGAAAAACAAAAATAAATTAATAAAGTTTTTAATTAAAATAACTTTTGTAATTATGTGTATCTATGCATTTGTATGTACTTGGACATGTATACATGAGCACAGGTAGCCATGGAAGGCAGAAAGACCAAATCTCTTGCAGTTGCAGAATATTGTGACATGGGTTAGTGGTACAAATTAAAGTTTGTTTTTCCAGAAGGGCATAGGGTGCTTTTTGTAGTTGAGCTGTCTCTGCAGCCTCTCTATTTTGAATTCTTAAATTTTATAAATAGTGTAATGGCCTTTATGTGAAGGTCACTATTAAGAGTCTCTCCATAATTTCTCATCTTATGTAATCTTGTACTATCCCTAGCTTCCACTTGAATATGGCTAACTGATAAAATAGTATCCTAAATAGTATATAACCAGTGTGGTCATATCTGCTTGGACATATAGGGTTCCCAACCCCCTACCATACTTTCTAAGCCCAATGCATTATTATTACAACATCAAAAATAAAAAGCCAGAGAATCTCATTCTTTTCAATGTGGATGTTAAACTCTTGTAGAAGGGTCACTGCCTGAGAATCTATCTCCCTGATGGGTTTTATTTCACTAAGTATAAAGCCTGTAACACGTGCTAAGTGTGCCTTTCAGTATTCATGTATTCTTGCTGATTTCTTTTTATCACAAAGTAATTATTTTGGCAAGAATGTGATTAGATAGGCATCAAAGAAAAATACAGTTCCTTTTCACATAGAAGAGACCAATATGTAAACAGTCTTAATTCAATGTATTCAGGGCTCTGTTGAGAGAAAGCAGTTAGTTTCAATGGAGGTGAGAAGCAAGCACCTTAGCCTCCTGTGGGAGACTGAACAACTGAGAAAATCCTTTCAGGGGAAGAAGCTGGGTCCTACCTCAAAGGTAGGAATTAGTTTGATATACAAAGTAAGAGGATTTCTTTCTAGTTAAACATAAAATGGCATTCACTAAGTCTCAGAGGAGAAACAATAAATCAAGGAATACAACTGCATTCAAGAAACAAAGAACACAAAAGATCTGTGCTGCTAGATAGATGGGGCATCTGGGTCAGGAAGTAGCCCAAAAGAAAGAAAGAGAAGTCAAAATTGAATCTTCCTCCCTCCAATTCCATTGTCAGGTCAGGCATTTTTTCCATATTTTTCTCCTACAGTCCAATTTTGTGATTTGTTTTTCTCAAACAGTATTAATAAGAGCTTTATACTTTAATTTCAAAATGTTTCATGTGTAATTAAGTTTTTAAAAACTGATGATTTCCTATGTCATCAGGGATGGGGTAAATGTAAAATCATTGACATGAATAGAACAGGAAGGAATTCTTCTCACATGGTAAGACAGGAGGCTAGAATATCATGTAAAAGACTACCACAAATTATGTTATTTTGTATAAAGTTTAGAGCAATATATAAATATGTGATATTTCTTTTCCTATTCTTTTTAATTGGTAAGTTAATGTGAGGGAAAAAAAAGGAAGGGGCAAAAAGCTGAGAGCTTACATTTCTAATAGGAACTATTTAAAATAAAAATACTGGTAGTCATTAATGTATGACAAAAACATCCTAAAATGAATTTTGACATTATTGAAACTGTTCAGTTGAGTCCATATAAGATAAAGGTACTACACACACACACACACAAATAGTGCTTAATAAGTTCAGGGTGGTTTATATTCTAGACCAAAGCATTTTCCCCAACATTCAGCATCATAGTGTAAGCAACATTAACTATGGCATCTATATAATAAATACCAATTTCATGTCACTCCTCCATGTACTTTAAACAACTAGTTTCCCAACATTGCCAGACATTCCCTAGGGGGAAAAGCATCTCAAGTGTTTTTCTATATTAGACTGTGCAAAACACTGAACATGAAGTTGTTCTTTCCCTCAAGGAGTATAGTATTAATTGAGGTAGGACTAGCTAAAACAATATCTTATTCACCAAATCCAAACAAGTTTTTCATTAGTATGACAGAAACTTTAATACAAAATTTGTGAGATAAAACAATAGAATAACTCCCAGTAGAAAGAAGTAGAAAGCAAAAGTATTTAATATTCTATAGAGCAAATGAAGTATTATGATAGAATTGAAAAGTCACTAGCCAAAAATGTGAAAGATGAGTAGACAGAAAAACACCCAGTCCAGTGTGTGAAACAATAAGCTCGACACTAGTTAGCTTGTTTTTGATTAGATGATGGCTTAGGAGGTTGTGAAGACAAACCAACCAGGTTTTGAAGACCCAGTGTTTAAAAGTACAGTTTGAGTATGTTGACACCTCTTTCTCTCTCTCTCTGTCTCTCTCTGTCTCTCTCTGTCTCTCTCTGTCTCTCTCTCTCTCTCTGTCTCTGTGTGTGTGTGTGTGTGTGTGTGTGTGTGTGTGTGTGTGTGTTTTGTTTGTTTGTTTCTTTAGAGAGACAAGATTTTTCTGTGTATCTCTGTCTTTCTTCAAACTCACTTTGTAGATTAGGCTGACTTTGAAGTCAAAGAGATCCAACTGCCTCTGCCTCCTGAGTACTGGGATTAAAGCATGCATAACTGCTGTCAGAAAACTTTATAAATACTTTGAAATAATATTACAGTAAAACCATATTGTAGCTTCTACTACATAATTAAAAACATCAGAATTACATACCAAGTTAGTGTTCACTTACTGAGTTACAAGACATGCATTTCTAATGATCATGAACCATGGCAGACTCACATGCACAATCTTGATTGTTGTTTCTCTGCATTTTTAATAAAAAAATAATCTTTTAAAAGGAGGATTGAATTATGTGCACAATACTTCTGATGTCTAAAAAGCAAGCCAAAATGTAAACACAAATAGAAATGGAAGCTGATTATATGAAGCTATGTAGAAATACTTTGCAGCTGATGAATCCAGCCAACAACTAGATTAAAGTTGGCTCTTGTCTGTGAGCAGAATAAAGAGTCACTTGGATCCTCTCAGTGAAGACAGCAGCTTTTAATTAGCATAGACACTATTTTGGCTGTATGCACTATGATTGAATTTAGATAATATTTTGTTAAACAAGTAATCAGAAGGATTTTATTTAGCACTATTCTGTTACTCGCCTTTAAAGAGCCAATTAAAGCTCTCTGCTCCTAGAGACAGATGCATCTTTTCCTGCAGTGCCAGCCTCGTTCCTGAGACAGAATGGTGAAGTTCTGGGTGAACGGATTTGGCCATATTGAACACCTTGTTTCCAGGGCTGCCTTCACTTCTGGCAAGGTGGAAAGTGTTGTCATTAAAGGCCTCTTCGTTGACCTCAACTACATGGTCTACATATTCCAATATGACTCTACCCACTGCAAATTCACAGGCACAGTCAAGACTGAGAATGGGAAGCTTGTCATCAACAGGAAGGCTGTCACCATCTTTCAGGAGAGAGATTCTGCCAACATCAAATGGGTTGATGATGGAGCCAAGTATGTTGTGGAGTCTACTGGCATCCATGGAGAAGGCTGGTGCCCACTTGAAGAGTGGAACCAAGCAGGTCATCATCTCCGCCCATCTGCTGATGCCCCCAAGTTTGTGATGGGTATGAACCATGAGAAATATGACAACTCCCTCAAGATTGTTAGCAATGCTTCCTGAACTGCCAACTGCTTAAGCCCCTACCCAAGGACATCAATGATAACTTTGGCACTGTGGAAGGACTCATGGCCACAGTCCATGCCATCATTGTCAACCAGATATTGTGGGTGCCCCCTCTGGGAAGCTGTGGCATGATGGCCATGGGGCTGCTCAGAACATTATCCCTTCATGCATTGTTGCTACCAAGGCTGTGGCAAGGTCATCATAGAGCTGAATGGGAAACTAACTGGCATGGCCTTCAATAATCTTACCCCGAATATGTCCATCATGGATCTGACATGTCACCTGAAGAAAGCTGCCAAGTATGATGACATCAAGAAAGTGGTGAAGCAGTCATCTGAGGGCCCAATGAAGGGTACTATGGGCTACTCTGAGGACAAGATTTTCTCTTGTGACTTCAATAGTGATTCCCACTCTTCCACCTTTGACACTAAGTCTGGCACTGCTCTCAATGACAACTTCATAAAGCTCATTGCCTGGTATGACAAAGAATTTAGCTACAATAACAGGCTGGTGAACCTCACGGCCTACATGGTCTCTAAGGAATAAGAAGCCTACCCTGGACAATCCATCCCTAGCAAGGACACAAGCAAGAGAGAGGCCCTGGCTGCTGAATAGTCCCTGTCCAACAACTCCCTACACTAATCTCCCTCACAGTTTCCATCCCAGATCCCCAGAGTTAAGGGGCTTAGTGAGCCCTACTCTCTTAAGAAACATCAATAAACTTCACTGAACCTGAAAAAAGTAGCCAATTAAATTATTTTTGTTGATTAGGTATTATTCTTCACAAGTGATCACAAATAAAGCAAACAATATTATGCTACCTCATGTTTGAAAAAATACCATATGAACAAAGCAATTTCTCCATAAATTAAAAACAATATATCACAGCTTTAAATTTTTATTTTTATTAATCTATACCTCTACTTTTAAAACATCCAAGGTATGTGGAATAGTATTAAAAGACCTAATGTAAGAATAATAGGAATAGAGGAATAGAATGAAAACCATATCAAACACATAAAATATTTTTTCAACAAAGTCATGAAAGAAAAGTTCACTAAGCTAAAGAAGGAAATATCTATCAAGGTACAAGAAGCATAAAGAACACCAAATAGATTTGATCAGAAAAAAAATTCTTTCAGAAAAAAAATTGAAAAGTATTAAAAGATACTATAGGAAAAAAAAACATATAAAGCAGACCCATTAGAATTACACCAACCTCAATAGAGATTCTAAAAGTCAACAGGGTCTGGACAGATTGCTCTGGACTCTCAGAAATGACAGATGCCAGCCAAGACTACTCAGCAAAGATTTCAATCACAATATAGGGAAAATTAAAATATTTCATGATAAAACCAAATTTAAGCAGTATTTGTCCATAAATTGTGCACTCCAAAAGGCACAAGAAGGAAAACTCCAACCTAAAAATGTTAACTAAACCCAAGAAACACATGGAATCAATAATCTCAGATCAGCAAATTAAAAGAGGGAAACACAAACACAGAGTCACAGCCATACAATTACAGACACACACACACACACACATAGCACTACCACCACCACCAGCAACAAAATAATTACTCATTGATATCTTGCCACCTCACTGGTCTCAATTCCCCCAATAGAATAGCAGAGGTGAACAGAATAGACTCGAAAAATAGGATACATCCTTTTGTAAGTGGTTTAAGAAACCTACGGTAACATCAAAATTAGATATCACCTCAGTATTAAAGGATTTAAAAAGATAGTTCTAGCCAATGAACCTATGAAGCAAGCTGGTGCAGACATTCTTATACCTAATGAAAAACACCTCAAACCAAACTAATCAGAAGAGACAGGAAAGGATACTACATAACCATCAAAAGAAATGTCTTCCAAGAGGATGTTACACTTCTTAACATCTATTTCCCAAACAGAAAGACACCCAAATTTTTAAAGGGTGTACTACAACTTAAATCACATGCTGATACCCACACACTGATAGTGGAAGGCTTCAATAATCCACTCTCACCAATAGCCAAGTCATTCAGATAAAACCAAACAGGAGAAATGCTGGAGCTAACAAAATAATATAACATTTACTCTGCAACTCAGAACTTTCTTCAAAATTGATCACATACCCATACATAAAACAAGTGTCATCAGATACAAGAAAATTGAAATAGCACTCTGCGTCCAATCTGACCACCATGGAATAAAGCTGGATATCACCAGCAATAGAAACAACAAAACGCTTACAA
This sequence comes from Cricetiscus sungorus, assembly GCA_030556225.1. NCBI lineage: Eukaryota > Metazoa > Chordata > Mammalia > Rodentia > Cricetidae > Cricetiscus > Cricetiscus sungorus. The sequence goes on along the minus strand of JANBXA010000600.1, from coordinate 1,786,359 downwards.
GCTCATGAAACTGAAAAACTAACTACTGAATGGATAAAGGGTGTTAAGATAGATAAAGAAATTAAAGATTTTATAGAATTTAGCAAAGATGAAGTCAGAATATACTTAAACTTAAGGGACACCTGAAAATGGTTTAAGGGGCAAGTTCAAAACACTAGGTGGCCATATATTTCTTTAAAATGTGAGATTTAAGTTCTCATACTCATAAATTAAGAGCAAACCTGAAAGCTCCAAAAAACAAAGAAAGAAAGAAGTAAATCATACTCAACATGTGTAAATGACAATAAACAGTCAAGCTGAGAACTAAAATCAGTAAAATTGAATCAACCAAAAACAATACAAAGAAACGATGCAACAAAAGTTGGCTATCTGATAAAATCAATAAGTTTGATAACTGTCATCCAAATTAACTAAAATGCATACAGAGATTATCCAAATTAATAAAATTATAGATAAAAAGGAGGACAAAACAACAGACAGAGAGAAAATCTAGATAGTCATAAGTACACACTTTAAAAACCTGTAGTGCACAAAATCCCAAAGATGTAAGTCCTTGGGAAAGGGAAATAGAATAGATAGTTGTGGAAGAATGGGAAAGCATGGCAAGTGTGAGACTGTAGGCAAGTAGTAGATGACCAAGAGAAAATTAACTCAATGACATCTTTGGAGATTCCTTCTTTCTTAATAGTAAGCTGTGGCTTTTATAATTTTAATACTATTTTTTATTTTATTTAAAAGTATCTGTCTCCCTGTTACCCTCTATGTCCATCAAGAACATTTGTAACTTCCTACTTAGTGTCTTTATGGGATTCCTGAGTGTGCAAATGAGTGTGTTTCCATGTCTCTATCTCTCTGCGTGTGTGTGCAATTTAGTCCTTTTCCTTCTGTTTGTTTTTTCCTATTTCATTATGTTAAATTTCATTTTATCTTTATTTACTTTGCATTGTTATTATCCCTTAGAAGCCTGTTTGTTTTCTAAAGAGAGACAGAGAAGGTCTGGATTTTGTGAGAAAGAAGATGGGGAGAAACTGGGAGGACTAGAGAGAGTAGAAATGTTAATCAGGATATAAGAAAAATATATTTTCAATAAAAAGGAGAAAAAATAAATTTGTTAAAACAAAGCAAAAAATGTATGAGCTTTATTTTGCCATTCATGGGATGACATAAAAGGATTTGGGGAGAATGAATATTATAACACATTTTAATAGAAATCCCTGATGTTGGATGTTAAAACTGGTTGATGTTTTTAGCAAGTTGAGACTTTTGCTTGATTGTTTTGTTTTTTAAAAGTCAAGTTTATTTTATTTTCATAATTATTTTCATAATTTTCTTGAAAAACCAAAGTAGTGATGAGGGTACCCTGGTCAAGAAAAAAGACAGGCTAACTAGTTCCTCACTGATGGCAGATGTTATTCTGTAAATACTTTTCTCCTATTGGTTAATGAATAATGAACTGTTGGCCAATAGGAAAGCAAGGTAGGTGTGACTAGGAGACAAGGAGAATTCGAGGAAATAGTAGGGAGGAATCAACATGTAGAGACTTGAGAGAACAGAGGTCTGGACCCTCTCTCCAGTAAGATGAGACCACGTGAAAATACTTAGATTGATAGAAATGGATTAATGTTCAACACAGAGCTAGCCAATAAGAAATGCTAATAACAGGTTAACAGCATTTATATCTAATACAGAGTCTCTGTGTGTTATTTGGGGCTGGTACAGCTTTGGAATCAGGCCGTTGGGAAAACATGTTCATAACACTTCATCTCTCCCTCAGCTCTCCCAAATCATTTTTTATTATTAATTATTTTACATATTGATCCCAGTACCCTCTCGTTCCCTCTCTCCTTCCTTATTTCCCTCTCTCCCACCCTCTCATATCCCCTGACCACTCTCCCATCCCCCTACCAGTACATTTGTAGGGTGATGCCCTCCAGGAGGGGTATTCTAAATTTGTCAAGTCATTTAGAGTAGACACTGGGCCTACTCTCCTGTCTCTCCTGTCTCTAGGTTAAGGGAATATCTTCCCATAGGGGCGTACACTGAATGTCCTTTTGTGCAAGAGGAATACATCCTAGTTCCACTGTATGAGGTCCCTTAGAATACTCAGGCTTTTTAACTGAGACCCATGTTCAGGGGGTCTGAGTCAGTCCAATGCTGGATTCTGAGCTATTGGTCTGGGGGCCCATTAGTTCCTCCTTGTTCAGGTCATCTGACTCTGTAGGTTTCTGCAGCCTGTTCTTGTCCTTCCTCTCTGCATCTGGATTCCAGTTCGGCTCAGTGTTTAGTTGTGGGGTGTTTGCTTCTGTTTCCATCAGCTAATAGATGAGGGCTCCATGGTAGTAGATAAGTTAGTCATCTATCTTATTATCAGGGAAGGGAATTTCTGGTAGCCATTCCAATGTTGCTCAAATTGGTAAATGGGGTCATGACTTGTAGATCATTTCTCTAGAGTCAGTTTTCTTTTCAAACCTATAATGGATCCCTCTTTTATGGTCTCTCTCTCTCTCTCTCTCTCTCTCTCTCTCTCTCTCTCTCTCTCTTTCTTGTCTATTCCTCCCCTTACTCTGTCGTCCTAGTCCCATGTGCTTTCCTCTCCACCATTCTCTTTATCCTAGCTCCCTCTCCACTCATTGCCCCCTCTACTTCCTATATGCTCAGGAGATCTTCTCCCTTTCCCCTTCTGTGATGGACCTGATATGAATCTCTTAGAATCCTCCTTTAATCCTAGTTCCTATGGTGGTGTGAATTATAGGATGGTGATCCCTTGCACTATGTCTAAAATCCATATATGAGTGAGAACATACTATGTTCCTCTTTTTGTGACTGGGTTACCTCATTCCAGTGGTTACTTCAAGTTCCATCCACTTGCCTTTGAATTTCACTATTCCATTGTTTTTTTTTTTTTCCACAGAGTACTATTCCATTGTGTAAATGTGCCACATCTTCTTTATCCATTCTTCAGTTGAGGGACATCTAGGTTGCTTCCAGGTTCTTGCTATTACAAATAATGCTGCTATGATCATAGTTGAGCACATGTCTTTGTTGCATGGATGTGGATCATTTGGGTATATGCCTAAGAGGGGATTGCCGGGTCTTGTGGTAGACTGATTCCCATTTTCCTGAGTAACCTCCACGCTGATCTCTGAAATAGCTGTACAAGTTTGCACTCCTACCTGCATTGGAGAAGTGTTCCTCTTTCTGCACATCCTTTCCAGCATAAGTCATCATTGGTGTTTCTAATTTTAGCCATTCTGGCAAGAGTAAGATAGTATCTCAAAGTTGTTTTGATTTGCATTTCCGTGATAGCTAAGGATGTTGTGTCTTTGAGCCTTTATAATTTCCTCATTGAGAGTTCTCTATTCAGTTCTATACCCCATTTTTAAATAGGGTTATTTGGTGTTTAGTTGACTAGTTTCTTGAGTTCTTTGTATATTTTGGAGATCAGCCCTCTGTCTAATTTGGGGTTGGTGAAGAACTTTTCCCAGTTGTGGGCTGCCATTTGGTCTTGTGTACTCTGTCCTTTGCTTTACGGAAGCATCTAAGTTCAAGGAGGTCCCATTTATTAATTGTCGATCTCAGAGTCTGTGCTACTGGGGTTATGTTCAGGAAGCAGTCTCCTGTACCAATTTGTTCTAGGGTACCTCCCATTTTCTCTTCTAAGAGGTTCAGTGTGGCTGGAGTTATGGAGGTCTTTGATCAATTTGGACTTGAGTTTCATGCATGGCGATAGACATGTGTCTGTCTTCAGTCTTTTACACACCACCATCCAATTGTGTCAGCACCATTTGTTGAAGATGTGTTTCTCTTCCCATTGTAATCTTTTAGCTGTTTTGTTGAAAATCAGGCATTCATAGGTGGATGGGTTACTATCAGGATTTTCAATTCGATTCCATTTGCCTACTTGTCAATTTCTGTGCCAATACCAGGCTGTTTTCAGGACTATAGCTCTGTATTAGAGCTTAAAGTCGGGGATGGTGATGCCTCCTGAAGTTTCTTATTGTACAGAGTTGTTTTGGCTATCCCGGATCTTTTGTTTTTCCATATAAGTTGATTATTATCCTTTCAAGATCAGTGAAGAATTGTGCTGGGATTTTAATGGAGATTGCATTGAATCTGTAAATTGCTTTTGGCAAGATTGCCATTTTTACTATGTTTATCGTACCTAACCAAGAGTATGGGAAGTCTTAGCATTTTCTTTCTTTAAAGACACAAAGTTCTTATTATATTGGTCTTTCACTTGCTTGGTAAGTGTTACCCCAAGATCGTTTATGTTGTTTGTGGCTATTGTAAAGGGTGACGTTTCCCTGATTTCTTTCTCAGCTCCTTTGTCATCTGAATAAATAGGGATACTGATTTTTTTTTTTTTTTTTAGTTTATCTTGTATCCTCCCATTTTGTTGAAGTTGTTATCAGCTGTAGGAGTCCCTGGTTGAATTTTTTGGATCACTTATGTAAACTATCATATCATGTGCAAATAGTGAAAGTTTGATTCTTCCTTTCCACTTTGTATCCCCTTGATATGCTTTTGTTGTCTTATTTCTTTAGATAATCAATATTGAAGTGATATGGAGAAAGAGGGCATCCTTGTCTTGTTCCAGATTTTAGAGGAATCGCATTAAGCTTCCCTCCATTCAGTTTGATGTTGGCTGTTGGTTTACTGTATATTGCTTTTATTATGTTTAGGTATGTTCCTGTTATCACTGATCTCTCCAAGACCTTTATCATGAAAGAGCATTGAATTTTGTGAAAGGCTTTTTCAGCATTTAGGGAGATGATCATATGGTTTTTCTTTATCAGTTTGTTTATATGGTGGATCACATTGATAGAATTTTTTTGGATGCAACAAAGGGATGAAGCCTACTTGGTCATGGTGGATGATTTCTTTGATGCATTCTTGGATTTGGGATGCCAATATTTTATTGAGCATTTTTACATCTATGTTTAGGAGGGATATTGGTCTGTAGTTTTCTTTCTTAGTTTTGTCTTTGTGTGGCTTCATTACCAAGGTGATTGTGGCCTCGTAAAAAATATTTTGGTAATGAATGTTCTGTTTCAACTGCATGAAACAATTTGAGTATTTGTATTAGTTCTTCCTTGAATTTCTGGTAGAATTTTGCACTGAAGCCATTTAGACATGGGCTTTTTTTGGTTGGAAGGCTTTCGATGACTGCTTCTGTTTCATTAATGGTTATAGGTCTATTTAAGTTGTTTGTCTGTTCTTGATTTAATTTTAGGAAGTGATAGTTATCTAGAAATTTGTCCATTTCTTTTGAATTTTCAAATCTTGTGGACAGTGGCCAGCGAATGACACAGGGTAAAGAGAGGGCAGGCTCTTCGTTTGGGGGGGGGGTGTCTGTTTCAATGCACCAGGAGCGCTCTACCTGGGGCAGCTCTTCCAAATCTTATTATGACTTCCAGTTTGGTGTTCTGATGGGATTCCTGAGCTTGTGAACAAGTGGGGATGTGCATCTTGTGCCTTCTTTTGGTGCGTCTTCTTCCTTTCCTTGGTTTGTTTTGTTCAACTCTGATATGACAGTTTTGTTATCTGATACTATTTTATTTTATTATATTTTATAAAAATGGAGAAATGAAAACATAATCACTAGCATAAAGGATAACAGCTGAACTGTCACTTATACCTGTGCCACAGACTGCTCAGTGGGTAGCAGGTCTGTGTGGAGACCAAGACTCGGATGACCAGATCAGGAATGGCTTCGGCTTGACAGACAGGCACAAACACACTTGAGGAGGTTTGCGAACTGCTACAAAGTTTACTTCAAAGTATCAGGTTTTTATGCAAAAGAACTGATCTTGGCCACAGTTTAAAGATAAACAAACATTATATAAAAATGTCAGCAATTCCTTTTGAAGTATGAGATAGTAAATATATCTAAGCAAGTGCATAACTGAGAGCCTCTATTTTGGCCTGCTTGTGATCAGCATATCAGAGATTTGATTTACTGAGTAAAGAGAAGAATCATTGTCTTTGAACATTAAACTTTTAATAGCAGTGATTCAAGGGCCCTAAGATACCAAGTTAGAATTTTGTAGTAACTCCCACAGTAACCTAGCTGTGGGTAGGCTAATTACAGGCAAGGTCACATTGTGGGCTGCTTCCTTACAGCTTTAGCCCTAACTGTTTATTAGGCCTTGGGCTGACATCTGGCACTGTGGGTTTTATGATTGGGGGCACAGAGGTCAACATCCATCCACTGAATGTTGGTCTGTATCTCTTTCAGTTCCTGAAACTATAAGTGTTTTCTAGGCTTCTCTGAATTAACAGTGGAGCTACAGGCTAAACTGCCCATAATTAAAAGGCATTATTGTATAGCACAAAACACATCTAGCAGCCATTCCAAG